>JAUBNQ010000001.1:4618372-4633583 GCA_032353495.1 Ctenopoma kingsleyae | reverse complement strand
CAACCATGCACTGAGGCTAATTTAAGATTTCAGGTTATTTATGTTTGAGATAGATCCAAAACCAAAATATTACAGGAATGATCGTTATCACCCACCACGATTCAATGAAAAGCAGGTCTTTGCATTCACCTGCAGCATGCCACTTCTTCTCTGGTGTCTGCTCTCAGGCTGGCTCACATTACTGTATGTAAACCAGCTGTCTGGAGACTGGCAAACAGTAAGTAGTACTATTGTGCATGCTCAGTCACGGTCAGGCTTACTGAGACACTAAATCGAACTGAGACTTTGGACACAATACCATAGGGGAGGTGTATCATCAGTCCCAAATTCATTATGCAGCACTACAATGACCCCAAACATAGAGCCAGAATGACAAAGAACTACATTCAGAGACAAGAAGAACAAGGAGTCCTGCAACAGAGCCCTGATCTCACCACACCATGGAGCCAGTCTGGGCTTACATTAAGAGACAGAGACACAGAGACAGACTAAAGGAGAACCATAGGAAGTTCTCCAAGATTCTTGAAACAACCTACAGTACCTGCTGAGTACCGTGAAAAATGGCCTGCAAGTTTACTGAGAAGAGCTGGCGCCGTTTTCAAGACACACCAAATAGCCCATTGATTTGATTTCTTCTTTTTCAGTTCAATTCAGTTTGGTTTATTTACATAGCGCCAAATCACAACAATAGTCATTTGTGCAGAAGTCCATGGGTCCAGGAGGTCAGGACACAGTAATCCCAAAGAGTCAATAAATAGACAAAAATGACGTGACCTAATTCCCACCTGTTTCTTTTTATCTATCTACCCATTTCTGTATGTTTTAAGATCTGTATTATTTACTGTGGTATTTTAGCAAAGTTTTTTGTTTTTTTATAGTAATATATTTTTAAATTGTGTCAGGAGCTGGGAGTAATTGTACTTTGGTTCTTCTATGCACTCATTTATGTGTACGTTTTTTGTTTTTTTTTTAATGACAATAAAAGGAAACTTGGATTTATTGTAATAGTTTCTGTCTCTTTTGGTCTGGGAGTCTGATGAAAAAAGGGATGGGGGGCCACCTACAAAGCTCTGGTAGTTGGATTTTATTTCTCCAACCAGGTTCCAAGTTTTTAAGCTTTGATGAACTTGACAACAAATTCATCTTTTTATTATTTCTTTTAATCCTGTCTAAGTTTAATGCTTCTTTATAGGAAAATTGAAACAAAATCATTTAATTTATGATGGAAAGTCAGCTCATAGAACATTAACTAAAATTTTAACCAATAAATAAACTATACAAATTATAGTCTTTTTAATTTTTAGACATGTTTTTTTTTTATGCCTGCTGCTCACTATGCCTGTAATACATGTGAAACCAAGCTGTACTGTTACGATGGCAGCCAAGGGAACAAGGCAACGTGGGAAATAAAAAAAGCTTACCAAGAAAAAAATACATAAAAAAAATAAATAAAACACATACGGGAGACAAAAATGAATCATTCAGGTGATGTTTTCTCCCACACCTGTTTTATAATTTTCACCACGAGCAGATAAAAGCACTTTTTGTCAGTATAGACTATATACAAATAGGCCCATCTATCTACAGTATGTGTGAGTATGTGATGAAAACTGAGAGCAAGAAGATGGAGCGGAGAGAATTTATGGTAAATCACACACAGGCACACACACACACACGCACACACACACAGTTAATCTCATATGGCCTTGTGTTGAGGGAGGATTCTGAGGTAGCTTGAGTTCAGCCTCGAAGCAAAAGAGAAGCAATGATGGAGGAATGAAGAGAGAAAAAAGGAGCGAAAAGAAATGAGAAATAATGAGAAGGGGATCATGTGAGGGTTTGGGGCTGTTCTCATTTTCTAATTTGACAATAGCAGACACACAGACATGCAGTTAAACCCACACATACACGCGTTTATGCCGTTTTGCCATCGTATATGCATAAACTACACTGGCAATTGACGTTGTTTTGTTGTGGGCTTATTCGCATGTCTTGAAATTACTGGTGTGCAAATGAGCGCTCAAGCGTGTAAAGAGTTTATTACACATACTCAAAAGGAGCAGGATTGATTATGTGCTGTAAAGTGACACCCAACATATTGTGGCCTTGACATGCAGCCCAGAGACGAGCAGGAAATGAGATTGTGTTTTACGAGCACGTCTCCGCATGTTCGCACATATACACACAATAGAATGCAAACAGGTACAGATGCTGGGGAGGAAAAAGTTACACTCTCATTTATATCTGAGCGATGAAATTCAACATGCGCTCATTAAAATCACTGTCAGAGTCGTAATGTGACATGCAGTGAAGAAATGTGTAATCTCATACACTGTGTAAAAGGGAGAAAATTATCTGAATATGCTGACAGTTGTATGTGTGTGTCTATTCTGTGTGTGGGAATGTATTGTTACTTCTATTTGTCTCCTCTCTTTTCACAATTTTTTTTTCATTTTCTGTAATATTTTTGTGCATTTATGTGCTCCAAAGCTAATCTTTTTTTCCTCTGTCAGTAATTTAATATATTTTTGTCCATCGCCGCTTACAACAACGTTTTACGCCCATTTTGCTCAAGTGAATGTCTGTAAAACGAATCAATCACAGCCACACATTCTACAGATGAAACTGAAATAAAATCTACTTAAATGAAATACAGGCTTTAGTGAGAATTTCTACTTATCGCTGGAGGTTTTCAGACAGACTCAAATCATCATCAAAATGATGCCCAGTTGATGGGTAAAGTGAAAGAAAAATACCATTTGTACTTTCAAAACTCAAAGACCAAACCTGCCTGGCCCTACATGAATAAGTAATTGACCCATAACCCCCATGCTGAATCATGAACTCTGAAATCATCATTTAAAAACTGAAATTTGCATTTACTTGGCTTATTGTAAAAATTTAGATATTGTGATGAAAATAGAACATTTCAGTTCGCTTCATGTATTAATTTGAGGAACATTACATTCTTCCTCAGCACATATGGATATACACTGCTCAAAAAAATGAAAGGAACACTTTTTAATCAGAGTATATTATCAAGTCAGTTAAACTTCTGGGATATTGATCTGGTCAGTTGAGTAGCAGAGGGGGTTGTTAATCAGTGTCAGCTGTTTTGGTGTTAATGAAAACAGCTGCACTAAAGGGGCAACTATGAGACAACCCCAAAAACAGGAATGGTTTTACAGGTGGAGGCCACAGACTTTTTTTCCCTCCTCATCTTTTTTTGGCTGCTTTTCAGTAGTAGGCAGTCCAACTCCACCAGGATGGCACGTCAATGTGTGCCATTGCCAGAAGATTTGCTGTGTCTCCCAGCACAATCCCAAGAGCATGGAAGAGCTGGACAGGGCTGTTGAAGGTCCTTAACCCATCAGCAGGACTGATATCTGCTCCTTTGTCCAACGAGTACTGCCAGAGCCCTACAAAGTGACCTCCAGCGGGTCGCTGATGTGAATATCTCTGACCAAACCATGAGAAACAGACTTTATGAGGGTGGCCTGAGGGGGCCCTGTGCTCACTACCGAGCACCGTAGAGCTCGGCTGGCATTTGCCAGAGAACACCAGAATTGGCAGGTCCGGCAGTGGTGCCCTGTGCGTTTCACAGATGAGAGCATGAAATTCTTTGACCCATTGTTGGTCCTTTTGTTGGTGCAGTGGGTCCTGGGTTCCTCCTGGTGCATGATAATGCCCGGCTTCATGTGGCAAGAGTATGCAGGCAGTTTCTGGAGGATGAAGGAATTGATACCATTATCTGGCCTCCACGCGCGACTGACCTAAGTCCAATAGAACATCTCTGGGACATCATGTTTAGGTCCATCCAACATCACCAGGTTGCACCTCAGACTGTTCAGGAGCTCAGTGATGCCCTGGTCAGGATCTGGGAGGAGATACCCCAGGACACTTTGTCATCTCATAAGGAGCATGCCCTGATGTTGTCAGGCATACAAGCACGTGGGGGCCACACAAACTACTGAAGAACATTTTGAGTTGCTGCAATGACATTTCAGCAAATTGGACTAACCTGCTGCATCAGTTTTTCAGTTTACATTTCTTGGTGACTTTGAATTAAGCCCTCTGTAGGTTGATAATTTTCATTTTCATCAAATGATGTGGCATCCTTTTGTTCCTAACACATCACCCATTCCATATCAGTATGGATATCCAACATGATTTCTTTTTTCCAAGTGAGATCTTATGTGTTTTCAAAGTGTTCCTTTAATTTTTTTTCAGCAGTGTATATAGAAACCTACATGGTTTTGGCACTATATAAATAAAGTTGAATGGAATATACAGTATTTTTATCTGTTACTTTTTTCCTGCTCTTCAGTTTAATTTTAATGATTTAAGCATGTCTTGTCTAATTTTTTAAATATGTTTCCATCATTCCTTTTACACACACAAATTTTCTCCTCAGGCAATCAGATTTTTTTTTTTTGCAATAGTTAAAGATTTTTTTTAATTTATCATCTTCCATATGGAAAATAGCCTGATCTTCAACATCGGGCAAGAAACAACTGGATGGAAACCCACTAAGTGATGATATAAGGATCTAAATTATGAATCAACTGCTAACTCAGCAACTAAGAGTCTGGTAAATAGGATGGACAGTCATGGTCAAAAGTTTTGGCAGTGGCACAAATTCTGTGTTTCACAAACGTTGCTCCTTCAGATTTTTGGGACTTTTTAACATTTCATTGGTCTGTGGCTTTTTAAATGTTTCAGAGACCCTCAGTGGCAAATAAACCAAATCTAAAGACTCAAGATTCACAGTGTTGACCCTTGACCCTTCTTCTTCATGACTACTGCAATGTGCTCTGGCATGCTGGACATCAGCCTCTGGGCCAAACCGATGGACTTTTATTAGCAGCGTCCCTGAAAAAGGTAGTTTAATCAGCCAGAATAAGTGAAAACAGGATGCTTTTAAAAAAATATACTGATGATATTCAAGAGTTTAGTGTCCTGGATTGTTCAGTCTCCATCAGATTACAGTTTAGCTGGCAGTGCAGCATTGTAAGATTAGTATGATTGTAATGAGTTTGTGGAGAACAATATACATTAGAGCAGTAGATAATAATAATAATCTAAATAATCTAAACCTGTTATTTTTAACTGCTTTTTCCTGTTAAGGGTTGTGGGGCTGCGGGTTGCAGGATTCACAATCACATTCACACCTAGGGGCAAATTGGAGCCACCAATTAACCCAACACATGGACCCCTTAATAATCTAAATTAATTTAATTACTTCTGAGGTCAGTAAAGAACCCCTATGCTCATCTCTGGTGCAGAAACTGAGATACAACAAAGAGGCTGTCATAAAGCAAGAAAGAGACTGCGTGGCGGGCGATTATGTCCTTGTGCAGGAATTTTAAAGAAGATTGTTTAATTCAAAACTGTTCAGTAAAAACATGTCAAAGAACAGCATCAGGGCCAGAAGGTGAAGCTGGGGAATGACTGCTGATGTGTGTATGAAATCTACAAACTAGATTCCTAAATACTTTCATAAATGCTAATTTTGCAAACATTAGTATGAAATAATGAACAACACACACACAGAAAAAAAGTTAAATGATGAATTCTCTCCCAGCCGATTAAATCACTGCTTATTCTAGTTCACTGGGCACAGACATAACTCACAGCTTGAACCAATAATAGACACACTGACCGGGGCTGGAGGCCCAGGCCTCTCATAATTATTACACCACTCATGCCTGCGTGGAACGGGCTGAACTGTAGCCTGTGAGGAAATACACAAACACATGCTCAGAGAGCTGTTTCGAATTCCCCACACACACACACACACACACACACACAGTGCACTCCTTGTTCATAAGAGTGGAAGGTGAGCCATGCTGTGGGTTCACAAGTCCCAGAGCTTGCTGTTTTTCATCCCAGAAGAGATGCTCTATCCTGGGTGTCTCTTCTCCCAGTAGCCTCTCCTCCCATTACCCTCACTAAACTAGTCCATATATCCTCCCCTCGACATTTATAGCACGAGTTGTGGCACTGTTGTACATCAGCTGCTCTTTCCATAATTATCTTCCACATATGCACATTCTTCACCTGCACAGACTCTCTTGGATGAAATAATGACCAGAGGTCAGCAGCAAGCTGTAAGGATGAAGATTAAATCCTGTCTGCAGTGCTTGTTATGTTATTGGTGAAATTAACATATTCATGACTTCCACAGGTGATTATTAGTGTTGTCATGTTATCTTTTATGATCTCCTAAATATCTGCTGCTGTAGACTTGACACTTTTCTCTCTTAGGAATCACATCAGATTCAATTGAACAAAAAGTTGTCATAACAGGAAATTCACTTAGATACAGCAGTCTATAAAAGACTTCTGATGTCAGTAAGATTGAATCGCAGTCACCTGGAAAATAAACAAAATGATGATTATTAGATTTCTTATGGCGTTTGCTCACTTTTAGTCAAATACAATACTCCTTCCTCACATTCTATTTTGGTTTTCTCTTGCCCACAGACTAGCCACAGTAGCTGCTGCCCACCCTCAGAGCAGCCGTCGTTGCAGTTTGTGAACTGGAGCGTGTGCAGTACCACATGTGAGGCTGAATAGCATGGGGTGAATCTAATAAAACCTTGAATTTCTGTAAATTGTCATGCAGAGAGAGAGAGAGATGTGAGAGCTACTTCATGAGCAGATATGCAAATGTGGCGCTTTTGAGTGTCAACGTGTCAAAGGAAGTCCCAGTCAGTACAGAGAATTTAAATAGGAATGAAATTGTTGGAGATCTTTCAGGCCTGGGCGTCACAATCTGTGCAGCTGCTCAGGCTCTGCTTTTAGAGGAAACACAGGAGCTAAGAAGAAAAAACCTCAATGAGTTACACAGAAAAATGACATTATCATATGTTAAATGATGAGTGCAGGCAGCACATTTAATGAAGAGCATTTAATCTGATGCTAATGACGTATCATTATGGCAGGATGCAAACTGGATGTCCATTATCACATAATGTGACACACAACAGATTTAAAAGGTCAGTTTATCCAAACCCCCATGTGATACAGTACAACTCCCCAGCAGTTCAACTGTTCAGACAAATCTGCAGCGCAAGCAGTGCCGGCATTACTGTGTGTCCTTTATGTAGCAAGGTAACATGTAAGGGTGTGGAGGTCGTGGTGATGGATCGACGTTGAGCGCACTGTTTAAATTTAGATTCCCAGTGAAGACCAACCTTTCCTGTTTTTTCATATATGCTACCGATCAGCAACAGTAAATTCATATTGATAGAAACATTTTATCAAGATAATGGGAAAAACTAAACAACGTGTCTACAAATTGCAAAACATAGAATACATCTGGCAAACCATTTACTGACAAAAATATTTTATTAGTTTTATCTTTAATATTTGCTTGTTTTGTATTTTATGGTTATTTTAAAAATCCAGAAGCCTATGGTTAAGTGTGGGAAAAGTTGATATTGATATGAGGCAGCTTGTGGTTATTTTGATATTGTTTACTCGAGCATTAATTGATTTTTTGGCTACAAAAAACTGACATATCATTTTTTTTTACCTTAATGCATAAATGTTGGCTACAAACACATCCCGCTGATACAGACAAGGATTACGTTTAGAATCGTGTTTCTGTCCACTTGGTCAATATAAGTGCAATTTTCATTCATAGATTTAAGTCTCTACCAACTCCAGTGGGAATTATTTGTCATCTATTAAATGCTCCACTATGTCCTCCAGCTAGTCTCTTACTTCATCTGTTTTTTTTTTGCATCTGGTAACAACACTGGTGACAATGTTGAGATTGAATCAAATCTATTTTGATAGAAATTACTTGAAATAAAAAAACTTTACAGGTTGGATAAACAGGATGTTTTGAGTACTTGAATCACTTTCCATTAACCTCCATTGTATTGGGCCGCAGACATCTCAGAGATTGACATTTAAATGTTGACTAAATCAAACCAAAATCTGCATGGACAGATTTGTACCAATCATTGCAAGAAAGAAATGCTTCACTGTGTGATGGAGGAGATGAAAAGTTACTGTTTACTTCTGCTCTGGAAAGGGCTGAAATTATCACAGGGACCATTTTGTAAATTGTAAGCACTTGGGATTCCTTCACGATGGGCACCGTGGCAAAGATCACTGATATCTCTGAAAGATTCTTGGATGTTACAATCACAGGACATCTGCTGCTACTAATGCACTCCCTGAGGACTCACGAGGGCTGAATGTTAAGGAATGAGCGGTGATAGTGAAGATTATGAGAGTAGTGAGTCTATGTTTAATCATGTCTGAGCTAATATTTTGAAGCTTGTGATAGGAGAGGAGTTTATTTATGAATGTGTCTTCAAAATACGCACACTCATTAATAAACTCATAACATTGACCTTTAACCAAACACATTTTCAAGATGATGCAGTTAATGTAACTTAAGAATGACAGATGACCTTTAACCCATCGACCCTCCACTAGAAACCCTGCAATCTCAATAACAGGTTTATCACACGTGTACACATTTGGAGTCTTACCAGGGTGCCAACATAAATTCCTGTATATTTATGTCATATTTCAATACAACAGCCTGAAGCAGATTATTTCATAACTGCTGCCAGTTCATTGTATCCACAACTCAGTATATCTTAATCAGTGTCAGCGTGTGTGTTTGTGCACCAAAGACTTCTGCAATTAGCCAACAAAATGTGGTTATTCTGTGGCCTCCAAGCTGAATTTCATGCAGGTAACAGTTTTATTTGCTCACAGCTCCTGTTACACAAAGGTTCCTTGCAGTGTGTTGCATGTGTGCACTGTATAATCTAAATCAATAGACGGACATTAATCAATGGCTCTGCTGAAGTCTAATTTGCTAACAATGCATCATGCAACACACACAATTTGATACACGCACACACATACACACACTGTGGAACAGAATTATTGATTATTGTCTATTAATTTGTACTTCAAAATGCACAGATGAAATATTTGCAGGCGCACGCACACAGATACACATTCAGTGCAGGGTGAGGGCTGGTGCTCCGCATCCCTGTGAGAGCATGTAATTTCAGTAAAAATACACACGGCACCATACACTATAAGCCTCTTACAATATAATTAACAAACAAACAGAACTCTAGAATAGAATATGATGATACGCACATTTTTCAAATGTTCCTCCCAAACACAAAGCAACCATGTACCATTTGATAAATAAGTCTAATAAAATAAATAAACACAGAGCGCTGGTAAACAGAAATGCTGTGATTCTGTAGCTGAATGTGAACCAATGTGTGTGATCATCGCTGAACTATATGCTTTAAAGAAAACAGTATAATCTGAAAGGAGCTTTTCTTGTGTAGCTGCAGGCTATAAAGTGGATTCTCTGTGTTTATTGGTTAAGCACATACAACATGGAGGTGGTTTATAGGGCTTACTGCATGATCAAAAGTCATAACTGAACTTTATTTCTCTACCATTTTTATTGTCTGGAACGTAGGACTGTTTCCCCCATTAACTCTGGAACATAGAAATTCGTTTTCTTATTATTTAATATTTTTTCAGAGTGGATTTTCAAACAGGCTTGCCTCTGTGAAAGGACATTTTGAAACCCAAGTTCTGTTCCAGAGCAAGAGCTGCCTGCTGAGGACTGAGGGTGCTGATTTTCCTTTTTTTTCTGCCATATTAAGGTCTAATCAGTAGGGGTCATATGTGATCACTGCTAAGGTGCCTTCAATATGGGCATTTCTGTGGTGCTACCTGGCATGGTAATTTCAGGGGAAATGGAGGGATTTTCTTTTCCAGTTAGTGCTTTGCAGCTTGGTTCCTGTCAGAGCTGATATAAAAGTCTAATTTATTTATAAGGCAAAACGTACACACCGAAGAAGTTTTAATGGTGGTTTAAATATAGGAAATAGCCTCAAATGTTACATATAAGAATCCCTTTAAAAATGGGAAAATACATAGATTCATATATAAATGTTGTAATGAAAATTTTAAAGAGACAAGACAAATACTGTAGATTGTTCTGCTGATACTTAAAGAGATCACCTTACCACACAATTATCAGAAATACTAACTGAATTTACATAAATAAATTGATTTTAAGCTAAAAACGAAGCCTTTCATGATCCTTATATACATAGATATTACACTGTCAGATCGCTATGAACATTGAACTGTAAAGATACTGACTTTCTATCTAATAATACCACAAAGGTCACTGATTAGGAGGAATTAAATTATGTCTTTTTCTTCAAATGGCTTTTAATAGACAGACAGTAGCTTTGTATTTAAGCCTGAGATTTGTTATGTGAATAAGAACATGATCTTTTTGCAAACAATTTTAGCGGTACAGTAATCTGTGTCCCAGAATCACAGAAGTATTTAAAAAACAATGAGTGTTACTATGTGTAAAAGTATGTGCAGACATATTGGAAATTTAGTGTCTCACTGAGACACCTATGGTACAACTAAAAATGGTAGCAAACTAACGTACCCGTACAACTGGCAGCATATCAAATCAAACATGGAAACACTACTTACAGGATGTATATAAAAAAACAAGACAACATTAACATCAACTGAGACAAGACCAAATAAAGCACATTTCCTACATAAATTCACATCAGTAAAGCTCATTATGTATGCAGTGGTGCACCGTGAACATAAGTAGAAAGTAGGCCACTGGTTTACTTTTCTTTTATTTGCCATTTTTCTTTTAGATTGACAGATAGCTGACAGGAAATAAGGGGAGAGGAGGTCACCAGCTGGATCACACAATCATCTTCTTGAGCCCTCAAGCCACCAGGATACTCTGAATTAGGACAGCTCTGGTGAAAGTGAACCTCAGTGCACTTCAGAGCTCCTAAGCATGAGTTAATAAAAGAGACACCTATGCAGTGCAGATGGATTGGACATGCCTAATTGCTTGATTTGCATGAGCGACATAAGATATGAAGCCCTAACTTGCTGCGAAGAGTAAATATTGACTGGATTTCTGGAGCGAGATTGGGGCTGCATGCATTAGCAATCATTTAGCTGTGGTGGCTCCCAAAAACACTTTATAATCTTTGAGTTTAAGGGTAACTGTCCCCTAAAGAACTGGGCACATTATATTGTATGTGCATGTTTTTTTAATTTCCAATATTTAACTCCACAGAGAGAAAGGTGAGTATCAAGTTTTCACTAATGTTCTTTTATGAGAGTCTGTGTTTTTCTCTGTGTGTGGGTGTATGAGGGTAGCTGCAGGTAAAGCCCAAGGGCATATGCAAAGCTGCAAAGCTTCTGTAAGTTGAAGGAAAAGTTGCACTAAATGCTATGAAAATGCTTTTAAGACCTTTAAAGAAATACAGAAAATGTGATATTATGCCATTATACTGATACATATTTAGTATAATGACAACACATACATATTTTTCAATGTCCATTTTCCTTCAGCTTCACGCAGAAACTTACACCAAGGTTGTTTTATTCGCTGTTCATGTGCTAGTTAGCATGCAAAGCAAAATTATTGGTATTCCGTAGTTCAATTACCTTATAATCTTAGTGGTTAATGTTTTGGCACTGGTTTTACCCCTACACACCACACAAGCTCACCCTCCAAGGCTACCAGCACTAAAATGAACAGAAATGTTGAGCAGCAGAGGTTTCAGATTGTGTTGCTTCCCACTGGGAAGGATTTATTAAGGACAGAGCATGGTGACACTGTGTCGCTGTCCCCTGAAGAAGGGAGTGTTTGGACAGGCTGGATGGGCATTTGCCTGAGGCCCTACTAAGAAACAGAAGGAACAGCTGTCCTTGACACATACACTGCACACAAATATCTGTGCAGGCACGCAGACAACAACATGTACATGGACACGGTCATGCAAAGTGCACACACACACACACACACACTCAAGCTACGCCTGTCTGCGGTTGCCTGAGGGCATATTTTTGCAGGTAGAGAAGTTATTACACATGGGCACAGGAGAAACCCATGAGACCAACACACTCATATCAAAACCATATCTCTCCTGCACAGCATAACAGATAGACTCACATGTGAGCTTTAAAATTATGTATGCCTTTCATGGATGCCTTGGACGAGCACACTCACCTTAATGCGGTAAAACGATGAAAGGAAAAGGCTTTTTCAGCTTTTTTGGTCTTATCTTTCCCCATAACTAAATGTGTCTCTTTTCTTTATTCAGATAGCTGCAGTTGAAGCATCCTGAAGGACTTGTTAAGATAGTAGGCCGTTAAATGGGTTAATTTAAAACAAACACTGCTTAAATCATCTGTGAATGGAAAAGCAAGCGTTACACGAGGACACACTTCAAGAGATTACAGATTACAGATTAATATTAATGATTAATAGAAACAAAAGTCGTTTGCATGCATGTTTGTGTTGTGTTAAAATTTAAGGAAAGCATAAAGTCATCAATATAGAACAAATAAGAAGCACAATGGCCCAGGATTCTGTCGTCGCAGATGACAAAGTATACTATAAAAATGATAAGCATCTCCATTACAGATGTTACATCACATACATTCTGATTCTATCAGCTATAACAGAGACATTTAAGATTGTGAGCTCAAATTAAAAGTATAAAGGGTTTCATGAGGTTGTTTACTAGCTTGAAATGTAGACAGGCAAAAGTTCAATATTGCCAGAATGCACTGTAAATTGTATCTGGAGAATCTCTATAAGCGGCATGAAGTTATCAGGGAGAGACTCGCTGCTGCTGCAGTTTGGTTAAGGTGGTTACACACCTTTTAGTGCCTGTTAGTGTTAATATTTGCTTTGCATTTTTATTTAAATACTAATAAATACAAACTAAAATGTATTGTCTTCTTATATGTGTTAGTGTCGGCACAGTGTATACACAAGTTGGTATATTTTCATGTACTGTAAAAATATGCATGAAGCGTCAGCACAGTTGTCACATTAAATTAGTAAAACTCGTTGATAATTATTAGCTTTCTGTAGCTGGCAGCTTCATTTTTAAAGGAGGATAGTGATTCAAGTGGTCTAATTTCCAGCTGATACAGGCGTATCATGTTATTTTACACTTGTTGCTTGAAAGATGTACTAAAATGATAAGATTATTATTATTAAGCACAGATCTGTACATTTTACCATTTAACAATACTAATAATAATGATAACCGTGATCACTATGGTCACTGTAGTCGTGACACTAAATTTTCTTAGCGTTTCATCTCTAATCTAGACAAACCTGCACATCTACCTTCCTTTGACTCAGAATCTCACACAGGGGGCTGTAAGAGAAAACACAGGGATCAAAGTGTAGAAATGATAAATAAATTCTTACGCTTACATGTGTAGTCTGAATATGTTCACAGGATCACAAGCTAAACACAGTTCAGTACAACACAGTTCATAACTTCTGTTCTAGAAAAGCCCCGACTGAACTGAAGTATGCTTTGAAATAGTCTCCTGTGCGGATCATTGTAAATGGGTTAAATATCACCTGGATTTCAGGTGTTGCACTGCTGGTGTAACACCTGGAGATTACAAACTGGCAGGAAGATGAACAGTCCACATTTTGGAACAATTTCCTTCCAGAAACAAATGGTGTATGATGATGTTTGGATTTGAAACAGCTCCACGTGGGTTTGTATACATTCCTCAGATTACTGACACTGCACTGGTGTAGTTTCAAGACCAAGACATTTAGCTTAAAATGTCTAAGGTGATATAAGGTGGTGGTTTATAGGGAGATGAACAGCAACATTTCTGGGGTACATGCATGTGTAGCATGTGTACATGACTCTTTCAAATTAGGCCATGTATGAAGGATGAAGGCACAGACCTGGAGCCAAAAAAACTCAAATCTTTAAACTACTAAACGTTGCAGGACACTAATAGTAAAAAATCAAACTCTAATGCTAAAGAGACTGAAAGTTAAGAAGCTCTGCATGTGCTTTAGGAGTTCTTAAACTGCTGAAATTAATAACCAGTGTGAAATATGCAGATTAGCCCTTTAAAACTGTGAGGACATAAATTAGTGACACCTGTGATTGTGGGAGGAGTAAAACAAAAGCAAACAAACCAAAATGGAGGAGAACAGGAAGACAGGAAGGGAAGTGTCTTCAGGAAGTGGCTGTTTGACGTCTAATGCAGTTTCTGAACGCTGTACCTGCTCTGTGAAAGGAAAGAGGAGGAAAGCACTTTTAGAAGAATGCGAGTGCCAGTTTGTATGCAGAACCAACTGGATTTACTGCCTGGGCACTGCTAGACAGAGTGCTGATCCCTAGAGTGGCTACGATTGATTTTTTTTAATCTTCACCTTTCTCTGCTTGGATTTAACCCTCAACCTTTTTCTTTGCTGTATTGGATATTCCCATTTGCCCAAAGGAACCATCGACAGTAAGTCTTCTGCTTTATTGGACCGTAGACTTCTGACACTATTTGGCCTTTAATTCACTCACCTGCTGTTTGTGAATTGATCTCTTTCTTAAATTTCTGTGTATTTCTTATTGTTCATCTGCAGTATTACTTGATTTCCTATTAGACTTGTATTTAGCTGTGTAGCACGAGTAATGAGCAGGTTTATTCTTTGAATTTGTTGTTGAACGTCCTGTTTGGAGCCCAACTTTTACTTTGAATACAAAGGTCAATGCTACAGCTGTGTTTATATGGTTCCTGGTCCTGGCCTACACATAAAGAAGATCAGATTTAAAGCTGCTTAAATCAATATTTTTAGGATGCACTTGTAACAACAGAACTTTAACTGGTCCTTCACTTGGCCCTGCAGAGCTTTATTGTGACTTTCAGCTCATTAGTTTGGGTTTCCAGCCTGTGACTGTTGTGGTTAACTGTCACATCTCATACTTTTGTTGTTGGCAAACCTCTAAAAACAAAATTGCATGCTACCCACCCACATCATCATTATCGCCATCATCAAAGTTAGCAGCTAACACAATCAAGCGTTTCGAGTGTATATTGGACACAAACATGACTTCAGTTTTATTTTTTTTTATTTAGTTTGATTATTTGGTGGATGTCTAAATCAGTGATTGTTTGCTAAGATCTTCATCATATCTACTTAAAAAGTGACAATATCAAAGCGATTTTCAACATTTTTCATGTACTATTTAAACAAAGATGAGCAACATTCAGATAAAATATTTGAAATAAGGCAATGTGATTGAAATAAAGGTGTACAACACTGTGTAGGCATAATTAAACGTAAATGCACTTAAACATGTCAACACAAACACAC
>JAUBNQ010000001.1:4602055-4618272 GCA_032353495.1 Ctenopoma kingsleyae | reverse complement strand
GATTGAAATAAAGGTGTACAACACTGTGTAGGCATAATTAAACGTAAATGCACTTAAACATGTCAACACAAACACACACACATCCCATGCACATTTGTGCACATGTGGACTTTGTGATATTCCAGAAATGGCATCTCTAAAAAAGGCTTTTAAATGCTTCAGGGGCACAGACGTCGATTGTCTGATCTCTTGTGTTTGTGCTTATGTCCATGCACGCTGTGAAGCACTCTGCCTTTTGGTATGAAATTTACAACATAAATAAATGTGTCTTGCCTTGCCTTGGACTGCAGAGGTTGGGGGGCCTTGATAGAAAATGCCTGATCCCCATAGAATTATACTGAGGTATTCACAACTTGTGTCTGATGCTGCAAAGAAGTGGGGGGGAAAAAAACAGTCAAAATGCATAAACATAAATAGCATTATTCAGCCTTTAGCGATTAGTGCGGCTCTGATCATTTTAAAGAAACAGTTCGGCATTTGGAAAACAGGCTTATTTGTCTACAAGCCAAGAGTTAGATGAGAAGATCAAATGTCTGTGTGGTAATTATGTAGCAGGTGTTAGCAGCCTGTTAGTGTAGTTTAATAGGAAGACCAGAAGTCATGTGAAACAGCTTGGCTCTGTTCAAAGGTAACAGAATCTGCCTTACTAGCACTTTTGAAGTTCTATAGTAATACCCTATGTCTTTATCTGTACAGATTGCATTTTACCATTTCATGAGGTTCATGTGCTAGATGTTTTCTTATGTGTCTTTTGGTGGTGTCCTGTCAAATACAGCTCTCTCGGGCTAGCTATTTCCCCATTTCCATCAGCATATTATCTGTACAGACGTATGAGTGTGTGGCATCAATGTTCTCATCTCAGAGCAAACTTACAAAACTGTTCATTTAACTAAGGAAGTTACACGATTAGCAGCAATTGATGCAGCCCACACTTCTTTTACATAAGTGATTATTGAAGTGGTGACGAGAGGGGTTCATTCAGACAGACAGGGACATATCCTCTGGTGAATATGTATGAGAGGTGATGCTTCCTAGTGGGATGACAGACTGTTTTCATCCCCCTTTGATCTGTATGCCTGCTCCCGTATCCCCCCCCACTCCGCACGCACACACACAGTGTATATATATATATATATACACACACTCACACAACATGCACTCATGCACAAACAAACACACTGTCCCTTTGAACCCAGGCCAAGACAGTGGGTCAGCAGCACATAGTGTCCAAACACGCCTGTGAATGGAGCTGGTTTATGGAGAAAACGGCATCAACAAACTCCTGTTTACATGTTAGAGGAAGTGAAAAGATGGACACGGGCACAGAGGAGAGGAGAACAGAGGACAATGAGGGGAAAAATAACAGCTGAGGAGAATATGATATCTGTCAAGTGTTTCTAGTACTGTTACAGAGATTCTTTGTTGAGGGTTGACAGTAAATGCAGCTAAGTATATTTTGCGTATATGCACAGCTTACGTGTGTGTTTGAGCTGCTCTCGTGCGCACATCACTGAGAGTGTTTGTGTACTTTTCACTTGTGTGTCTGCGTGTGTCTGTCTGTTGAATAGGCTTCTTGTCATTGACCTAAAAACAGTGTGAGAGCCTGCCAGTGTCGCTTAAATCCTCTTTTCTTCTCCATTCCCCCAGTCTCCGTCTTCTAGTCGACGCACGCGCTCGCCTCTGCGCGCGCGTGTGAGTTCTCGGGGTGTGCGTGTGCGCACGCGTCACTTGCTGTCTCTATTTAAACATCATACAGACTCACAAATGGCATTCCTGCCAACGGAGATGAGAGCCTACTATTCACAAAGACGCTTAGTCTCCCACTCTTTCTAGCTCCCACTCTCCTCCTTCAGCCCTTCCTTTATACTTTGAGGTACCCATGGGATATCATTAGTGTTATTACTGTATTGAGATAAATGAGTGCATGTACTTCTGTTTCAGTGTATGTGCCGTTACATGTATGTGGACAGACCGATGGAGGTGGTGAGATGCTACATGTCCAAATCAAGCCTGATGGGTTGGGTATAATTACAGAGAAAAAGCGATTACAGTCACAAGTCTCATTTTCTTTCTCCTGCATTCAGTGATCCCTTCATTCTCTCCCCCAACATGTAAGTGTATACGTTTCTGAGTGTTTTTTCTTTTTGGCCCTATGAAAGATATCACAAGGTGCTGGTGTTTTATCCGCCTCACGAAGCCAGAGTGATGTTGCATCACCAAATCTCTCCTTAAGGGGTGAGGGTTAAGCATAATTACGGCTGCTGCTTTCATGTTTTCTCTCGCCTCGGCTAGTCTTCTCTGCCACTGCTGGCCTTTCGTTCCGTATCAAAGGAGACTTTGGTCCTCTGGGCCTGCAGAAACACACTGACAAAGATTAGCACACACACACCGCTCCCACATGCACACACGCGTACATTCATCATTATTTTATTTAGTGATTTGCATCGGTTGTTTTTTATGTTGTAATTTTAATTTTATACACGCACATAAAGATATCATTTGCATTCCCTACTCTCTTATTAATTTTGGGCTACATTCAGTTTGGCACTACACCCACATGTGGTTCCAAGTTAAGTTTGGCTTTTCAGGTTTGTATTTTTTTTTTCTCCTATGCGACAAGAATAGTTTTATCTTACCAACTGTATGTCCTGAAGTACATTATAGCCTGTAGTGACTATAGAAAATTATGTTTAACGTGCTGCTAAGCTTTGCCAGTCAAACTTCCTTTTCTCATGCAGCACATCTTTAATTTAAAAGTAAAAAGACACAGAAAAGAGAGTAAACGTCAGAGGATCTGTAAAAACCTTTCTGGTGAGGTGTACATCAGGCTATGTCATATACGGCTACATGGCAGTCCTGTATAAGCCCACCTTTGTCGAGTCCAAGACAAGTCTAAGTCCAGGCTAGCCGAGTTAAATCAGAGTCAAAAAGTGTCCGAGTTCAAGTCAAGTTAGAGTCCAAAAGTCCAAGTCCAAGTTTAAATGAGATTGAGAGTAAAACACCAAGATGGATAAAATAATTTTGAAAATGCTTACTTGTTTGTCATTTTTGTGATGCTAGAGATAGTATATCTATGATTGGAAAGCCTGTGCAGTGTAAAAACAGTACAGGATTAAACTAGATTCACTTAAT
Source organism: Ctenopoma kingsleyae (assembly GCA_032353495.1). Classification (NCBI taxonomy): domain Eukaryota; kingdom Metazoa; phylum Chordata; class Actinopteri; order Anabantiformes; family Anabantidae; genus Ctenopoma; species Ctenopoma kingsleyae. The sequence goes on along the minus strand of JAUBNQ010000001.1, from coordinate 4,615,140 downwards.
ATTGTACTCAACACTCTCCAAAGACAAGACCGTATGTAAGTGCCACCCTGAGTACGGTGTTGATGATGAAAAAGTGCAGTGTAGCTCACTTTAAGATCAACTGAGCTAAATATAGACTTTTCACTTTAAAGTCACATAAAACTTAAGCACAACTTTTCATTTCTGAAATCTGAGGTCACGGTTTGTTTTGAAGGATATAAGAAGAAATGAAGTAGTTTATTGGGTCCAGCAAGCCTGAACATGGACTCAAGACCAGATTCGAGTACTTCAGTCATGCTACACGATGCCTACGTTGTACCTACCACGTAGATTTGCTGTCTTGGGTTCATACTGGTGGTGGTAGCTGGACATGTTGGCAACATCAGAGAAGAACTCCCTACTTAAACCACTCCTTACACCTTTGCTCTTGTGTGTTTTTTTGCTACCCTCCAAACTCTATAGTGCAGGCTATTGCAACACAATCTACACAAATGAAGGTGACATTGCCAACAGCTGTGTAGTGACAGGGGTCAACAGCAACCCCACAGTGCCTGATAAACTTTCCTCTCACCTCCATCCTCCTCTCCTCTCCTCTGCTACTGTCAATCATCTCAGCTTTTCCACCTGTCAGCGCTTGTTTCCGCCTGGTTGTCTGTCTGCCAACTCGCTCAGTCTGTTGGTCTGTTTCTCTCTTGGCGTGACAGTGTTGACTGCAGGATTGTGATGATGTGCGTGTGTACGGAGAACAAACAGTATGATGACATATTTTGGCCATACCAGGAATATACGGAATCAACGAAGGAATACAGTAGATCATAATACAATACAATACGTTAGAGTATTATAGTATGTTACCAGAACATAAATGTTCATATATGAAATATAGTTTTTATATACTGTATGTTGAGCGTGTATTTGTTAATGATCCAGTATATACAATATGTACCACATACAGTACACGCTCATATACTGTATGTGTGATGTGTATTCCATAAATATGTAGAATTATGTTTTCGTCAAGTCCCAGTTTGTGCCTTTCACATATTACTATTACATTAACAGCACAGAGCTAAGCATCTGATCATCTAAAAAAATAAATATCTGGCAATGTGTGAACAAGCACAGAAGGTCCTCTAAGACTCTTTAATATTCTGTATGTTGCATAAAAAAAAAATCTGTGTCTTTCTCAAGTTGTGACTGTAGTTTTCTGTCTCTTTTTTGAAGAACACGAGCAGAATAATAAGGCTATTGTGGCTCCAATATACTAACTGAACAAAATATGAATGGATTATTGTTTGCACGATCATATCAAATAATGGAAACAATCCAACATAAATCAATATGTCCTTATTGTTAAAAACAAGTTGGTTCACACTGTAAAAATTTAACTGAGCTACGACAGATTATGAGAAAGTCTTATATTGTGCAGCAGATAAAATACATTTTCCTGTCAAAAGTCTTTTAGGACTCGAAAACAAAGCAGGGCTAGTTTGAAATACTCATATTTATGATCTATTTTTACACTTACATCAATACAATGTGTAGCTGTTTCTGTATGGCAATATGCATACTAGAACACGGATATATTTTGTTGACCCCGTTTCATAGATGATGATGATGATGATGATGATGATGATGATGATGATGATGATGATGATGATAATAATAATATACTGTATATTTGCATGCAAAGTAAAATTACATTTACCACCTTGGCAGTACGAAATGTTTGTATTTAAGTGAATAAATAACTGATATGTTTTGTTGTAGTTACTGTTTGTGTCCACACAGATCTAGTATATTCTTACATACTGTATGTTACAGTACATACTATGTATAATACATTCAATATGTAATATTGAATATCATCCATGTAAAAGTCATATACATATATATTTACTGTATGTACATATACTGTTAAATTGTATATACGGACATTTGTGTAGATGCTATAAGGAAAACACAAACGTGCACATGGCTGTGTGAATGTCTGTGTTACTTGCACTTGACTATTGTAATCCAATTTGTTTTTGTATCAAATGACACCCTTCACTTATAATTAATCAAATCAGTCTAATGAAACGATGGTATAGCCCCTGCAGTAATCCTACACATTAAGGTCAGTGAGGTCACGTTTAATTAACAACACACAGATGACAACATTGACAAGAGCACAAAATATTCAAAGTCACAGAAGTAGGACAGCACTGTAAAAATTACCTTTAAAGAGAGAAAACTCGCTGCTCATAGAGACATCTTTTGCTGATCCACCTTGCTTTTCTGGGTCCATGTGTTTCTGCTTCCAATAGAAAACATGGCCAAAGGTAGTAAAATGTCTTGATGTGATGTGACATCACATGTTTGCGGTGTAGCTACAAAAGAGTCTGAGATTGGAGCATATTTTAGCAATCTGAAGCATCAACCACAACCACTGAGTCAGAATGTCACTCGCCCAGCATCAAACAGGAAATCTTTTTTTTTTTTTTTTTTTTTTTTTTTTAGAATGAACACTTCGCAGAAATGTTCAACTACCATACTGGCAAAGATGCTATTTAAAGTCACAGTAAACCACAGCGCATGACACACTTTGCGTAACAGAGCATAGTTCTTTTGAAATACTGGATATGTTATAGTCCATGGTTAATGTGTATGACTCACAGCTGATTTTTTTTTTATTCATTAGATGTAAAAAATAAAAAAACCAAAGAAAACTGAACGATAATGGCACATAATAAAACTGCTATATACGTTAACTCCATGTGTGTAAATCACTGGTTCATCATTTCATCACGCATTAAATATTTTTTCATTCCTTTCATTTTTGGAAATAATGGTGTGAATAAGGAATCAGTAATGATTAGTGGTGTATTCATCAAATGAATAATTAAAATAATATGAGAGTACTCATTTGCTCCGGCAAGTTAAAAAGCGGATAACAAACTTCAAATACAAGTTTAAACATTTATAGTTCAGTTGTTATCAGGTGACGTATGGAACTCGGTACATGTGAAAGTGTTTTTATTACTAAAATAACACTATAGCAAGTTGTAGCTGTACTGGCATCAGCAGCAGCAGTAGTAGGATTAATAGTAATAATGATAATAATAATAATGATTATTGACTGATTGAAAAAAGAGCCAGCATTTTATCAGCATAATGTCTATCCTCTTGTTAATGCACCCTGTTCAGAACACATCACACACCATTAATGAAAGCTCTGCAGCAGGGATTGTACAGTGTATGTCTCTTTTTTTTTTTATTATTGTGCTGTACACTAATTCTAAGAGAAGAAATCTCTGAACATGTCGACTGAGGGCTGTAAATGACAGCTTCCAAATAGTTTTATTTATTTAGATGTTTCAGATTGCATGTCTCAGTTTAATGCAGCTATAACCATTATAAACAATGACAAAGGATCAAATGATAACAGGATAACGAAATATTCGTCAACAATCATCGAGACCTCGTCGTTTTGTCTGTAAATTTACACTTTGATTCCCTCTCACTGCTCTAGTAGTGTTGTTTTCAGCCTCTACAAGCGGCTGTTTCCACTGAAATCAACACCAAACACCAGACAGTTGCAGTTACAGACCAGTTGGAGACAGTGGAGCATTTAGCAGCTAAAGAGTCAGATATTTCCCTCAGGAGTCCCTCACAGTGCAAAGAGAGTGAATATTGGAATTTCAGAGGTGGACAGAAACATGACTCCAATTGAAAGCTAATGTTGCTCCGTAATTGCTGGATGTGTAAATATCTGTTCATCATATCAACTTAAAAGGTGTTGATCTGTCAGTGCTCTGTTTACACCTTATTTTGCACTGGTACAAAGTCGCAAAAAAAAAAAAAAATCAATTATAGCAGTTTTAAAGATATAAATGCTGTTTTGAAGTCTGGAGGTAGAGATGCTGAGTTGTCTTGAATCGTCTATTCATTTGTTGACCTTGTAGTAAAATTGAAACCTGCATTAACAGATTATTTTGAACCACTTGGGAGGATCCAGCTGTGAACATAACATGAACATAATATCAACTTTTCTGGTGGATAGTTTCATATATTTATATTTGTGTCCACCTGATGAATGAATGTGAGTCACTTCACAGGCCTTAATGCATTAGTCAGATCTGCTGTTTTGGTGTTGATGGCCACATCTGTTTGTGACATGCATCCAGCTGGCCGTAAACTGCAACAGGTGCAAATTTAACTTACATGTGAGTCACAGAATAACAAGTCATGTGCGTAGCAGTTAAATTGCACAATTTCCTTGAAAACTGTTCAGTTACCACTTGTTCCTTCCAGTTCTGCTGGAACAAAAGCTTCTACATACATTTCCGAGACATTAGAAACTTCTTGGACCACATACAAGGGCAGCCCATATTTGATAAGGGAAAAATCTAATTTGCTGATTCTGATCTGAATCACATGAAGGCAGAAACATCTGTTTTGGGCTGTTTCAGCATGTAATGTGAATGTAGTCTTATATGCTCTCTCCTTTTTGCTCTTTTTGTGGTCTCCAGCTCCAGAAGAATATACCTCTTTAGTTGCAATATTGCTAAATGCTTCTCCACCTTCATCAGTCTCTCTGTCTGTCTGCTATTAGGTGGATAGTGTGTCCTGGGCTTTTAGAGCTTTTTCCATGAAAACCACTCCATGCTGTGAGCGAAAATTATGCTATGAGAGCGGTGAGAGTGAACCATGAGAGCACAGTTTCGATCATTTTCTGTGGATTTGTCCTAAACATTTTTATCGCCACTTCAGACATCATACGTACAAAAAAGGATATAAGTCCTCGTCATGCAGTACTACCTGTAACAGCAGCATGGAATAACTTAAGTTATCACTAAATATACATTATTAGAATTAGAAAATTTAAAGTTGCAAGACTTTTAAAGTTCTGTCAATAATCTATCAATAATATGATGATTGTTGTTTAAATATATTTATCTTCTCTAGAAGTTTATGCTACAGATCAGATATCAGATCAGAGGTCAGCAGCTAACAGCACCCGTGGGCCAAATTTAATAGACTATGTTAATCATGGACTCTTCTCTTCTCTTCTCTTCTCTTCTCTGAGACAGACAGGGAAAGATCTCTGTGAAATTTCCCTCTCTGATCTCTTATCCTCCTAATTCCTACTGATTCAGTCATGCATTATGAGGGTCGCCTGGGTATGGTTCACTCCAGTGTCAGCCAACACCTACAGCCCTGTGGCCCTGTAGCAGATTACTGGACTGGACTGGACTACTATACTCCATATCCATTAATGTGAAATATGATGTAAGCCAGAGAACATAAACCTGTGGATTTATGCTTTCAGTGGAAAAACACAAGTTAATGTTTTTGGCAACATATATATTACATACATACATACATGTGCACACACCTCCATGTCCATATGTCCCTGTGTGTGCCTGAACTAAAGAGGCAGTTCTGCTGGCAGGACATCAGGTTGCCCCATAGTGCATTTAGGCGAACGGCCAACATCAAATAACACTGGTCTGCTCATTCTGGTAGAAGTGCTGTGGTTTTGCCTCCAGCAACAGAGACCTGATGCATCCACCAGCAGCTGGAGTGCAGAGAAACACACGAAAAAATGTGGTTTTCCCATCACTCAGAAACAACCTTTCTCTAAAGCTGTTACTGTTTCATTCCCTCAAATAGCCTGATTTTAATACAGTTTTGTCAAGAACTTCCACAGTTTGTGCTTGATGGTACAGTACTTATCAGGTTATCTCGCTCTCCAAACGGGAACGCATCTAAATGACGCTTGAAGTGCCATGCAACCCTCTCTCCTCTCCCGGAACAGCTGGCTGGCGGTCGCTTCAGTTCAGAGGAGAGGCGGTGGATTGAGGGTGATTGAGGCACATAGCCTATAGAAAGAGAGAGGAAGAGGAGAAAGAGAGGCAGAGGGAAACTGAATTCCAGCGAATTAATCACCGTCTGCTCCACTGTGTGAATGAGAGAGCGAGTCAAAGACAGACAAATAGAGAGAGAGAGAGAGAGAGAGAGAGAGAGGAGAAGGAGAGGAGGGGGGGAGTGGAGCCTGACGCAGTGTGAGAGGCAGAAACTGAGAGGAGAGAGACGGGAAGCGAGGGAGACAGAGGCGAGGAGGCAGCACATCACATCAGGCACCGTTTTGCATCCCAAAATCCTGACGCGGGTGGATCGCCGCACTGGCTGCTGCTGCTGCTGCTGGTGGTGGTGTGACTGTCGAGCCCCTTCCCGGTCACTGCACTTCACAGAGACCGCAGAGGAGACAGGAGCGAGCTAGGATCAAATCAGTGACAGACAGTGAACCCCTCCAGCTCCCAACACTTCACACAACCACACATACTGCCGGAGGCAACGAGCGGACCGTTGTGCTGAGAAGACCTGCCAGGCTTTCTCCACGTTGGCATCTGGAACAGGTAAAGTGAAAACACAGATTGCACACAGAGCTCTGGCTACATTTCATGTGCCTGCCTTGTGATGGCTGGACTCGGCATTGCGTAGGCAACTTTGAAATACGCCAGCACTGGCATTCCTGCGGTTCTAAAAATCCCCAACACGAAACCCAGGTCAGCGTATGTGTGTGTTTGAGTCGTCGTGATAAACGAGGGGGTTTGCTGGTTGGTTATTCTCAGACAACCTTCCCTGTCTTATCTCCATCCGCGTGTGTCCGTTGATAATGCGGACGCACACACTTACTGTAGATCCAGATTTTCATTCCTGGTGAGTGTGTGCGGTGCCGGATCATCCAGTTCTCCAATCAGTGCAACCTATAACTGTGTGCAAGTTTAATCTGAGCCTGTGCAGTAGTCAAGAGTATGTCTGGAAGGTGTTAATTTTTGCGCACATTTAATGTGGTCACTAGTTTGGGTTTAGCTTTTGTCCCGGGACAGGCTGCAGTGCCAGACTGAGGACCCGGCACAGTTCAGCCGTCATAGCCTCACCGCAGTCCAGCGGGCTGTGTGATCAGCACCATGGACAGCGACTCTGCACGCTCCGGTTTGCAGGCAGTGAAAAACCCAGTTCACAGAACTCGCCGAGATGTTTTTACAGTTGTAGTTTCATCTGCATGTCCTCGTCAGCACGTTTTATTTGTATCTTAGCACCGAAAAGACTGTAGGAGTTAAAACTTTAACACATCAGGCCTGAAACCAACTCGTATTCCTCACTGTCAAGAGAAATGTTCGTCTGTCAGTCTGTGAATTCAGTGTAATTATACACAGTTTTATCTTCATACACAAGATGTTCCCAATGCAGGCTTCTCCGAGCCCCCCAGTGCAACATGAAAGTTTCATCCAGAACTGTTAGATTTATTTTATTTTTATTTTTTTTAACTTAGAAATTGGTACTGTGACTTGTTGAGGAAAAATAACACATGCAGACACAAATCTATACAGGGCACAGGGGGTCAAAGAAAGGTTTAATGAGTCAAGAAACTCTGTGAATTATATTTTCTGGCTTCCACAGTCACCAGATCCCAACCTAATTAAACACCTATAGGAGATCTTGGACCACTCTGGATCACTTTGACATAAATGTAAAAATGTTAGCCAGCTAAAATGTGTCCGTGCAGCTGAAGTCCAGGCCTGTTAAAACAGTCTCTGTGTGGCGTTAACACACAGTAGCCCACTGAGTGCATATGTTTGACACAAAGTTGCTCATCCAGCTATATTTTGGCTGCTGTGCCCTGCACCTCCTGCCTACTGCCCCACTATCTGTTGTAACGGATGTTGTTGCCACTTTGTCCCACAGGGCATGGACTACTAACAGAGTTTTTCCACTGACTGACTCCAATTGTTGGCTGAGTGCCACAGAGGGAGAGAGGCAAAGAAAAGGAAGATGGAAAGACTGATAGAAGGAGAAGGAGGAACAGGGTCCCACTCCTAGCACTGTGAATAAAACAGGATAGCATCAGTGACTCATTTTAAGACATTATGTGTTTGGGTAAGAGACGTGGTTGACTGGTTCTTTTCGAGGCGAGGGATCCTCAGTGACTGAGAAGTCTTTTGTTGTCCTGGGAATTCATTGATAACTATCTTAGAGGTCGCTCATCTTGCTTTCATCCTGCATTAGTGCTGCAGTGCTTGCTGCAGCACATTTCACCGGTCTCATGAGTTGTAAGAGCAGAACACTTCTGATCGGGCTGGGACAGAAGAGTCTCTAAACCTGTGGTTACTAAACTGCTATGTTTGATTTTCGAGAGCTAAAAATGTCACTAAATAAAGCCAAACCAAATATATCTGCTAGCAGCTACACAGCTAAAGCTTTTTGTGCTGCGGCAGCAGAAATGTCAAAACCGGTGGCACTCTGTGGTTACATCTGTAATAAGACAGGTGGCAACTTTAAGAATCAGCTCTAATGAAAAGTGACAACTTTAGTAGAGAGGAACTGCTAGAATGTCTGCGAGTACAAAATGAATGAAAAGTGATGGGCTTAATGTCTGTGCTCTCTTGTCATTGCACCAGGTTGTTGCTCTGAACCTTCATCTGAAGTTCTGAGGGATTTTTTTCTTCTCCTCTCTCTGTATCGTTTACTGTATGAGCTATCCATGGTAGAATCTTAGTACCTGGAGGCATCACTGTGGGGCAAGTTCTCCAGGAATACTAAAAAAAACACTGCTGTGTAATGGGACATCCCTGCTCACTCTCTCATCCATTTACTGCATTTTTCGCCCCTTTAGCTGCCACTGCAAGGGAGAAGGCAGAGCATGTATCTGCTGAAATCCCAGGCTAAATTTCAGAATCAGCTCTCATCAGTTGTTATTTGTCAAAGTCATCCATATTTCAACAGATACTAGCTCCCCATATTAAGCATGTTGGTGCACAAAGAGCCTGCAGTATCTCTTGTCATAATGTTGATCTTTGTTGAGGGGGAATACCCCATGGTGTGGAACTAAATCTGCATGCATAGTTAACATGGTACTTCCCTGCTGGCCAGGTCTAAATGTGAAGACATTTCTTACTGGGCTGTTGGTGAGAAACAGTCTTCATACAGTTGGAAGTTCATATAATTGGAATACAAATAAACTGTAAACATCTTTTGATTAAGCTACTTGTTGTAGTAGCCAAACACACACACATAATAATCTGCTGTAACATTTTTATACACAAACACTTCCCTAATCTCATGACATCACTTTTTTTTATTATGCACTAACATGCAGCAGCACACCTTTATGAGCAAAGCCTCTGTGCAACAGCGTAAGAGGGATGAGTAGGGACTTGCAAACAGCCATGCATGCACAAATGCACAGAAACCCACACACAAGCACGTATGCTGCAGACACATTAACCAGTGCAGGATGCACTGCTCAAGCAACCACATGGATTAATAATGCACCATATTCCCTGTAGGAGGCTAGTTAGCATTTCAGGAAGATTGCACTAACACTGGGGATCTGTAATTAGGAAGTTCTTGTTGCAAGTTGCAATGCACACACACATGCGTTCACACAGTGTGCAAATAGTAAAGCAAGGGGGGTGGTTTAGTATCCATTACTCCTAATCTGTGTTTTATCAGTCTGTGTACTTAAGCATTTTGCCTACTCTTTCTATTAAACCTTATAGAAGACTATGCTTTTATTCCAGCTTCTTTATACAGCTTTAAAGGATAAGTTCGTTAAAATATGTACTTTTTTGTTGCTTATTTCTTTTTTTATATATATACTGATATCTGAAATGACTGCCTGGCTCAGTTACTAAATTGACTCTTTATTTGACCAGAAAAGGCTTGCTGAGATAAAAAAAATCAAGACTCAACTGGGAAGAATTAGTGAACAAAATAACCTAGGCAACATAAATGTGTATGAGTGCCACATGTCAGAATTACACAGGAATGCAGAGGGAAAAAACACTATTACATTTTCTAACTTAATCGGATCATACTAACTCAAAATACACCTTAATATAGAACAGTCTAGGATAACCTATTAAAATTCTACATTACCCTAAAAACCAGCAGTCAGAAGAGAGAGCACACAATTTCTGCAGCGAATACGATATAGTCTGTTGTGAGCACAGCATTAAAAAGTCACAATTAAAAATTAAACAGTAAAATCTATTTTAACAAAGACTCTCCCCGTCAGAAGAAAGTTGTTGCACGGAAAATTCTTCAAAACTGTTCCATTCATACAGTGGAGGCAGAATTCCTCGAAAAGGTTTCTCAGGACCTGGGCACATGATAAAATCAAAACAGTATTCACAAATACCAAAAATAAGCAAAGTGTAAACAAGAAAATGTATTTAGTTTTAAATTTGCATCAACTAACTGTTAGAGATAGCGGCCTTATATATGCCATTTGTTGACACAGCTCCATGTTCTGAATTTTACCCGTTCTCTGTGCTGAAATGGGGCCTAAACTTTTTTTTTTTTTTGCTCCGACCTCATAAAATTTTGATTAGTCTCTTTTTATCTGGGAATCCTAAAAAACTAGAATCATTTTGGGTCTCAAGCTTGTAGTTTAAGAATTCCTGAGAGCTGGTTTCATTAACCCGAGCGTAACATTTTGAGACGATGAGACAACCTAACAGTGCCCTCATACCTCGTGTTCATAGTGTGAATGATGAATGAGCTACTTAATGTATGCTGACGCATGTCTTGCTGATGCCAGCACGCCAGAACTAGAGCTAATCCCAACCTAAACTCTGCAACAAAGGTCTCAACCCCTCTCTTCTTCTTTCTATATGCTCTTTTCCTCTTTTCCCTCTCATCTCTCACCATCTCTGCGTCTTTCTTCACACTGCCACAATGCACACACCCTCTTCATGCAGCCTGTACACACAGTATGTGTGTACTGAGTCAGCTAGTTTGTATGCCGGTTGCTGCTGTACCAGCCCCTCTTTGGAAATCAAGGAGAGATCGTGGAGTGGATGCTGAGAGAGGAAGAGAAGGAAAGAGCTCGGGGAAGAGGGACAGCGAAGAGGGCGAGAGGTGATGGAGAAAGACACAGCAATTGCAAGAGGGACAGGAATGCCACAGGGTGAAATGAAAAGGCGGAAAGAAAAAATAACAAAAGGGTGGGAAAGATGGAGAAAGTGTTCAATAGATGAGTTTTCCTCTCAGCCTGCTCGTCTCTATTCTGTTTCATTACCTCTGCCCTCTCTTCTGCAGACGGCACTGCCTCTGTAGCAGAGGTAGTTTGGAGACTTTGGCCTGGCAGAGACGTGAAAAACCCTCTGATGTCATGTTCCGAGATGCTCTTCAGGGCTAAGAGGAGAAATCTCTCTGGCTGTCCCATTAACTCCTGGAAACTGGGCTATTGAAATGGTATTACCTCCCCTGACTGAGCAGCACAACTCCTTTCCCTCCATTTCCTGACAAAGATCTGTCGTTCAAACCCCCAAGATACCAGCAGAAGTAGAGCAACAGGGAGATTGTTTTTTTTTTTTTTTGTCTCTCCTCTCTTATCTTTCAGGCATCTCTCTCTGTTTTCTCTCTTCTCTGGTGACAAATTCCTCTAGGGTTTGGGTGTCATTTGTCCCCTCCCTGTTGCTTGAAATATCTCAAGAGCATCTCTGACAGAGATGATGATGGAGAGGAAGGGTGATGATGATTCCTTCTGTTAGCTAACTGGTAGCTTTCATATTTGATGGACTATTTGAATCTGTGTTGTACTGTCAGTTTGGGGGAAAAAACATTAATTGGTCCATCTAATACCCGGAAGCTCCTCTTACAATCAGTTGGCAATCCATGGGCCTATTATAGATATAAGATGCAAAGGAGGCACTCAGAAAACAACCACGACAGCATTCACATCAAATATTCAGAGAACCTACTTCGTTTACTATGTTTTTATATATAAGAACTCTATATTTATCTTTCTGTGGTATGCTCTTTCAGCTCTAGAGAATTGTTGGCCAATTCGGAAACAGCAGTAGACAGTTAGCTAACCCCCCCACCCCCAACAATCATTATTTATGCATGACTTAGGAACTTATTGGGCACGGCAGGCCAAGTAAATAATTTCTCTGCTTGTTGAAGCATTCTGCATGGTGTGTTAGTAAAAGCTGTACTATGCATTTAAAGAATCTGAAAAGTTATGATATTTTTTTAACTGTTACACCTTTGCTCTTTGCTTTGTAAGGAATTCACTACAAGTCTCTGCTTCCTCCTTATTTCCCTGCTGTACGCTGTATTATACTTTATGCTAACTTTAGTGTCTCTGTTCTCCTGTTAGGTTGGAGGAATATTATACCCAACAAACACAGCCAAACTCATTATTACATTACAATTACATTTTAATAACAGTGGTTACTTGTCATCTTCAAATAATTTTCTCTTGTAATGTTAAGTGCAATAAACAGCCTGAAAATCCAAACATTAATATATAAATCTAGCTAACTTTCACACTTGCTTGTCCAAGTATTTAAGCTACACAGCCAAGCAAACTTATGTTGGAGCAAAATACCTTAAAAAATAACACTGGGCCTTAAGTTGGATTCCCCAAACTCTCTTCATTTGTCATTCACAAAAATGCCACGCAAGTTTAAAAACAATAATTTTGCACTGTAGAGCTTCCAGTCTGCTGTCAGAAATCAGCAAACTAAAACTTAACAAGTTTAACAGAATCAGTTAACCGCAGTAGAAAACTCAAAAACAACTAGAAAATGTTAATAGTGGAGTGTCAGTGACGGGCTGTCAGAGCAGTGCTGTAGGGTGACAGAAATAAAGAGGGAATGAGTCAGGCTGCATGAAGTTAGATACTAAAAAACAATCTTCTAAGGCAAAGTGCTCCGTGCCTAATGTGTGATGCCGTCAAGAGGGCAACAGTCACTGAGATATTACAGTGGAGATTGTTCCAGCCTACAGAAGACGGTGTTGTCAAGTGTAGAAATGAAGAAGCTGATGTTATAAATGTCCCAGTTAAGTAACCCAGAAAGCCTTGATGATGATGATGATTGCTATATAGCCCAACATGTACATTTTTAGTACATTTCAGTTTATATTTAAATATTATATAATCATTCAGATAAAATCCCCTGTAATTTTTAGGTCCAAAATGTGTGTGGATGAATGTTCCAGAGTCTCTTAAATTGCTCGTATTGAGAATAAGTTGAGAATAAAACTGTTCATACAACTTGTTTTTGACGGTAGTACAGGTGACCTTCTGCCTGGGGATAAAA
>JAUBNQ010000001.1:4551601-4574818 GCA_032353495.1 Ctenopoma kingsleyae | reverse complement strand
ACACACACACACACACACACACTCTGACACACAACAGAGAGGGTGTGAGACAAATTTGCAGACTTACATAATGAAGCTGGAATTGTTCACTAAGCCATAGGATGTATACAAACACAAGAATGCCATGGCAACACAGAGCACTAGATGCCACAGTGCTGGAATTCAACTAAAAAGCCTCTGGCTTCTGTCAGAAATGCTGGTGTGAAGCTTTGACACTAAACAGAAAAGCTGCAAAGAAATGCTTGTTTTTCATCTGTGGAGTATGAAAAGAGCTAAAATTCTCATTGATTAAATGGAGTAGAACAGCACAGCCATTGGCAGCAATGTCAGTCTGACCAACCACCAACTCCAGATGAACTGTTGAAAGTAACTGTCGACTGGTTTTCATGCTGTTCATAATGACGCCAGTTATTGTTTTCAGTGATAAAATTATCTGAGAAGTTGACTGTATAAACATGAAGGAGCATTAAAACCCTGACTGGGTCTTACTGTGCATACATTTAGTTATTAGATGACTGCGGTAGTATCTAACTCTGTGTTATGATGAACCAGAGCTGTTTTTATATTTGCTACTATAAACAGCTTGACCCTTATGGACAAGAAGCTAGATTACTTTCGCACAATAAAAGCTTATGTGCAGTTTCTGAATTGCAATATTTTTTGTGCTGTTCTATAAACACATATGTAACAAATACAAAGATGAAGGTCCACAGACTGAGTTAATTGACTGAATTAAAGCTAGACAAGGTGACCAGGTGACCCCTCTAAATGGCAATGTTTTCTAACTAATAAATACCTAACAGTGACTACGCACAAATGAGGCTATTCTAGATTCTAGTCTATTTCACATGATCCATACAGGCACGATAGTTACTACATGACATTAGCTCTTATCCTTTCATATATTACCATTACATTTAAGTCACAGAGATAAACAACAGACTTTCTTCCATTTGTTTGATGGTCCGGTTCTGACATCCATGTGTCTATTGGAGGCGCTTTTGACAGTCAACAGGAATAGATTTCTCAACAATTTGTGCTACAATAGCTCCTCTGTGGGACTGGGCCAGGCAGGCTATACCTGTTGCCTACCAGGTGCATTAGTTAGTGTTGACCCTGTTGCAGGACAGTTTTTGATAGGTACTGACCACCGCACACAGGGAACACCCAAGAAGAGCTGTTGTTTTGGAGATGCTCCGTCATCTAGCCATCACAGTTCTGCTCTTGTTGCTCAGAGCCTTACGCTTTCCCGTTTTCCTGCTTCCAACACATCAACGTGAAGAACTGACTGTACACTAGCTGCCTAATATATCCCCCCTGTGACAAGTTCCACTGTACTGAGATAATCCTGTAATTCACTTCACCTGTCAGTGGTTTCAGTGTTGTGGCTGATCGCTGTACATTAGCATGATCAGCAATGGATCATTGTTTACTCTCCTTTTTTATAGACTATCTTGTTCTTTCTGTTTTTTCCCCCTTTCTTTGAGCATAAATAAGTGACATACTTAAAATGTTCCTCCTTCAACCACGTATTCCTTTCATCTATCTATATCCATGTACTCGTATGTCCTTATTATTGTACGGTTATAGATTTTTTGGTTCTTAGTTAATTTCCTGCCTCTGGGCTCTCATTCTCTGTCTCTTTTACTGCTCCCTCCCACATCTTATTGCTGAGAGTAAACAATTACTTGCCGTGTTTGAGATACTTTGGGCAAAAATAAATCTAAATAGATGTAGCAATCTCAGTCGCTACAGAAAAATAATGTGAGCAAAGCAGAAACAGATGAAGAGAGGCAATAAGACATATACAAAGAGTATAGCATTGCAACTGAACACCAGTATAGCCCTCTCCGCACACACATAATACAAACAAACACGTAACACAATTATATATGTCCACACGCATAATCGTGTTCCAGTACAGATCTTTATTTTAAACAGAATTATATCCCTACAAGCCAAGAGGAAATAGGGTGTTTTCTACCAGACTACTAAACAAAACATACAGTCTGTTCAGACCTGAGGGCTTTTATTGTTCCATGGGACAAAAAACTCATTTCCTGCATCTTCTAGTTTATCTACCTCTGCATATTCATGTTTGTTTTACTGTAAACTATTTGTGGATCCCTTCAAATAATCCATACTGGTACGTCATTTACTGTGACCTCAATTTGAGACTGTTTTCCCCACTGCAGATTTAAAGAAGCTAGAATGATTTAAATTGCAAATAAGACTCTTCGGGATTCATATGCACAATTATTTAAAACATTTATGGCATTTCTGGCTTTTATTTTCCACTGTACAGTATAATGAGAGAGGACAAAATAGGAGATCAAGGTTTTTACTGTACAGAATGTGTTATTTAACATATATATATTACATGTAACATGCGTAAAAATAACAACCATGTAGTCTGCAGTTTAGTTTCTATAAATCATTGTTTTTCTTAAGAAGTTGCATTGCATCCAGTGACCAAAGTTTTGAGATTCTATTTATCGAAACAGGTCAGTGTTAAAAAAAAAACTTTATTTTTGCTTAAACTTGCATAATCATGTAAAAAAAACTTAAAATGTCCTGATAACTTGCTCTACAAACTGTTACATGTATGTGTACTGCCTAAATGCTGAATAAGTCAACTATTTCTGTGCTCTTTGTTGGCGACTGGGCATGCTTGAGGTTCTTGGAGATGTTTTACCTCTCATCTGAAAGGCTTGTTCAGTTCCAGGCAGCTCCAGACTACACAGATTTCTAAACGCAGTGCCGTTTCTAGGTCTTTGGGGGCCCTATGCAAGATCATTTTGGGGGCCCCCGTTCTGAATCGCTAAGAAGAATTTAAACCCTTTGACGATCTGTGGCAATACATCACAGTAGGTTCTTGAAACTGAAATTAAAAACAACAACAAATAGAGATACCAGGAAAAATCATGAGCAAAGATTCTAAACAGATCCACTGTTTCTACATGTTTGTTACGAGATTCAACAATTTGGTTTATTACATAATAAACATAATCATGTAAAGAGCAGGGGTGTTCAAACTTGAACTTGAACAAGACTGATAGATCTGATGATGTGAAGATTCCTGTGGGCCACAGCAAAGGTTACTTACGCTGTTTTAAAAACTATTTTATTATCATTGTGACAATTTTCATTTAATTTATTTAAATGTTAATGAAGACACTCAGGAATGATCAAATGAAAAAAAGAGTATTATACCATGGCAAAGCTGGGTTGCAAACCCAGAACTCTGGCATTTCAGAGTATTTCCTTACCAGCTGAGCTAACAAGGGTAACATGCTAGCACCAAACATGCCTGATATAGAGCAAATTGCTGTTTCTGCAGTGATATCAAAAACACTTCCCAATGGTGTATGGGAGTTTCTTTAAACATTACAGAGCAAATATAATCTGAGAGACATTTGAATTACATTTAAGTCCCAGGTCTCCCACTTTCTCTTACTGAAGGACGAATTCAGACTACCACCACCTACTGGTATGGAGAGTTTTTTTCTGTGCAGAATGTACACGCTAGCTGGCCACTGGCTGTCTTTATGGTGTGTTAAAGTGCCACGTTTTGACACAGACGAAGGTGACATGAGATAATGCAACAGCCGGCCTTTGTCACCGCTAGTTCTTTGTCGGCTTAGTGTATCTCTGCTCTGTGGGCTCGCAACAATTGCATCGCTAAAGCAGAAATCGTTATCTATAGTCTTTTGTTTCTGAGGTGTCTTTTAAAAGATACATAATATAATACCATCTTTTGAGTTTAGTCAATTTGGTACAAGATCTCGGCAAAGATATGGGATAATGTTGCATTTCTGCAATTCCAGTCTGGCTGTGTATGTGTGTGATTTTTGCGCTGATAATAGAATCTTAATTAGTTGATTAGGGAGGATTAAGGTCATTGATTGGATAGAGCTCAGGGCTCACCTGCTGTTCCCTACATCTAATTGGTTGGCTAAATAACATTTCAATGAAAGGCTGGGAGCAGCACAAGGCGAGTGTTCACACACGCACACACACAAATACACGCACATATACAGCTGAGAGGGAAGGACGGAGGCAGATAAGAAGACGAGCAGGGGATGAGGGATGGAGGAAGAAAGAGAGCGAGAGAACATCCTTTTACACCCGAGTGTCTCAGCCTTTCTGGATGACAAAAATATGGCCTGTCAATCAGAAAGCAGGGTGAAAATGCGTGCGAGTGAGTGTGTGTGTGTAAGAAGGAGAAAGATGCTCAGAGCATACAAGGTGCAGGTGTTAGAAAAGACCGCTAATAACCTGTGTCAGCACTCAGCGCACACACTGACACAAAACAACTCACACACACACACAGAGCTGTGCACAGCGCCGTGTGTGAAGTGTGATGGCTGCATTGACAATGACAGGCTGTGGAAGATGAGACTAATAATTGATTGACATCGGTGGCCTTGCAGCTGTATCTGTGTTTGCATGTGTAGCTATGGATTGTGTGAGTGTGTGTAAAAGATACAGTGTGTATCGTTGTCAGCGTGTGTGATCTGAACGTTGAATTCAACGTAGTTAAAATGAAACGAGTACAAATCTGCTTTTGTTTGCGCAGCCGCATGCTGCGTCTGCACCGGCAGGATTTCATATGTGATGACACGTGTTCGTCAATGTGTTTTTGTGGAACAAAGACAGGTAGAATTTCATGTGGTTTATGAAATCACACAAGTACTGCAGACTGTTAGGGGATTATTGAAGTATCTGGTTGGCAGCTACAGCCTGTATCATTATTATGGGAGACCTTAATGATGGAGAATTATCATTACTGCAGAAAATGCTCCCCTGCTCAGTAGGAAGGAGACGTATAAACAACATACACACACACGCACACACACACAGGAGGTTGTAAATCCCACTCGAGATACTTCTAATGCACTGTGTAGTAATGTACTCGCAGAAGCAGCAGTGCATAACATATCTGACTGCTGTCTATCTGACATCAGTCGAGAAAAGCAACTTCATAAAACACATTCTAAAAAATGACTTGATTTTAAATTCACACCGCTGACCAGTGATGTCAGTGGTTTAATCACAAATGAAGAAATAACCAACATTTGTACATAAATAATCTCACTTTGCTGCTTGAATATTAAGGTAAAATGTATGTTAATTATGTACTGTAATTATGGTAACGCATAAGGGAAGTGAAAGTGGAAGTGAAAGCTGATTAGGTCATTTTGACAAATCTGTTTCTTGAATGATTGAGTGGATGATGAACCACATTTAGTAAATTACCAATCTGTTACCAACTGAATTCAATCTCACTGTTGTTGTCAATTAATACAAACTGAGAAATAAAACAATTACATAACTAGAAAAATGATGTTCAACTCACTAATCAGATGTTTTTTTAGAAATTATGTAGTTGCCATTGAGCATCTACAGTGAAAAGGGAAAAAAAATTGGCACAGGTTTTCTGTATTTATTACTTTATCTGTATTAATGGGTAATGAAATGTTATCGGATCATGATATAAATCACATTAGGCAAACACAGTGTGCTCATACAGTTCGGATGACTCATACAGACGACTCTTCTGAGGTCTCTCTGCTGCGTTTCTGTTGGTCTAAGATCTTATCTCTGACTCTCTGAGAGAAAGTTGCTTTTGTTCATTGGTATAACTTGAAGTTATGAAGATCTAATCACATTTTAATAACTAATTTATGCCTTTACGCCAAAATGTGTCATGATGTCTGATTCCTATACAGAAACTGCATTTGGAGATACACTGCAGTGAAAAACAGAATTAGAAAATTAGGATGTAAAAATAAAAAATGTAACTTCCATAGAAAGGTAAGCGCTGTTTGGCTATAAAACAGTTGACAGATGGGTGAACCAATAGCATGGATTGCACAGTCCAGTGTGGTTGCTAAGTGTGTGTGGTGACATGGGTTGTGTTGGAGTTTGACGGATCTGGGATGAGTTATTCAGGACAGCGACAGACCTGGTGAAAACTGTCTAGTGCCACTAATACGGCCCTGCTGGAGCAGGAGTGGATGAGGCAGTGTGCAGGTGTGGGAGGTCTAGCACTATCAAGTGCTGGATCACTATCTTCCTGGCTCTGGAGTCATGTAGTTCTCTTTTGGACACCGACTCCTGTCCTGTCAGGTGGCTGGAAGCCTGCTAACTGCCTGCACATCTAAAGGGCTCACTTACATTTTTCCTGCTACTATATTTATTTTCATTCATTCTTTTTTTTTCCCTTTTTTTTTTGAGTGGTTGCCCAAATCACCCAAGCTCCAAGAACGTATCTATATTTCATTACTGCTTTGAATTGCAGCTGTTACGTAAGTGTGTACAGCACTGTGCAAAAGTCTTAGGCCACTGTTAGATTTGTTGTTTTGGTCGTGCTATTATGACTGTGTGTATATGTATGTATATTATTTATTATTATTATTATTTATTTTTCTTAGTCTCTCT
This sequence comes from Ctenopoma kingsleyae, assembly GCA_032353495.1. Taxonomy (NCBI): domain Eukaryota; kingdom Metazoa; phylum Chordata; class Actinopteri; order Anabantiformes; family Anabantidae; genus Ctenopoma; species Ctenopoma kingsleyae. The sequence continues at coordinate 4,568,374 of JAUBNQ010000001.1, read as the reverse complement.
ATTAGAATACAACTAGAAAATATAGAAAATATGTTCACAGTATTAAAAACACATGACAAACATTGGTCTCTGTAGTGGAATCTGGAGAGGTCAAGGACAAAATAAGAGTAGAAAACCTGTCAAAATCTGATGAGAAGTTTCTCAGAGTTTGTTTTTTGAGACGCCGGATCAAGAATGGTCTTTGTGAAAGGAGAGCAGCCAAGAAACCACTCTTTGTGTTTCTAGTTGTTCTAATGTAAAAACTGATAAATAAATATATATGGACATTGCTGAAAAACTAATCCAGAAGTGGCTTAAGACTTTTGCACAGTACTGTATAATTTCCATTTGATGACACTTGAGCTGATGTTTCATGTGTAAAAACAGGGTTGTAAATACAATAACAAGCAAATATAATAAATCACATGTCCAGAATTTCATAACTTGTAATGATATGCAGTTGTTGTATTCAGAGTCATCAGAGACATCTAAGTGTTGAGAAAACATTTACTATCATTCAATATTCTTCTTGTCCTCTGTGTCCTCCGATCTTATTTAGACTTGAGATGATCAATTGAGGTGGACATCCTGTTTAGTTGGAGTGGTTACCTCTTAATAATCTGCTGATTATCTTGTCTCTCTCCTATTTCTACACACGCACACACAAACACTACTACAAGGCCTTGACCTTTTGTCGCCATACTAAGTAGGGTGAGAGCACAAATCTGACTCAGCTTTTTAACTGTAGGTGCTTTTCTGTAGTTGTGAGGACACTCATTGACATAATGCATTGCATAGCCTGCTACTCCAACTTCAACCTTGTTCTACCCTTAACCTTAGCCTACAAACAGCCATTTGAAGCACACACACACACACAGCAGTACAGTGTGTGTATGTATGAGTTAGGGAATGGGAGCCATTAGAACAGCAGGCTCTGCTTCCTCATTTACCAGATTGTTCAGAAGGTGATACTTTAAACTAGATGGAGCTCTCTCTCTCCCTCTCGCTCGCTCGCTCTTTTTCTCTTTGTCATACATACCATTCTGGGTTTTACAAATTGAGTATTGGTGTATTATTGAAAAGTCTGAAGCCAGTGACGTTACAGTTGTGCATGCATGTGTGCATAAATACAGTCAAGAGAAAGAGTACACACAGTACATACAGTAAGTTGGACTTCTAAACTCTTTAAACATAAACATGATTATGTTGGTCATTCAGTATAATACAGAGAACCAGGAACAGTGCCAATACTTTTTCTTACGAGTGTATGTGTAATGTATGTGTTGTACATGTAAGAATGTGTATGTGTAAAAAATCACAACATGCATACTTCTGCAGGTAGTGATGGTCTTCAGAGTGTCTCTGAAACTCTGTCTACTGCATTGGACCCTTTTCAATAATTCAGTGGCTCATTGTTTTTAAACACTTCAAAGTTTTTAAGAATTTCCTCATATGCTCGGAGATTAAGCTCATGAAGTTTAACCCTCATCGGGAAAATGTGCTTGAAAACTGGAAATCAACCAAGTCTCCATTAGCTCTAACTTGGCTTCAGGTTGCCATGAGACCCATTCAAATATACAATAAAAGGCTGTCTGGGTGTTCCTTTTGAAAATGAAAAAACCTCTTATCCTCCAGAACTCCTGGGTAAAGACGATGATAATTGTACTTTAGACCAAAGTTTAAGTCAGATCCATGTAATATCTTTGATCAGTCTCAAGGTTTCCAGTCTGTAACTAAGGCTTTGTACAGTAAAAGATATGGATGTGACTGTGCATTTCCCCTGTTCCCTCACACTGTCTTGCAGCAGGCGTCTTGCACAAACATTAAGCTTGTTTTAAGTAATTTTACATAGCCGAGTGAAGTGTGCTTCCTTTTCCCAAGGGAATGAAAACATGCGTGACTGGTTGTCTCCAGGTTCTTGCTCTCACATGTTAGAGGAGTTTTTAACAACTCTCTGGTCTCTTTACAGCAGCATGGCTGGGTGTAGGCACAAAAATGGCTTTGGTAGAGTAAGGGGATATGAGTTAAAAAGGTCGAGGCTAGTAGACTTTGGCCATCATGGTTAGACTGAGATTGATTGTAGTTTCTACTTTTACTGTACATACGTATGGGCACACTGTATAAGCATCTGATTGGCCAATAAATGTCAATTATAATGTGTGTTTGCATGTTTAGGCAGCAAATCAGACAGAAAAGGTCACTGCATTTAATAAAAACACACAAAGGGTTGTGTACTGTAGATACTATGTGGGGTTGTTGTCGCTTTAACAGTTTGAAGATACGTTTGAAGTGCAATGCAGGCAGTACATTTACGCTTGTAGGTTTAGAGATTTAACAAATGGAAAGTTATCATGGAAGTAATAATTTCATTCTTTGTTTTTGTTAAACGAATACTTAAGATATGTTCACATTAGAAAGTGACTGATCAGGACTGTGTGTGGCTTCTCTTAACACAGTTTGAACTGATTTCTCTTTGCTAAACTGCATTATTATGTACTTGTCTTTGATTAATGTGTATTCAGTTTGAAGGAAAACAACTGGCTGCTGAAGGCATGGACAAGATGCAAACTGTGCCTCTTAACAAATACAATAATTAATTGGTAACTAATAGTTTACTGTAAGTACTGATCTCATTTTTTGTCTTTTACAGTCATAGACCATAGACCAACCGTCCTATTCTTTGAATTTTAATCAATGCATCCCAGTGTTACATCTTCATATGAATCACTTACACTCGTTTCAATGTTCACACCCTGTGATAGTCACTCTGTAATGAGGGTGTAAGAAAAAATATGAGGTGTTGGTTTAAATGATCATGAAGACAAACAGCATCAATCCAATTTACACTTTCATTTCATTCCTGCCTGTGAAGACCGTAAGCTGCACAGTTGTGTACACTCACAGTTATGAGACGGCACAGCTTGTACGTTTTGATGAAAAATGAACTGAATTCAGACTCATTAGTACATACTGTATGTGGGCTGCTCAAAAATCCACATACTGTATGATTATTTAGCCTGAGGCTTAAATTAAAGCCCTCTTTGCACTGGTAATCACACTCAAAAGGCCTGTGCAGAATTCAATCATATTTCATCCTGATCTTCTCTAACTCGCTGTCTTCTTCCAGTTATCTATCATACAGTATCACCTCTCTCCTGAGAATCCCTCTGTTGTTCTGTGAAAAAGAACAGAGTTAAAGCACTTACATACAAGGTAAATGGCGCATTGAAGCACAATAAAATGGGATGTTGTGGTGTATTTAGTGGTTGCCATGACATTTGTAGCATTCAGTAACTGCACTTAACACTAAAGATTTCCTTTGGCAAATGCAGGAGATCTTACAGCAAAACATCAGACTCAGGCACTTCTTCTAAGATCAGTTTACAGAGCTGTCACTGAGTATTTGAAAATAGGGAGCCCGCTTTTTTTTTAAAAATATATAAATTGTATTATTATTACATATAATGAGCTTTTTATTGTGTTTTACAATTCCATTCATCTGTGGTTCAATGCTTGATTGGCACTATGTGATTAGTAAATGGTTTATCATTGTTATCATAATAATCAATCACTGAGTCACATTCTCATATTTAAACTTTCATCCACATTCATTTTATTCCACTCACTTGTATTTAAATTAAGCTGTTTGATGAATTACACAATGCTGTAGTTAAACAAAGGTCTTTTAGTCTTTTTTACCATAGTGTGGTTCAAAATCATTAATTATGGTTGACTTAAGTGATGCAAAAATACAGATGTCAATGTTCTTAAAAGACAAAAATTAGCAATTACTTGGAATATATAATGAGTGTGATTTGCAGACAGTCATTTCCAGCAACTACCACAAAAGTTGCATTAGGACTGAGCTGATAAGCAAATTTAAGCTAGGATTGTGCAGGATATGCCAAACGATGAAGAACTAGGAATACAGTAGTTAGGTGCTGAAAGACCATTGTCAAACCTATTTGAGTTTATTGTTTACGTGGGATAGATTGAAGTCAGTGATCTTCATCCCGCCTTACTGTATTTTGTATTTGTATAGTAGTCACATTTTGCTGCTGATTCACAGGCCAAGTTTATGTGTCCCAAATAGCCAATGGCCAGACTGAACAGACGTAATTCCATCACACACTAGCTTGGTTTGGGTATTGTATTTCATTACAGCATCCAAAGGCTGCACAAAAGTCTGGTATTGTGTGCTATTTGAATTGGCAACCTGCAATATGGCAGCAGGAGAGATGCATCCCTCAAGCCTGGATGAAACATCTGCGTGTACATATCTGTGGCGTGAGCATACATCCATGTGTGACAGCTTGGTCTCAGACTAGTCTCAAAAACTGCACTAAAACTTCTGCTCCTTCTTACTCTTGTCTCTCTTTCTTCACTGGTAGTTGAGTCAAACTGGAATCTTTCTGTTGAATTGAATGGAAATGCCCCTAACCTTTGCTTCATGTTGAACCTGATTATGTAGGACTGAACATCTGTACATAAAGTATATTTCTGTACACTGAGGTTTGCAGATGTGGTTATACTTGTACTGTAGGACCTGTTTATGTATGTATTTGCTCTATAATTTGCATTTTGCACCACACAAAATCTCATACACTATAAAAACTAGAAGTGCTGACGCTGCACAGAACTTGCATTGCTACAACAGTAATTATCACCCTCAACTTTTGGAGATAAAGACTTATTTCAGTCAGAGTTTACCTAAGAATTTGAGGAAGGTGACATTGCTAAACTAAACTAGATGACATTACATGCCGCGGTAACAAAGCTAAAACATTTTCCATAAACCAGAGAGTGACTGAGATGTGACTGCCGAGTGGTTTTGTGAAAGAAACCTTTAAAAATAGACCTTCCTCACATTTTGATTTTTCAAAGTAGGAAAAGCACAAGTGTTACTAATAAATTTAACATTGTTATATTCAGGTGTCAAAGTAAGCCTTGACAGTGTAACAGTGAGCCAACATGCACAAACCAGGAGCAGATAATCAGAATTCAGCCATCATTACTTTTATTATTTACACCAGTACTTTTTTCCACTGTCATGTTAAAATGTTTTGCATAAAAAAGGTCTGTGCTTCAAGTGTTGAAGCGTGACACTTTTGACCATTTGTGAACGAGGTGTGAAATTATTACTTCCGGCTCTCCGGCTGCTTTGAAAAGACTTTACTGCAAGTCAGGACGCACAGCTTTTCTTTTTTTTTTTTGTCTGTTTTATGACAGAGTTATGTTTGTATGTATTTTATTGGCTCTCTTCAGATGTCTTATGTGCTTCCACTTACCTTCATTAGAAATTGAATAGATCATTATGTAATTTATGACCATTATGAGCAATTACCAGCTGCCAGCAATGTGCAGCAGCATCTGCAGGTCTGTGTGAAATAAAATAGGTTGCTTGATTTTTATGGCTTAACAATGAGATGTGATGTAATGCTGGTCACTTTTAACACCCACCATTCTGTCTTTAAAAAGTTTGCGTGTCTTAAACTATGACACAAATAAAATAAACGTATAGCCAGAAACCTCAGCATCTCAGAATCTCAGCATGTAATGTAATCGTTAAGTCATTTATATTGACTGAAACCCCTGCAGAAGTGTTAGGATAATTTTATGTGACAGTAAAATCTTACTCGGTACGCCCTCCACAACTACATACATTTTAGAATCATACTGCACCAGGAACAAATGAAAATCTATAGAGCTAATGTCAGAGATCCTGTATTGATTTGAGTAGTTTTTTTTATTTCGTAGCCTCTTGTTCCTTCAGAGCTGTGCCTACTAAATGAATCCCTGCTGTTTTATGTGAAGAAACAAAGTCTGAAATATTAGTAAGATAATGCAAGCCGACAGATCCGGGAGAGACGTGAGCAGAGATCAGCATGAGAAACCAAGAACAAGCCTATAAACACTTAGGGGAATGAAGCCCTGGCTGTCTCTTCTGGATAAGTAAGAGCCTTGTTCCATGTTTATAAGTTCACACTGAAGCGATCAAAGAGTAACAGGTGGAGTCTTAAATAGAAATTGGCCTTTTAATAAGTAGCTGAATAACAACGAGGTGAAACAAGCTTAAAACATCTTCCAGGGTACGTGCCTCCCAGCATGGGACAGCACCATTTGAACTTTAGGTTAATGCCATCGTAGTCTGTGGTGTTCAGACCCTTTACCAAAGTAAAAGTAGTAGTACGACACTAAAAATCCCACAAAGTAAAATTTCACCCAGCAGTAACAGTCTCTCTCTTATTGAAGTGAGCTTTTCTCATCCTCTCAGACTAATAGTAGTTAGTTAATAATAGTTTTCTACATATGCTGATGATTTTGACTCAGCGGTTCAAGGCCCAGCTTCTAAATGTTGATGTGTCCTTTCCACAAGTAGGTGGTGGTTGTTGTTCTGGTGTGTGTTTGTTAGTTGTAAGTCTCTCTGGATAAAGATAGAAAATGATTAGTGGAGTGTTCACACTTACCAAAGACAAATCACTGGACCAGCGACAGCAGTTGGTCATTCAGCCTGGCATAGTCGCAGGAACGCCTCCATTTTGATAAGAAAATGGCCCCTTCTTTAAGACGCCTTTGCCTATTTACGCTGAACTTACAAAGCAACCTTAAAGGCGTTCCAGTGTTCCTTTTTGTATAGGACTATGGACACTATGGTTTCCTGCAGCAACGTGTGGGTGCAGAGAAGCTGGAGGAGAAACGGTGACTCGGACCAATGTGCAGCTCTGAAGTTGGAAGAAGTTACTGAATAAAGTTCGAACTGGAGATAGACTAGTGTCCAGTTAAACATAAAAATACATGACTGGGCTGTGTCACTAAGGAAACTAAGATCCAACCTTTAACCAAGGAGTTCACAAGGTTAATTGTACATTTGCCAAGTTTGATTTCTGACCTTAACCTAACTGCATTTTCTTCTAAATGGAAGGTTTCTGATTTTATTCAAGTTTACATGAAAATATCACAAAGTTTTGATGTGGTATCAGACCTTTGGACCTTACCAAATATATGTCAGGTAAATGTAGTATAATATTTTTTTTCTGAGTTTTAGTGAACTAAAAATAGATAAAGTAGCAGAGAATGCACACACAAGAGCCCAGAAAGTCTAAGTACTGAACAGTACTTGAGTAAATGTAGCTTTTCTCCATTATTATGTATTTGAATAAATGTTGTTGTTCCTGTGGTTAGATTTAAGGTGAGAACTTATAGTGGCTCTTCAACTAACTGAACAGCAGCAGCTGCATACTTTCATAACATAAAGGTGTTAATGCTTCTCTTGCACCAGTACACCAGATAAGCATTGTTGACATTACAGGTGTTTAGATGTGGCAGCTGTTTGACTATTAAATACAAAAAATACAGCATTAGTGGTCTAAATGTCCAAGGCACTGGACTTCAATGGATCCCAGTACCCAATAAAAAGAGTGTGTCTTTGGACAAGCTGTGATCCAAACAGTGTATAGTAGTGTAAAAATATGTGCCCTTTTTACAGTGTGTGATCATTCCAGATGGAGATCTTGGTTACGTAAAACTACTGTTTCAGCGCTTTGACCTTACCTTTCCAGCCACATATATAACCTAGATGTCTAGACATCTTCTGACCAGAAAGTTGAATTAATTCTCCAGTGCTTATTTATGTTCAGTATTAACACCTTTGTCAGATGATGAAATATTGAAAAGAGTTAAATAACAAGCAGGAACATATTTATATATTACTGACACTGACTGGGTGACTCTTTGTTTGATAGACTCTGTTTCCAGAATTTTCTCTATTCATGTGAGACAGATTACTCAGTTGTCCTAATTGTTATGGTTAATATTCATTACGTTCTTTTTTTTTTTCTTCTCTATTATAGACTTCCAGACACTGGCATTTACTGCAGTACAGGAGCTGCTGAGTGTGCTGCTATGCAGCTGCAAATAAACTGCAGAGGGACATGAAGGCAGAGAACAGGTGGTGTTTAAATGCCTTCTATTTACAAAATGAGGATTTTAGGGGGAGCGACAAGTAGGAAGAGCTCAAATCTGTTTCTGCTGAACATTAAGGTATTACTAAACTCAGAAGTAGAGCAGAGAGAATCTAATGTGTTTCATAAAATAACAAACAATACTGGGATGGCGTCTTGTATTTGTTTAATATTTTACTTTAATAATGCAAGAACTTCCCTCATATCATATAATGTGTTATCTATATTATTTATATTATCATAACATATTTTCTTTGGGCCTTGCAACTACCTTCCACAATTTCTCAAAGTATAAGTTTGAGCAACATGTTTCCCACAAACCTAAAATGTGCAAAGCGAAGATTTTGTATTGTAGATGGTGTAATGTAATATAACTCTTAGTACATTAGAGGGATAATAATTCACTATAGCTAATAATGGACATTGGAAGCAGATTTTGAAATAAATACATATATTACCTACATTTCTAGGCTGTCAGACTCTGTGATGGCCCCAGGTGTGGTTAATGACCCAGGGTGGCTGGACATCTCACTGTAATGCATATTAATGCATAGATCTTAATATTAAGTCAGTAACTGTAAAGGTTTTCATAAAAAAATCAACTCTTGTCCTAAAAATGTTATTATTATATGTAAAATATAAATGTGCAACAGGCCATAAAGAGGAAGAATATTCTTCACTAGGTTTCCAAAAATGTTTAATGTCATATTTTGATATGACATTGATTCAGATCTCCAGGTGTAAGAGTCTAAAGCTTACAAATATAAAATCTCTCACTTCTCAGTAGGAGGTTATTGACATTGCCTCCTCTTCCCAGAGATCTAACATGCTCAATAATGACCTGCTAGAAGATCAAGAAATGGAGAAATAAAGAAAGTGATCTAATAAATGACACACTATTCCCATTTGATTGAGTTGAGTTGAGCTGAAATCATGACGGGATTACCCTACATCTTTATGAGCCACTGCACATAGTAAACCTACCATTTGTGACTAGGGTGTTTGAAATTTTGATTTAGATTTTTCACATTCATCAAGACCATTACCTTCACCCTTTCCTGACCACCCTCCCCGCTACCCTGATGATCATTTTAGTACAGTCCCTGAGTGCTTAAGATGATGTGTTGCACAGCAAGAACATGAAGCAGAGACAGACTGACAAGCTGGAAAAGTAGATGCACTCACTGGGGGGCATTCTTTCATGTTGACTTTTTCTTGCTTTTATTGTCTTTGAGCTACTGAGAAAACGGAGAAATGAAGGCATCTTTCCTGACTTGCACAACTCAAAATGTAATAGTGCCCCATGAATCATGCAGCATCCACAGTGCATGTAGTAACTTTCAGGCCAACAGCTGGCTGGTAAAGAATCCCCACAGAGGTTTTTCAGATGTGTGTAGTGTTCACGCCGACCTGCAAATGTGGAAAAGTTGCTGAGATGTTTCTGCAAACTGAGATGGAGGGAAAATTCTCTAAGGTACCGTTCTGCCTTCTCCATCCTCTGCTGTGTTTTCACCAGTACTATTACACACCGCACACTGCTAGTCATTACGTCTCTGCAGTGTTCCTACTATGCTTGTCTATTAAATCAGTGTGTCAGAGTGTGTGTCTGTGTGTCTGCCTCACTGTTTCTTCCACATCTCACTGTACACCAGCTTGTTTCCTCTATTAGCGATACAGTATGTCAAGGAGCCTCTGGGCCTCGTGGATATCTGTGTGTGTGTGTGTGTGTGTGTGTGTGTGTGTGTGTGTGTGTTGTGCTGTTAAGAGTTTAGCCAAGAGTTCTGTCAAAACCTTCAGTAAACACACAGAGAAGCTCATTTGCAGAGGACACTCTACAATGAAAAGACAGGACAAACAAGGCGTGACTGAAAAAGACGTTATACAGTACAACTGTTTGGTGTGTGTGTGTGTGTGTAAGAATCCTTTGTGTTTGTGTGAATCCTCTGAGTTCTGGCCTTATTTAGGCTCATTTACAGTAAACAGATGAGTTAGAAATTCTGTTTATGTGGTGTCAGGGGGGTGGAGGGGTAGTTGGAGACGTGGGAACGATGAAGAAAAGAGGCAGAGCGGCTCCTTGCATACAATGATCTATTTATCAATTCCCTATCCTGCTTCTCTCCTCTCCACCCATTCTCTCCACTCCTCCTCCTTTTTCTCCTCCTCTCCTGAATGGCCTACTTGCTTCTCCTCTTCAGAGCACTTTAGATTCAACTTAACTACACTTTTTCTTTGGCTGCTGCATCATCCCTCTCCCTTTGCCCCCCCCCCACCTTCATTTAATTTCTGTTCGATTGCTCATCTTCCCTGGTACAAATAAGATACAGTAGAGACAATTGGCTGCCTCTAGCTCATTCCCGTTATTACTCCATCTAAACGTGTGTGTGTGTGTGTGTGTGTGTGTGTGTGTAAATGTGTGTGTGTGCGCTGTTTGTTTCAGAAAGAAAGAAGCAGTGAGGACAATACTGAGGGCTGTAATAACCATGCAGTTGTTGTTCAACAGTACACTGTTGCAATGCTTTAATTAATGTCTAAATATAGAGCCTCATATAAATGCTTAGAGGATGATTTGAACAAATACATGTCAATTTCCTGTAGGCATATTGCTTAATTAAAAATGTTATTTTTGGAATTTAAGATTATGGCAGTTTGTAAAAAGGAACTAGAAAATTTGAGAGATAAAGGAAGTCAGGACTCTCACACTCTAACACTCATTGCTAGCTCAATATGTGACAGAAACAGAATCGGTTAGAGGTGGTCGGAGGTGGATGACAGGAGTACACAACTCTCACACCACAGAAACGAGGTTGACTCCAGTCCTGCAGTTTAGCATTAGGAAAAACTATTTGGTTTTTTTTTTTTGTTTGTTTTAAGCCAGACCACAATCTTTCCCTAACCTCAACCAAGTGTATTGACTACCTCTAAATAATTATGAAACAGCTGCAGACAATGCTGTAGTCACAAAAACGCAATCTGCACAATGCCAGATCAGATAGTTTAGCAGAAAAGAAATGTGTTGTGTTCACGTTCTTAGTTTGACTTGTTAGAATGCCAGTGATGCCAGTCGATAGCTCTGAAATTACGCATGTACAGAACATATAGGACTGACTGGAACTAAACTAAAATTGAATTCAGTCAAGCAACATGTCACCGTGAGCAAAGACATATCTCACTGATGTTTTTACTGGAGCTGATCAGGCACTGGCTACACAAAGAGTAGTTGTTAGTAGGATAAATTCATTATATGATATGTAAACAATATGTAAAAGGAATTAAATAGAATATGAGCAGAGTTATCCTTAAACAAGGGAGGAACAGGGGGAGAGTCTTGAGTCTGTGTCTAGGCTTATTCAGATAACCATTTGATGCTTTATCAGGACAGGTGTGTGTGTGTGTCTGTGTGAGAGAGAGACTGATAAAAAAGGTAGAGAAATGATAAATCTCTGTCTCCTCATTTTCTGTCAGAATTGTACATCCTCCCCACAGTGGGTTTTGTTTTTGTATGAACAAACAGTAATCAGAGCAGGAAAACCCAGTGGGGTGGCAGGCAGAGAGGAAGAGAGACAGGGAGAGAGTGGGTGGAATCATTACTGAGTGTACTTCCATTTTCAGAGAGAGAGAGAGAGAGAAATGGAGGGAGGGATTACACTGAAAGGATAACTCAAAGCTGATTGAAGGCCATGGCGGGACCGCAGCATGTGACTGGCTCATGCAGATATTATAGTGTCATCAAGATCATAGTTTGTGTCTCTCTAACACCCTTCAATCAGCAAAGCTACTGAAAAGAATGTGTTCAAATATATATTTAGCAGTGCTGCAGTGCTGGCTTCAGCCAGCGTTTGCACAAAATGTCAAAGTCTCCATGGTAAATATTGGCTTTGGCGACTAAAATTTTTTGTTTTTTGATAAATAATTCATTGCAAACAATAAGGCTTATTCCAGAAAATGAAAGGAAAGTCTCTCATTTAGTACAAATAATAGTTTGTGCTCTCTGCTCCACCAATTACTGTGCTGTATCTGGATATCCTACCTGGAATGTGTTGCATTTTCAGTTTGGTTACAGGTTCTTGAACAGGCGCTGTTTAGTTGGGCGAGACTGTCGGGGTGCTAGCAGCAGGCTAGTACTTAGGTACTGAGGTGCCTATAAAATACTGAATTCATTTTTTCATATTACCATCTTCAGGTTTTCTCCATTTGTTCCGTTTGCCCTCTTCCCCTCGACACTCTTGTTTTGTCCATCTACACTGGATCCTGGTTCAACAATACTTTGGCAAGCTTTGGCTGCTGTCAGTTGGGTGTACAAAGTGAATACCACTGTGCAGCTAAAACATACACTCGCACTAACACCTGCGACTGCAAATACTCAATTCAGCTGAAATCCTTATAGCTGAGAAATTTAAGAATGTACTCTCTTTTCAGTGTGGTTTTTTTTGCAAGCTCTCATCTCATCTTTGTTCAACTTTTCCTTGCAAAATTACAACTTGTGCCCAGTGCAGGTCCAGTGCAATACTACTGCTCAGACTCTATTTATTACACACATCACAACAGTGACATTTATTTTAAAGTGTGGGGCAGTGTAATGCAGTGAAAGTGAGTTGTCAGGCCATAGAAAATCTCATCTAAATGAGGTTTAATGAAGTTTTGATTTCATTTGGGACAGAGATGTTTGGATGTGCTTTCATTTAGAATCAGTGTTGTGTTGTTTTTATCATCCCACAGGCATTTGTCTTACAAATGTCAGCAATATTTATTTTGTGTGTTATGTTCTTTTAAATTGTCTGCAAGAGTACAGCTCAGTATTAAACCTGAATATTTATTCAGTACTTCTGGAAAGTCAGTACCCCAGAGTATAAAAGCTGTCAAGTGCTGAGAACTGGAATTAATTCAGTAATCAGATCTCAGATCTCATTTAGCAAAGTTCTTGTACAGTTGCTCTGTGTTTAGACAACATTTAACAAACTCCACAACACAAATTTAAATTTTTTCTCCCTTGAGGCTCACATAAAAAACAATGTCAATAAATAATCCTGACTTGATCACACTGTAAATAAGTCCCCCCAGGGGGTGGAGGCTGATTTTCTCGCCCCCTTGCAGCAGGACGCCCATTCTGCTGCTCTGAAATAACCTGGGAAAAAGGGAGAATGTGACACACCAAAAGAGCACTGTTTATTTATGGTGCTGCGCGCGCGTGTTTGTGTGATATTTGGGAAGGTCTTGGCAGTATGAGCTACTGCAGCTATAAGGTTCTTACTCTTTTGGGAAAGGGGGGGGAGGGATTGGGGGAGCGGGTGAGATAGGGAGAAAAATATAGAAAGGGGAGCGGGGCTGACAGAGGGAGACGTTGGTGTGTTTTCAGCTGATCCACTTCCTCCCTGATGTTGGCTCTCATTTGTCTTGGCTGGAAACTGAGTACAAGGCTGGAATACTGATGACTGCTACTCTGCACCCCCCGCCCTCCTCTCCTCCTCCCCTCTTTCTACCTCTCTCTCATCTTCACACCCTCCATTTATCCTCTCTACACATGCGCTATATTCTGTCTGCTCAACTGATTTCCTGCCTCCTTTCTCTCTCCCCCCTTCTTACCCTCCTCATCTCGGCTCTCTCCCGATGCAGCTGCACTTTGCCGACCCAAATTTCTCTTCCACCCCTCCTCTCCTTCCCTCTCCTTCTATCCATCCATCTATCTGACCTCACTCTACCTCTTCCGCTGCTCAGTCTATCGTTTACCAGCTACATTATCTAGCTTCATTCCTCCTCCCTTTTGCCTTCTTTGCCCCTACCAATTCCTCGTCTTTTCTCCTTCAGCTTTCTACTTTCTCCCATTTAGCATCAGCCTCCTGTCCTCCTTGGTTGGTCTGCCTCCCATCACCTTTCTCTTTCTTTTTCTGTCTGACTCTTTTCTGCCCTGTGTGAATTAGTTCCTGGTCTATGTGGGTCACAGGGTTGATGAGACATAAAATCAGAGGTGTGTTTCTGTGACAGACAGCGAACGAGACGGTGGTCGAGGGAAACAGGAAGGAGCATTACAAGGAGAGGAAATACAGTTTAGGTTTTGTGTGGGTGGTGTCCAGCCAGGTGTCATGATGTTTTGTGAAATCACATCAGGGATAACATTTACAGGAAGTTTGATAGCAGCAGCCTAAAGTATATATCTTATATAGATTTATTATTTAACAATTATATTATAATAAAATATTTAGTTAGTGACAAATGACAATTAAATACATTTTGAACTAGAAATTCAACATTATAAATATTTAACCAATTTAATGCATGTTTTAGATTTGTTAAACCATTTTGATTAATCCAAAGGATGGTCTTAATCTTAACTTGCCTAATAATTCAGTACACAAACTGATTTAGAGGCACATTAGTTTATTTCAGTTCATGTGTTGTTTAAGCACTCAGTAAGGGGGGGTTTGTTTGAGGCAGTGATAGAATAAATACTGAGATCATTTAGTGAAAGTAAAACAGCGATGTAAAAAAACCTTACATGTAAACATTTACCACTGAAAATCTGAAAAGTATTAGGATTTTTTTTTTTAAATTTATGCCAGGTATTGGAATCTGCTTAAAAAGCTCCATTCATTTTTACATTGGTGCTTGAAAGTTTGTGTTTGTGTCGTCATAAAAATGACATAAGACCTGAAACTAGATAGAGGGAACCCAGTTAAAGAAATTAAAACTTCTCAAAATAGAGTAAACAACTTTTCTTAGGACATTTAGTTAGTTAGTTATTCATACTCACCAGGTTGAAAAGGCTCATATCTTACAACATCATTGTTACCCTACCCAGGAGTGGCAGACCAACAAAAATCAATGTTCATGAGTCCAATATAGGAGAGCGCTGAACAGTAATGTCGGAGTTACAAGGTTGAAGCCATTAATTTCCAAAAAGAACACTGCTGCCCACCTACAATTTGCTCAAAGCCGTGGAGAAAGTGGATCATGTAGCAAAACAATGACCTCAAATGAACAAGCTGTTATACCACAGAATCGTTAAAGTAGAAGAAACGTAATGTTTTGGAATGGTTGAGTTACGGTCCTGATCTTAATCAATGGTAGGTAAACCCGGTCCAAGAGAGCCACAGCCGTGCTTGTTTCCCAGCTATCCCTGCACTTACAGCTTCTGATAGGCTGAACACACCTGATCCATGTAAACAACAGTGGGGAGGGCAGAGATGGTTGGAGAACAGGCAGAGCTGTGGCTCTCTAGCACCAGGGCTGCCTACATATAGAAACAGTGGGGAGGGGCCTGAAGCAGGCAGGTAATGCAAGGAAGCTAACAAACATGGTGTGGCTCAGGAGGTAGAGCAGTCGTCTGCCAATTGTGAGATCAGTGGTTCGATTCCCAGCTCCTCCAGTCATATGTCTAAGTGTCCTTAGGCAAGACACTGAACCCCAAGTTGCCCCTGGTTTCAGGTCAGCTGCACAGCAGCTCTGCCATCGGTGTGAGTGTGTGCAAATGGGTGAACGAGAAGAAGAAGAAGAAGTACCAATAGGCAGAAAAGCACTAAATAAGTGCAGACCATTTAAATGTTTAGCTGGAGTTGTTTTTGGGGTGGGTCAGACTAGTTACCGGATTCACAGGTTCACATATTTTTGCCACACACAAATATTTAAGATTGAATAGTTTAATACAGTAAGTAAATGATTATATCAGTGCATTTGTTTGGTCTAATTTTGAAGACTTTACTCTGACTAAATGAACTGTTTGAACATTAAAAAATGTCCTCTACATCCTCATTTTAATATATATACAGAAGTTAGGTGTGAAGTGCGTGGGGCATATACTCGAATTTATCTGGTTAGTTCACATTTAGGACAATGGAAAGTGAAGTACATTTCATCCTCAGTGTCACCTGAATTGCCTTCTTTCCACACAAGGTGCTCCCTTGGTGACAAGGTTTTTCAATCTCTTTCTTTCTTACTCTCTTCTTTTCTCTCTCTCACAGACACTGCTCAATATAAAATGACATGATTTATGAAAAGTGTCATCAGTGTTAGCTCAGAGGTGCAGAGGAGCAGAGCATCTCATCCCACATTGAGTGTCTTCCATTTATCTCCTGATGACCAGGGTACTGTACTATCACACCATAAAAGTAGCAGTGTTTGTTGTTGTCTTTTTTCTCCCCCCATTCATTTCAGATTTGTGGTGTAAATTGATTTATCGGTTCTTTGGTGGAATCATTTATTAACAGCGTCTTCTTCCTTTCAGTAGACTAAAAAAATAAAAGTTTGCTTTCAACATCATGTTAACTATCCAAGTTGAGGTTTTGCTTTACCTGGGCTGATCTATTGTTGCGCTGATGAGTTTTGTCAGTGAGGCTATCTTTTTGCCTCTGTCTGTGCGTTCTTCCCTTCTCATTTCTCTGCAGCAGCACGAAGCAAAGAGCAGCCATAAGGTTGTCTCTCTCAGAGCTCATTTTTACAAGCTCTGAATTTAATGAGCATCTGTAGCGGAGCAGTCGATGGTTTGCTGATGAGCAAGAAGTCGTTTGTTTTGATCATTCGCTATCTGAAACACTTCAAAGTTGGAAGTCTTGATAGATTTTCGATGGAATGAAGTGGCAGGAGAACTCCAGAGTAGTGATGAACAAGGACACTTTCCTGAAATGTCAAATCAAAGTTGTGAAAAGTAGAACTTAAATTTTGCATTAATTGGAGAAAAACTGAAGAAAAATGTCATAAAGGGAGCAAAGGGTTAGAAGTGAACTGGTCAGAACAGCCGTCATTTCCAGTCTACCTGTGGACAAAAAAAAACAATGGAAAACAGTGGAAAAAATGAAGCAGGTCTGGCTTTATTTTTTCAGTGATAATGTGTATAAAGGAAAGA
>JAUBNQ010000001.1:4480556-4490567 GCA_032353495.1 Ctenopoma kingsleyae | reverse complement strand
AGAACTTTTCAATTCCCCCCTTTTATTTCTACTAACAAATGACCCGAGAGAGAGAGAGAGAGAGAGAGAGAGAGAGACAAGTGAGAAACAATCTGCGGCTAAACTAAATCAGAAGTCCCGGGACAAAAGGGAAAAAACTAAGCCTTGTAAACGACCACGCAAAAAGCATTTGCTGCAGATATAGAGAACAAGAGAAATTCTCCTTTTGCTCCATGCAGCGTATATTAAACTTGATGTGAAGTGAATGTCAAGTTCCCATTATAAAAACATGTTCAATATCAGTGACGTCTGAGTCATTTCCATGACAGCTTTGTCCTGTTATCAAGTTTAATTGATAAAATATTCAGTACACAAAAAAGTTGCTTCCTTACACTTTTGATGGATGTATTCCATCAAACAAGATATTCGTCTTCCACACAGCTCTGACTTCTCGATTTATAAATCAGAGCTGATGAGAAACTCCGGGATATTTTGAACACTTGACAAATATCTTAAGAGACAGAAAGAAAAAAAAAGGCAGAGCAAAAAACACAATAAAAATTTTAAACAAAACTAATCATGATCTAAACATTTCACAGCCCTGTGCCTGAGGTGGTGTCAGATTACTTCAGATGGTGGTTTGTCTGCTGAAGAGGTCGAGGGTCACAGCAGAGAGGAACGCTGGGATGCTCTTCTGGTGATGTAAGTGAAGGTCCACCATCTCTCCCAGAGTTTTGGAGAACTCCGTTTCCATGAGCTGCATGCTTCCATTGGACCCCTGCACACACAGAAACAAACATCTAAAGGCATTAAAACAATATCAAACAATAAGACCTGACTTTTCTACTACATCCATCTCCAGAGGAAAACTTTCAAAGTGAAGCAAGATCACTTAAAGTTGTTTTTGTCTACTGGGGATTGTCAAATGTGTATGTGAGCGCGTGTCTGTGTGTATTCACAGCAGGGTGAAGGTGTCTAAATCTGTGTGGATTAATTAAGAGGAATGAGGAGCAGCTCGGGG
This sequence comes from Ctenopoma kingsleyae, assembly GCA_032353495.1. Classification (NCBI taxonomy): domain Eukaryota; kingdom Metazoa; phylum Chordata; class Actinopteri; order Anabantiformes; family Anabantidae; genus Ctenopoma; species Ctenopoma kingsleyae. Next base: position 4,489,567 of record JAUBNQ010000001.1, on the reverse strand, counting down.
CGCTGGAGTGAAGGAGAAAGAGATGAGGGAAACGGGGGATAAAGTAATTAAAGAAATGAAGGGAGGGAGTAAGGTAGTGAGAAACAGAGTCCCGTGACATGCTGGGGAGATATTGAGACATTTGAGGAATGTCCTGTGTTAATGTGTGTAAGAGACAGAGATCTACATTTGACAAGTATAATGAGAAGACTCAAAAGACAGGGAGCAAAGGGAAAATACTGTGAAAGAAAATAAAAAGAAACCAGAAGACAAACAATGAATGAGAGATTAACAGAGAAACAGATTTAATACTGCATGACATTATTTCCCACATGGGCACTAGTTACTGAATGTCTATGTTCACCCACCGAGCGTCGTTTGCAGCTAAATAACTTAAAATGTGGAAACAAAACGTTAAACATTTTATTAGAAAACCTTAACTCAAGCATTACTATTTAAAAACTGAATAGACTTTAATAATAATACCCTCGGAGAGATTCTTAGGCACCAAGGGTTCGGGGTTCTGTCCAGGGACACTTAGACATGTGGCCAGGAATCGGGGGCAACCAGGAAGCAAACTGCCAACCCTGGGGTTCACAGACAAATGCTAAATGACAACTGCCCTTCCTACTGCACCGCTGTCACCCAAACACCCATTTTACAAACAGGAAACTGAGAAATTGTGAAGTGTTGGTATATTTTATTTATCCGAGGTACAAAAAGAAAAGTAAATCCCCCTTGATAAACCAATTAGTGTGCTTCCTCATACACAACAGGCTGAGGTGAACTCAGCTGTTCACTTTTTTGAGAACAGCTACAAATCTCTAATGGGTTAGAGGAGGGGATAACTGAACTAATGACATTTCTTAGCCGACTGCACAATGCTAAACCGAGGCTGAACCGCATGGAAAGTGCTGAAGTGATACAGACAGAACGACTCTGCTGTTTCAGCGTCGTTCTTCAGACGAACGTGTAAGAACGCATTGAGATTCAGTGTAATTAAGAGCTTATTACAAGCTAGCAAGCTGGAAAAAAAAGAAGGCGTTCATCATGTTCATCTTCAGTTCAGATAATTACATCTGGTTCATCAGGTGGAATTCCCATAAGTAACAGCTATGTTGCTTCAGTCTGCTGCAACTTATTAGATCCACCTTTCAGTCAGAAAATTACAGGTACTGTCTATTAACTGCTTCCAGTCCCAGCAAAGTCTTTACTGCAAGGGCATTTCTTTATCTTTTATGCCTTTTTCTAAACAATATTAAGCATTTCTATACTCAAAAACATATTTGTGACGCTGCTATATCACATTTACTCTGATGGAGGCAATGTTGCCGCTATAAAGGCACAAAAACAGACAGCTCAGTGGCATTGTCCTTTGTTGATAGTGTACAGTAAAGAGGCTGGAAACAGGAAATTAAGGCGAGAAGAAGGATGATATGCAACAAAGGCCTCCAGCTGGATTTGTTGCAGTTATGTGGTAAGCATCTTAAACTACTAGGCCACCGTGACACACAGCCGTAGTGGTATTTGCAGGATTAAATGTGCATTCCTGTCTTTAATTGGGTCATTATTAAAAAAAAATGTATCAAGCATAAAACAAAATATTATTAAGAAGTTTGTTCCTCTGTATTAGATACAGTATAATGTTCTTTGTTTTGTGGCTTATCTGGAAGTTGAGTCATTGTAACTGGACTTTTTTCTTATTGGTTCAAAACATTTCACTACTCATCAGGTTATGCTTGAGGCCCTAGGCATACCCAGATGAGGGGTTTCTCCCTTTAGGTTCAATATATTGAGTTGTCATTGTTGTCTTGCTGCATGACGGAGCTTCTACCAATTTAATGTGTTTCTCTGTAAATCAGAAGACAAAATGTTTCCGAATTCATTCTGCAACCATCATGAGTTATATCATCAGTAAAGATTAGTGAGCCTGTTCCAGAAGCAGCCATGCATGATACTGCTTTGTTTCACATAGGAGCTTTTATGATTCTGATCATGAGCAGTTGCTTTCTTCCTCCACAGTCCAGCCTTTCCATCACTTTGGCAGTGGTGAATCTTCATCTCTGCCTCATAATAATTGATACTTTATTAATTCCCCTGGGGAAAATTGTGGACAGGCAGCACCTTTGAAGCGCCAAGGGTTCGGGTTTCACTGTCCAGGGGACACTTTGACATGTGGCCTGGAATCAGGGGGAACTGGGAGTCGAACCACCAACCTTGGGGTTTGTAGATAACTGCCCTATCAACTGAGCTATAGTCTGAAATCAGATTTTTCCTTATGTAAAACACCAACCGAGACACATCCAACACTGAAGAGCCATCTCATGCAGATTCTAGTCACCTCTTTAAGCATTACTCCTTATTTGTGGTTCTTAATTACTTTCTAAATTAATCTTTACTATAGTAGACACTGCAGTTAAGCAATCCCATAGCTTTTATAATCACCATCTTTCTCGTGACTACTTCTCATCGCTATGTGGTGCTTTTTTTTCCCCCCGTGTGGCCGTCTGAAATCTATTCCTTATCCTGAGGCTACTACTCTCATCGCAGGCACACAAACACACAGCTCTAGAAGCTGCTGGGGCTCTGGGTACATGGAACACATACATCAAAGAAGAAAGAAAAACACTAAAACCAGTTACCATGGAGATCTCAGTGTCTCAAACACCTTCTGCCGACGTCTGTCCTCAGAACAGACTGTGTGTATGAGTGGGTGTGTGAGAGACAGTGGACAAGTTGATGGAGGCCTTTGGGAGCTGAGGACGGCAATGACTCCCACATTCGGTCAAAAAGGAAAACTAAGATAACGGCTTCATTGTCTGGAAACATTAGTGCCCCCACATAACATTTCAAGTGGTCAAATGTATATGTGCGAGAACACACATGCGCGCGCAAACACACGGGTGGTTTAGAAAAGGTTATACAGATTTACACATAACAGAAAAGGTTACAGACAACACTGAAGTGCCCTGGGTCTAAGACGGAGAAGGAGTGTTAGAGTGACGTGAAGAAGCGATGAGACACAGAAATGGATAGGAAGAACAAGGAGGCAGACAAAAGAGAGAGAATCCATTAATCCTAGCAGACTCACTATTTTGACTGAATACTGTTCATATAGCTGAATACAGCAGCACCAGGATAAAACTTTAAATTTAAAAAGTCACTGAAGGCTTTCTAGTAAATCAAAATTCCAATGCTTCAAAATGATTTAATACATTTAATGAACCTGTTTTTGATAACAACCTGCCAGAGTTTTACCCCTTCACCTAATTTTTTGTAAGTTTCTTTCTTGTCTGTATGATGTGCAATCTCGCGTCGACATCCAATCACATATCAGTGTCTAATGACTATCTCCTGAAGAAAAGCTGTCAAAGAACACCATAGGCTGCTGTGTTACAGACACCAGCCAGCTAAATCTAAAGTCTGGAAATATTGAGCATTAGCATTGAAGCTATAAGGTATGAGTTACTTTGCAATTATAGTTTTTGCCCGTATAGTGTTTTTTTTTACTGCTTTAAGTGAATACTCACTTTTTTCACCAGTGGCAAGAGAAGTATTCAGAAATTCTGTTTAAGTATAATTACTATAGTGTAGAAATATTAATATCCAAACAACAAAAACCAAAAGAACTGTCTATTTCAGAATGAGATGTACTATATTACTGGATTCTAATTATTGATGCACGAATGAGTAAACATAGCTAATGTTACAGCTGGTAAAGCTGGAGCAGATTTTTAGCGCTTGATGTGCTGACAGCTGGTTGATCACAGTAATATCATTTATTAGTTCATTATACATTGTATCATGAATCTGCACCTGAAAAGTAGCTGAAAAAACTGCATCAAAGTATAGCACTTAGCTACAGTGAATGTATTTAGTTCCTCCACTGCAAAAAATAAACACTTCAAGTAGTTCTGAAACAGATGCAGAATTACAACAACGTATCAGCTCGATAGAAGCAAATTGGCTTTAAATCATACAGTATTGTATCATCAGTAAAAAAAAACTATAGTTGTAGTAGTATCATTTTTGTACCAAATTGCGGACGATATCAAAACAGAACAACCCCCTGCCCCAAAGAACCCAACCCCTGCAATGCTAGAATTAGTATTAAAATATAGCTGAGGCTGGTGGGAAAGCCATTAGCTTTCCAGATATTTTGTCATATATGAAAGTATTGATCAACTTGAAATTTGAACCTAATGTTGGTGTATGAAGAAAACCAATTACTACACTTATCATTTATTCTGAGCAGGACATAACTGTTTCTACCTAGTTTAACTGCAATGTCCACAAATTATTTTGGACAGAATGTACATGTGTCTATGTGATTTTCCTATATAATGTTAAGGTACCGCGATATTAAAACAGCAAGATAAGCCTCAGTTCATCTCTCAAGTATTCATACCTGTCACATTAAAAAAAAGCTGCCAAAATTTTAAAGCTCTAATGACAAATTTCTATTGAGAACAATCTCTGGAAATCAAAATGCTGGAATGCAAAGTCGTTTCTAAAACACTGTTGTGCAAAACTTAAGGAGCTGGTGTTTTATAATATTTTAATTTGTTTTTTTTGGGGGGGGGGGGACATCTTCATTAAACATTAAAGTTAACTGCTCTTGTACACAGTAGGCAAACCTAAAGTATTGGTGAAATAAATACATAAAAAAAGGAAAATATAGGCAAAGAAAAGTCAGGTTACAAATAAACCCAGTATTTCAGTGTAGCTCATAATAGTCTTGCCGACAAGGTCGTGGTATGGTAAAAATCACTGCATTCATCTATCCCTTTGTTCTTTTTCTCCTACGCACATGACCATATACGCTGTGGGCCTCTCCCTCTCTTTTTCTCTCCGTTTCTCTTGTACATTTTATCTTTCTTCCAGGTCCTCACCATTGTAGGCGGCTGTGTGGCCCAAGTCCTACTGGCTGGTTTCACTAGGAAGCTGCTGGCACTAGCGCTTATCATTTTCTGTCTGTTGCTTGTTAGTGTCTGCTCTACTCCCCTCTCTCCACTGTACACTCACCCAAAATGGTCAAGGCAGACGGTCGCCTAGCCTGAGCCTGGTTCTGTTCCTTCCATTAACAGGAGTTTTTCTTTTCCACTGTTGCCCAGTGCTTGCTCAAGGGTTTCTTTGTTCATTCGTTGGGTTTCTCTGTGTAAAACTCCATAAGGTTTTGACCTCACTGTGAATTGCCTTCAGATGTTTCAGTTGTGATTTGGAACTACATAAATACATGAAATTGACACTGAATTGAAGCCTGGAATGTTTCTCAAATTGAATGAACATATAAATATCAGCGCTTAATTTGATCTAATGAAGAAGTTAATGAAATTAGCATGTTTGTTCTGGTAATGTTTCACAGAGTACCCATACCTACTACATGATTATAAATCTAGCAGTATTTCTTCTGGCTAATTTTCCTAATGAAATACTTGGCAATAATAATAACTGATTCACATACAGTATGGTAAGACATGTTGCTCTAGAATACAGACGGAGTGGATGAGTCATTTGTGTTTGTTACCACCGTTAAGGGCGTTCTTACTAGCCCATTAATGGTTTGTAATTAAAATAAAAATATTTTTCATACGTGTTCTTCCAAAAATTGCCATCACAGGACAAGTAGACATATTTTATGGTTTTAATGATTCTAAGAAAACTGACCCAGAGGCCGCACATTCGTTTCTCTATTCTTATGGACGGAAAATTTCAAGAGAAGTGAATAAAAGGTCAGGGGGAGGTTTTCTGAAATCAGGTTTATTCAAATACTGACCTTATCAATGCTCATTTGCATATTCACGCTTCACTGAAGTGTTTTAAACAATATCTGACCTTTATGAAAACAACAAGAGTCTGTTTACATTTGAAAACAACTGGGGTTTCCTCATTCAGCATTTGGGGTGAGATGCAGAAAAAAAAGACATGTAAGGTGAGGCTACATGTAAAGTAAATACCAACATGGTATGTTCTCCCACCCCATCCTCATCCTGCATAAAAAACAGATCAGGTTTGTTGAACCAAGAATAGAGAAAAGAATCTAACAAGACAAAATTGCACACACAATCTAAGAAAGACAGACATCAACAACTGAGGACTCCTATCCCATTTATCCCCTCGTTTCATTTGTCTATCCAATTAAAGGAAATCAATACTTTCTAGCTTGAGATGCAGGGTGGGGCTTTTTTGTGACCTCATCCAACCAAGGAGCTGCATGCTGCCTGAATGACAATCATGCTCCTCTCCCAGTACAGACAGGGTCAGAGTAAAGGTGCACACCCGCGCCCTTAGACAAAAACACATGAAAAACAAGAAAGCAGAACAAATGATCAATGTATCTTTTCCCGCCAATGCACAGTAATGGACAATGGTAATAAGTATTTCCATTTCCTAGGCCTTAAGGAGATTTGCAACTACATTTTATTTCCTTGAGCCTGATACAGAACATGTAAAGTAGGTGGGAAGTCCATGCAAATTAAATGACTTAGATAGCAGGACGTGTATTTGAAATGTAATTTACCAATACATACTTAAAACGTCCCCTTAAACTTGCCCCCTTTCCTCCTCCTCCAGGCTCTGTGCATTGCTATTTACATCTGATGAGCCATCTCAATTATGTGTAGCTGTGGCTGGCAAAGCTGTTTGAAAGTCTAGAGAAATGTAATGTTTGTAGTTGAAATGATCATGATTATTCACCATTTCCCTGGAAATTACATTTAACTTCTTACAACCCTTAATAAAATACTTAAAGACAGCATCACTGTCCACACGGGCATGGCATGCTGCTTTGCACTGATCTCTGTGACTGTACTGGTAAAATAGAGGCCTCGGACTGTGTGTGGATTTGACAGATGGCTCTATACTGAGGTGGTGACATGCAGTTCACAAATCAGCTGACCCCTGTCACCGCTCTCCATCACTAATGAGTAGACTTTTCTTCTCTGTCTTACCATCTTCGTCTTGTTCTCTCCTCCCTCTGCTGCACAGATCCATATCTATCTCATCTCAGTGCAGTGACTGTGAGTCACTGAAATTCAAGAAGATTTAATTCAATTCTCATTTACACATTTTACTCTTTCAGATTCCACCTTTGCTCCCACCTCTCCACATACAGTGTGTACACACACACACACACACACAGACACACACACGGCACTGTCCAACCAGCGGCATCAACAATAAATAATGTTACTGGATGACAAAGCAGCTGATTGGTGGGGATGAGAAAAAGAGAGGGCAAATTAATTGAACAATCAGAAATATGCAGATGAATAGCTTTCAATTTAAATGCAGATTTTGGCATTTTTCTACAGTTGGGAGGAGGATGTCAGAGGGACAGACGGAAATATGGAGGAGAACATCTACCAAAAATTAAAGATGCTATTCTATCCATATTTATATTCTAATCAACAGTTTGTTTACTTACGTGTGTCTGAACAATAAATGACTAATGACTACATACGGCTAACAGAAGGCTATTTTGTCTCTTGTAAAACAAACACCCTGACTTGACAACCGTGATCAGCCTGATTCTCACTAACATAAATACATAAAACATAGAATCACTTATACTTGTCAATATACACCTTCAAACTCGGGATGCGTCTAGAAGTTCAAAGAAATCTTAACAGTGTTCTTTTGTTTATCCTGGATTACTCTTATCTTTGCTTTATCCCTTTCTCCTGAGCATTTCCATAAAACTAAAAGAAATTCAAAATTTATCAGTTCAAACTTTATACAGTTCAGCTCAGAAGTCTCTGGACAGTGAGAGTTTTTAGGATTTTATAGGATTTCTCATTTATACACCACCATAATGGAGTTTAAATAAAACAAACAACATGTGATCAAAGTGTAGACCTTCAGCCTTATTTTAAGAGGTTTCAGAAAAATATGGCATTCCCACCTTTAGGGATTACAGCTATTTTTAAGCAGAGTGCCTCCATTTCCAGAGGCTCAACAAAGTGACATAATTGTAAAAGTTCGGACTGATAAATTTTCCACATTATTCTGTATGTTCTTAAACCTTACAATGAAAGGTGCCTCAAAATGACTTTTGTTGCGATTTGGTCCTATGTAAATAAAACTGAATTGAATTGACTACAACTATAATTTATTAACTTACTAATTTAGTCAATGACTGCCTGAAGACTGGAGCCCATGAACCAACAAGAAGTTTCCTCCCTGGATATGCTTTGCCAGGGCTTCACTGCAGCCACCTTCAGTTGCTGCCTTTTTGTGAGTCTTTCTGCCTTCGGTTTTATCTTCAGTAACTGAAAAGCTGCTCTTTTGGGTTAAGCTCAGGCGACTGACTTAATCATTGAAGAATATTCCATTTATTTGCCTTTAAAAAGTCTGAACTTGCTTTCACACTATGTTTAGGGTCATTATCCATCTGAACTGTGAATCGCTGTCCTACCAGTTGTGTAGTATTTGGCTGGATGTAAGCAGAGTGTACAGCCCTGCGCAGTCACACCATCAATAAAGCTCAATAAAGCCCATTACACTGTCAGCCATACATGCTCATGCTATTGCGCTGCCTCCATCATATTGGATACATGATGTGGTAGCTTTGGATCATGAGCTGTTCTTTTCCTTCTCCATACTTTTCTCTTCACATCATTCTGGTACAAGTTAATCTTGGTTTCTAGATCCTAACTCCAGAACATGGGAGGCTTTTTTTTTGTAAGGTGTCTTCTGGCAAAGTCTAATCTGGCTTTCCTGTTCTTGAATGTTACCAGTAGCTTGAACCTTCTTGTAAACCTTCTGTATTTACAGTGGATATAAAAAGTGTACACACCCCTGTTAAAATGCCAGGTTTTTGTGCTGTAAAAAAATTTGACCACAAAAAAATCAAAACTTTTCCCACCTTTAATGTGACCTATCACCTGTACAATTCAATTAAAAAACAAACAAATTTGGTAGGGAAAAAAATATAGAAAATGAAACACATACAACAAGCTGGTTGCATAAGTGTGCACACCCTTAAACTAATTCTCTGTTGAAGCACCTTTTGATTTAATTACAGCATTCAG
>JAUBNQ010000001.1:4443783-4457007 GCA_032353495.1 Ctenopoma kingsleyae | reverse complement strand
ACTAAAATATCTGCGTCCAGGGTGGTGTACAAAATCTGTTAATTTGTCATTAAATCAACAATGCTGTAAACCTAAGACAAGCACTAGCAAACACGTCTACAAGTGACATCTGACTGGATAAAGTGGAGCTTTTACATTCCTTGTACTCCACTGTATGTTTGCAGCTAACAGTTTTTGGTATGAACTGGTATACCGCCCAGCACTACAGCCAACTTCAAAATAACTTCAATTGGACTGCATCTGATGAAGGAACAATTATGAAGTCATACTGCTCCATGTGCTAATGAACATGATTTCTCTACCAATAGAACCCATGGTTCAAGCATAGTACAAACAGGACATGTGTAAAGCAGGCAAGCTCTTGACAGGTTGTGTCTGTAAATATTATTACTGTTAATAATAAGACCCTAATGCAAATAATCTTGATAGGCAAGTTTTATTTTTATGTTTCGCTATTCTGTCACCAAATGGTAACTGGTAGTATGTATAATCAGTTTGTAAAGTCTCTACATTTACGGTTCTAAATGAACAAAGTGGTGAAAAAAAACTGCAGCACGGGACATAATGTGTTTAACTTTCCATCATACTTAATAATGAATGTTGGGAATAAACAGAGACTTCAACAGTTCTATAAACAAAAAAGATGAAAGTGTTGCAGTTCTGCTTTTTCCAATTCATAATCCTAAAACTGACATTTCAGCTGGATACTTTCTCAAGGAGAGAACTCAGCATGATCAACAACAACCATGCATTCAAGAGTGCTTAAAGAAAGAACTTAAACAGAAACAGCCCTAAAAAGAAAATTAAAAACACCAGTAGAAATCATAAACCTGATTATTTTCACAGGTAAGTGATCTCTGTAAAATGCTGCTGTGACTGCATTTAATGATGCAGCCAATTCTTCAAAATATGTTCAACCTACAAATCCCCTTTATTCATAGTGATGATTATAAAAACAGATACAAGTTTGCCACCATTTTCACACAATGAAAATTGGGTTAAACCAAAATACAACTGGTTCAGCAGTATACATGATACATGATCTTCATGACATGCATCTACCTAACCAGTATGAGCTACTTTAGTTTGCCAATGTTCTGGAAATGCCACTTGGCATGAGATTCGCTATCTCAGACAAAAAGGCCAAATGTGAGATAAAGATAATAACATACGCTGTTAACATAATAAAACTATATTATACATGTCTTAGCACTCTTTTATTGATCTTTGGAAAATGTGAACATAAATACAGATGTATGGAAATTATAATTTCCCAGGAACGCCACCTAACAGAACAATGGTGAAGATGAAGAGTATGAGTCCATGAAAAGCAGTCTCATTACACTGGTAATCTGAGCAGCTGACAGTCATGAGCAGTTGACAGTCATACTACTAAGTATGATCAAAATATAAAAGCAGGGTAAAAATTATGGGTTATGCTTGACATGCAAGCTGATATAATGAAAAATACTACTGTCAATTTATTCATGCATACAATTCTGTAAGCCATTCAATCCAACTCATTGAGCCATTCATTTCTCCTTTCAAATGCTTCTCCATTCAGTCACTCATCTCTTCATACGTCTGATGCAGAGGACTCGCTGTGTGCATTAGACCATGGAGGAGTCATAAAAATTAACTCTTAAGAACTGACCTGATCCATTGACCATGCAACCTTGAAACCTGTGCGCACGCACACACACACACTTGTCAATTGCCTTAAAAGTGGTGGTCATGCTTCAGAACACATGGATTTCATTCTCCCCAAGGCTAAATGGAACCAACACACTTGCCCACACATGTTTCATTAAAGTGCCCTTGTAGGCTTAGATTGGCCCAGCATGAGTCAGGAGTTAGAGGACTTGACTGAAACACACACACATAAGAGCAAATTTAAAAAAGCAAAGTGATCCGGGATAACTGAGGGAGTTTGTTAAACAACTTGGCTAGATCAAAGTAGCTGGATTAGATGCACACAGTTATGCGTGCCTGTTTATGTGTGTGAATAAAGTCAAAAAGGAGCTACCAACCAGGAATCTTTTTATTTCAGCTAGTCTCATCTCAAGCTGACAGTGTTGAGGGTCTAATTTTTTTTGGTGACATCTTTCCCTCTACTGTTCTGTCCATTCTAATCCCCTCAACCAATAAAAGAATGATTTTAAAACAGCCACAGGTTCTACAGCTTTCTGAAGGGATGCTGCTGGAATCACACCTGGGTCCAATTTTGCTTGAAAAACTGTCAGATACGGGAGGTGTTTGTGTGAATCAATCTGCAGTGTCATACAGTCTAGCCTGCTTCTCTTGGGGTTGTTAAATTGGTACCTTTGCGTCAGATGAGTAAATCCATCACAGAAAACAGCTGTTAGGAAGTTTTGGTGCCTACCTGTAGGTTGTGTCTCTCCAGTCTCATCTCCAGAATGTTGTTCTGCTCCTCCAAACGCTGCCGCTCTGCCTCTAGATCTTCAATTTTCTGTCTGGAAAATGCATGCACATGCACGTTTCTTTTTTGTCTTCGGGGAAGGATAATGAGTACGCTTAGGTTCATCCTATAGCCATACATCTGCTAATGTACAAGCATGTGACATCTGTGCAATTATTTGTGTTAATCTACCCTTCATAGAGACAAGAATTTTTTATGGCAGATCTTTAATTTGTATTTTTTTGCCACTGTGTGTGTGTGTGTGTGTGTGCTGACTACCTGAGTATGCTGACCTCTTCTTTGGTCACTAAAGAGCTACTGTCAGCACAAGAGGCCTGCTGCTTCTTTAGCGACTCCAGCTCCAGCTCCACCTTTGACAGAAGGAGAAGAAAATAGGTCTGGTGGACTAACATCAGACCACCTTTGGCCATGTGCCTAGCAGAAACCTTTTGCCTGCAGATAAATCCTTATGATTCTATTCCATATGCTGCTATCTTTCTGAGACAGATTTTCAGACAAACAGATACATATATCCCTTCTACACCACCAGTCCACTGACTCCTTTTCCATTTCACAATGCTCCAATCTTTAATCCCCCTAGTACTTGTTTTTAGCCCGTCTGTGTTATAGTTTCTCTCTGATGTCGCTCTCCACTCTGCAATTATCCCTCATTTCCATTTGCACACCCACTTTCCTCTTTTTCTGACAGCATATGTCTGTCTCTCAGCTCATCCTGACTCCCGGTCTTCCCAAGACGGATAAGTAATTACTGCTATACCAGACAGGTGGATTTCACGCGTCAATACTCATTGCCATGGCTATGTTGATGTCTCCTCGGCAACAAGGAGCCATGAAACGAAGGGAGATCACAGAACGAGCGAAGACACAAAGACAGTGTGTAAGAGAGTTTACGTCTCACTTGACAAACTCACTACTTTATCCTTGTTTAATACTACATTTCAAAGCAGTCTAGTTTTATTACAACTTTTCTGCAACTTCCACAACTCATAATTAAGAAAAATCTAATTAGATGAACCTCTGATTTGACACAGTTCACGTAATAGACAGTTTAATGGCATTCACAGACCATGCTATGTTGCCAGTGCATTTAGTTGTTAGAAATGTTTCCAATATTAGCATTGTGCCTCTTGTCACCATTCAAATTCAGTGTAGAAAGCTTGATGTACCATAAAAGAGAAAATAATTATGTTAGTCAGCATGTTCATAGAGCCAATACAGCATCTTTAACTAGTAGAGAAGCACAGTAAACCTGCAACAACAACAACAGCTGAGAAGAGGTACCTCAGACAGCCTAAGTGTTTATCCCTGAGACTAATCACTAGGTAGTAATAAAGCTACGAGTAGTAGCTTCTGGAGTGTGTAAATGTATACTTACAGTTTGTAGCTGTAGCTTCAGAGACCCTGTCTCTTCCTGTGCTTTGGTCAGCTGTGCCTGAAGTAAAAGATACATAATATAAGATTAGGATTGGAGGGGGTTTACGCACACTAAACACAAAAACATGACACGGCATGCGAGTGGAGTAGAAGCAGATCTGCTCTCAAACACTAACAGGGACTAACTAACTGTGTGCCACAAATTCAGATTTATGATTTTATCAGTTTTCATTGCAGATATCTGTTCACTGAGCAAGTGTAATGATTGTGTAGAAAATAAGCAGTTGAACAGCATGCACTTACAGTGCCATTAGCTGTGATCAAAATGTCAACAACATGCATACTAAATTGGTCAGCAGCTGAGAGGAGTGTAAATCACTACTTAGTATCCTTGAAAATGTAGTATTTGGAAAATATGCAGAATACTATAAAGACAAGATTAGTTTTTTATGTGTGGGTATGCATATACACACACACACACCTCCATCTCTGCATTGTGATTCTGTGTCTTCTGTAGAATGTCCTCTGCCTCTTTGAGCCGTTTGCTGAGTTGAGGCGAGTACTCGTTAGGTGCCAGCTCAGTGTCATAGGACTCAAGTATGGCACGCATCCCGTCACGCTCCTGGAACATACACACAAACACATTGTAATATAATGATAGAAATCCCGCTGTATTTTTTTTTTGTCACGAAGATGAAAAGTCACGACATTACAAAATTGTGTGCAATCAGACACTGTATGTAATGTTAGTTTGCATGAGCATGGAAAAGCACATTATCAAAGCTCTTTGATGTTTCTGAATTGTATGTGTTACTTCTGTATGACTGTTGGGTGTGTAGAATGACTGTCTGCTTTTGTAAATGAGGAACAAAGTATGTTGCAGCTGCACTTTTCCCATCTGAGCTGTGACAAGAGAAGCTTAGGGTTATATTCGTGCTCATCTGCATTTCTCATCATGTAATAATCAAATCAAAGATAAATGTCTCTGTAGACAAAGGATAAAGAATTAATCAAAAAACTTAAATCAGGGAGTCATGACAGAGAAATAACTTTGCAAATGAAGCATATAAAATTATGCTGCTTCTCTCATCCTAGATGTGTTGAGATAATTTAAAACTTCAAATGAATTTTTTCTCCTGTATACTACTGGAATAAAAGACATTCTCAGCACTCTACTCTATCCAGCAACTCAACACACCAGTATTCGCTTCTGTCGAAATTTCCACAAGTCAACATCTTCACAAGTGTCACTCAGTCTGACAAACTGTCTCTAAATATCTCACGAGTCTCTGTGTCAGTCTGTGTCTTTATGCTTGATGTTTGTATGTGTTCATTTAAACACAAAGACCGTGAAAGCATACTGTTCAATCTAAGGAGAAGTCAGACATTAGCAGTACATTTTAAAATGTACAAACTGCTAGAAGAAAGGAGTCTGTATGATTAAGGCTGATGGAGCAAGAAAAGAAAGTAAGTGGTAGTAGACAGACATGCACCACAAAGAGCATAATTAAATAAGAGCCTCTAAATTATTATACTTTAACAAATGGTAAATTTCACCCACCCGATTTCGTATAACCAGCCTGCATTTACTGTTCATGCATGAATAAATAAACAGATAAGTTCATGGAAAAACAATTGTATTTTTTCGATGTACACTCAACTGACCAAGGGAGGCGTGGAGATTAAGGAAAACAAAGCACACTATAATTAATTAAAAGGGTCCATGTGGACAAAAACAAAAAAAAAAGTTTCTGTGCAATGCAAACTATACTATAACTTAAGAAGTGCAACATCCATTACACATTAGAATACATTATAAGCAATGATTGATTACACCACTTAATTAATGTGTTAAATAGTACAGCTGTAATGGTTGCCAGGCAACGTGATGAGTGAGAACAATCTAATCTGTTTAAAAACTGGCAAACAGCCTGTTTATTAATGCAAATTCACTGTCAGTCAAAATGAGGACTCTCCTCCCTCCCTTCACTGCGCTGATCTGCTCTGCATTATAAAGCAAAGCGGTTGGCATTTTTGTACCCATCAGGCTTTTAATAAACAACTCACAAACAACCAGGCTGCTTAGGACCATCCTAGAATTTGGAGGGTCATTAAGAGCTCAATAGCCTATTATTAATGTGGCTAATTTGAGGAAGTGTATGACATTCAGGTTCAAGACAGGTACTGTAATAAATAACTGCATGGCAGTCTAGATAATAACCCGTTATATATGTTGATTGCCAAGTAGTGTGATCTTTTTTGGAATGGCTTAAAAGCACCATGTAATTCCTGATGTGAAATTCTATGAATAATGTGCTGCATTTGCCCTGTCAGATTAGCTCACAGGCTACTATCAGAAAACAAACCATGATGGCGCTAATCAGATTCAGCATGCGATTAGATCAAAACCAAAATAATCCATTTAAAAATGACTGAGTTGGGTTCATTTTAAACACTATATGGAATATCATCCTTAATTCTACTTTATTTATTTTGGCACTGAAACTGTACCATTCGTCATGCAACATTACACAACCAGCTAATGCATCCTGTGAGAACCTTGGGAAGGAGAGAAGAAGAAAACAAACAGGAAGACAGAGACAACAGAAGTAAATACTAAAAAGGTACAAACACATTTAGAGGTCAATGTGTATAGGTGTTTGCCACCAATACCAACCAGCAGGCCCTTTGGCTATTTACTGTCTATTTATGTGCAAAGAAAGTCGCTCACTCATCTAAATCAAAAATCTGTCAACTCTTCTCTGATAAAAACTCTCATTTTAAAAAACACAAACAGGGAGCAGGAGGACAATGTGATAAAACTATCATTACTATTTTCATCATCTATTTTCCAAAAATTGCTTTTATGTCAACTGTTTTATCTGGTGCATGAAAATGTGACTTTGCCTCTAATGAGGCAGCGAGTCTGTCGTGAAAAAAAATATATAACAAACAAAATATGTGAGAAGGGCAACCGTGGCATAAAGCAGTAGTAGCTTTGTGGCACAGAGAGGAGGATTTATTTCACTGGAAAGACTGCAAGAACCCAGGGTGTGTGTGTGAAATGAAATTTGCTCTCCTCTCCTTAACAACTGCTATCGAGGTGCAGCTGAGAATGGTACTTAATCATCTTCGATTTGTGAGAGAGTGTATGACTACAGTCATTCCTACAGGTAAAAGGAGGAACTCAAGATCCGTATATCTTAGAGCTCAATCATCTGATTGAATAACCAATCAATATAAAATGAATTGACCACAATTCTGAGAACAGATTTATAATTTAAATCTTTTCTCAACCAAAAATGTCAAAAGTTTTACTGCTTCCAGTTTCTCGAATGTGAGTATTTCCTGTTTTATTTCTTGGTAAGATGATTATAGGATTGATTATAAGTGTTCAACATTGCTGTTCAAGTTATTACAGGATACACAAAAGAGATTGTTTTGTTCAGGAAGTAACACTAATGATAATTTGTTTTATTAGGTGTCATATTATAGTAAATTAGGATATGTCAGGGGATTGATAAAAGAAAATTTCCATTTCGCTAAACATTCCCTGAAGTACAGTTAAGTCCATAATTAAGAAATGGAGAGGACCTGCTATAACACTATTTACATAGAAGGCATAGCAGAGCTATCTGTTAACAGCTCTAGTGCACTGCATGTGAGGCGTTCAGGGTCAATACAGAGTGTACATCTGAGTGTTTGGGAAGCACTCAGAGCTCAGTAGCATAAAAACCTCGTACCACACCTGCCGACTGACCTAATATCCCCCTGCAATGACTTTCTCCAAAGTGGGATATCTGCTTTTGAGCTCTCATTATGTTACTAACAAACATGAATATTTTTGCAAACAATAACTACCTCTTCTTTTTCTTTTTTTTACTAATTTAGTTTACCTTGCAGAGATTTGTTTTCGAATCAACACAAAAGAGCCGTTTTCTCTTAATCAGTGTCAAATATAAATCGATGGTGATTCAATGTTGGAAAAAATAAAAGAAAACATTTAAGGCACTGTGTTAACATTAATATGCTGCATTTTTCTTGGGATTATACAAAATGAATGGAGGAATGATGAATAAAAGAATACATATACTTTGACACTTGTGGATATGGTTGGGCAAGAGGCATTAATATATTCAGCTCAAGTTGTTAAGTTTAATATAACTTCGAACTGGACAGTTGGAGCCTTAATGCAAACCGTCCCTGAATAAATTAAAGGGTCATATTTTTTTTAAAAAGAACTGCAATGGATGGTTTTTTAAATCCATTGTGACTGGACGATAAACAACAATTATTCACACCCTCTGACTGCTTGGTAAAATCCAAATGGTTGAGTGCGGTCTCTGCCAAAACAATCTTGTGCCAAGTCATATTCGCAGCATGCCTTTAGCTCTGCTTAGTTATGTTGGTGGGTGAATGTGTGTATGTGATTTGTGTACTAAGAGCCCGAAAATGTTGACCTGCGGAACTACACATACTGAGAAATCAATATCATAGGGAGGTCTAGTCAGGAACTGCAGAGCAAGGGGAAGCGAGACAAACAGAGCAGTCACCTGATAGTTGTCAACCAATCAATGAGACAGAGGGGTAAAGAAATTAGGAATTCTGTGCTGGCTTACTGTGTTTACAGAGTATATAAAGTCAGAGTCTGCCATTGGACACTGTTGTGGACGTATGACTACTGCAGTTGTGTGTATTATGTTTTTACGTGGCACCTTGGTTAATAACAGGACTCTCTTCTGTAGTCGGCGGACAAGAGCGTCCTGCGCCTCCCTCTTCTTCTGCTCCTCCAGGGTTTTGCAGCGCTGCTGGGCCAGCTCTGCAGAAAGCTCAGCCTCTGCACGCTCCACGTTCCTCACACTGACAGACCAAGATAAATGAATAGGCGGAGACCAAGAGTGTGTGTGTAGGTTAATAACAGGGAACAGAGAGGGCAGGGAAAGAGGGAAACAGGTTGATTAGTCTGGGATGTTTAGACAATCTGAGAGAAGCAATTCTTAGTCAATTTAGAATAATACTCCCTAACAGACAACTTACCTGACACCAACTAATTTCTATACAGCTTCCCAGAAATAATGTGCAAAAGCAATTTGTGCCAGGTCTGATCAACTGGACAATAATCATCCCGGAGGACAATAATTAGCCCCCGTCACCATCCCCTCCCACACGCACCACACTCCCATTCTGCTGTTTCTAATATTTCATAATGAGCCCAACACGCTCAGCAGCAGAGAGGCGCTTGTTAGCTAATGAAAGCTTTTTCTTAGCTGGACTGAGCTGCAGTGTGAATATACCAGAGGAGACACGCAGCCCCTCCCTACAGACATCACCTCTGCCTAAACAGGACAAGTTTAATTAGTGAGTTCCCTCTCTCTCACACACACAATCTCTCAAATACACACACAAGTTGTCACTGTCAGGAGTGCTATCAGAATCAGGACCAGTTTAATTAACTTTGTGACAATTAAGGACTTCTCAGAGATATGTTCTAATAGATACAAAGGGGAGAGAAACATGCAGGCAGACAGAATGAGAGAAAAAGGTTTGAAGGCAGAGAGGGGGATTTTACGTGAGTGTGGTGAAGTGTGTCTTACCGGCTGTTGAGTGTATAGTTCTGCTCTTTCAGAGCAATTTCTCTCTGCTGGATCTGAATCACCTCCCTGGACAGATCCTCTGGTTTCCTACAAACAGATACAGCACCGAACAGTTAGCATACACGCGTGTGTGTATGTACACACACACACACACAATGAGAAATCAATTTGACTGAGGGAGCAGAAAGGACAGAATAGATGAAAACGACAGCATTTCCATATTCTTTTGTTCGTCGGCCTGTGGGGAACTGGTAAGTAAAATGACATGAGCAGCAGAGGGAGAGATGAGAGGAGGACAGTGGGCCAAATACTGGTCACACTTCTACAAAACAAACTCACTCCATGGGAGAGATCGACAGATTACAAAAGGCATACACAAACACACAATTGGAAGACAACAATACAGAAGGTCACATACTTTGAAAGAGATGCACCACGTGACCCCCAAAATCTAAATCCTGTGTGTAACTATGGATCTCTCCAAAAGATGAATGCCATTATCTCTTTATCTCTTGTGAAATGGGTGAACATTTGCGGAGTTAAGCTGTAAAGCCTACTTTTGCTGCCACCTCACAAAAAAAGAGACACACCTGAAAAGCAAAAAATGCAGCTTGCTCTACAGTGCAGCTCGACATCATGCAGCTAGCTGCGGTCAGACAAAATAAAGCATTGTCTTGGATTGTACAAAACATTACGCAATCTACTGAGCTTTATAGCAAATTAGGCCTATGGAAGGAAAAGATTCAGACTGGGGAAATCAGAGTGTGCCAAGTGAAAGTTGGGTGGCGTGGATTTATCACCACTTCCACTTGGAGCCTTAGGTATGGAAATAATCTCATGACTAAAATATGAGTTCATGAATCATTTGATGGAATAACTATGGGACCCAAAGTAGGTAATTCCACATTGCCCTGAGCACAGAGGGATTAGCCTTCCCCTGAGCTTATATGAGAAGCTGTTTTTCTGCTGTTTTTTCAGGGTGTGCTTTGCAGGCCAGGAGCCAGCCATCTCTGTTGGTGTTGCAAATAACAGGTCAGTTGCATATTACTGGGGTGAGATGTTGTGAATTACTACAAGCTGCAACTCTGTCAAGAGTAAACACACTGTTAGAGTAGTGGAAATGTAGACTACACACTTGAGTGACTTGAAGGAAGTGATTCTAACACCAGAATGAGCCATGAAGAGTTGTGGGTTCAGCTTTAACATTTGTGCTAATGACCACACTCTTCAAACTCCTGAACATAAAGTGTCAGGTTTTACTTCACCTGTGTGAAACTTAAAGGTCAAAGGGATCTACAGTATAAAGGAACCTCATGCTGCATACTATCTTTATGTTATATAAATAACACTATATCACTTCATTCAAAAATTACTTCAGGTGACATTAAAATCCATTTTGGCTTTTTCCCGGGGAAAAGGCAAGATGACAACCTTTTTAAATAGCCTGTAGATTTGAGCAGTGGGAAATGTAGCTAATAGAAACCAAACATATATATATATTAGGGTGTCACCTAACTACATTTTCTATAAATTAATCTATTGAATACATTCTAATAATTTCTATTTTTATTCAATTCATGAAATTTCACAAAAACCTGCTTATCACAGGTTCCCACAAAACCCCAAAGAGATCTCTTCAAAGCGCTAAGTGCAAAGTGATGACATTTAACAGAGAAAAGCAGCAAATCCTCACCTTTTGGAGGCCGGAATGAATCGCTGTTTGGCATTTATGCTTAAAATGGCTAATTTGTTATCAAAATTGTTGACCAATAATATTCTGATTGCTGTATTATTTTAGGAAACAACAGCAAAGCAATAACATCAGAGAAACCGATGATTTCTTGTTGAACATAACACTGTTAATTTCAAAATGTACACTTTAAAACTTACACTGGGGGAAACTTTGAAGTAGGTTAGAAAACACAAGACGAAAAGACACAATCCAATATTGTGAGGAACAGCATGAAGACACACATATGGCACACACAAACAGATAAACACCTCAAACTGTATTTCAAACACACAGCGTGAACTAGCTCGCATGATCCCTATTAACTCCAGCTTTGAGTGGAAACTATTCCTCCCACAGGGAAAATCTTGAGACGCACATGCACCAAACAGTCTCAACTGTGATTTTTAGCTGCTGAAACACTGATAAAAAAAAGGAAACCCATTTCTAGAAAATGTTCTTCTATATTGTCCCTTCAACACTGTTCCACATAACAGCCTAATTTGAACAAAATATTTTCATTCCATTCTGTCGATTTTATTTTCAATTGTAAACCACATGAAGCAAGAACAATGTTATCAGACTGTGTAACAGAAGGAAAGGGAAATAAACACCAGCAACCAGCCAACTGCTGGCAGATTCAAGCTGCGGCTAAGCAGAGGCTCGTCTTCTCCTCCAGCCAGCACCGCCGAGTGTTGTTAGGGAGGGTTAACTTCTGTCCAAAAGTTATTTTTGTCTGGCAAAAACAGCCCGAATGGCTGGTGCGAAATTAAATCCTGGGTTGCAGGAGACAAACTCCTCGGCGCCAGTGTGTTTACTCCTCATTACGGATTCTTTTCACACCGCTAATGACCACCAAAAATGTCTAGTGACATAAAAAGATGCCATATTTGAACTAAAGCAAAGCAACGTATAAAGTATCAGTGGCGTGCAGTTATGACAAATGACTTACTGGCCAGGACAAGTAACAAATCAATAACACTAATAGACAGTAGTGTGCCAAAACACTGCAGCCCTGATGAGATACTTCATATTTAATGACAGCACAAGAAGCCGCTTTGTTTTGATGTCAATGTTAATTCAGACGCTGTTACATTACTGATGCCAGTGATATTATCATTCAAAGCAGTGTCATCTATTTTATTTTCCACTGAAACCTGCTCATCATTTTTCACTGTCCAAAAAAAAAGACAAAGAAAAACAGCATAATGACATAAATCCAAATTCAGTTTCACTTCTTTCATCGCTTAAACTTCCTCAGAAAAACTTTTATCCGCAACCACAATTATACACATGAGAAGAGTCTGAACGGTACAAATTATGAATTAATCACGGCTTAACCGCCTATAAGACAGTCACAGTGTCCCACTAATGCACAAATCTGCGTCAATACTCATTTTCACACACGGCTGTTGTACTGAGTGCAACACAGGTGAACAGACTGCTGAATGAAACGCTCTTGCTTTCCATTTGCCTGTGTCGCGCAAGACTGCAGGAGGGAAAACAACATCCTGACCCTGCTCACAATTAAGTTGGGAATTTGGTAAACTGTGAAAACAGCTTGAAGGAGTTTCTAAATGTTGATTTGCAACCTGCATTAACCTTTACTTTTGATCAGTATGACTCTCACACATATGCCTGCCCTTTCACAGACTCTTTTTTTAAATCAACAGCACTCAGGCAGCCAATGACATGGCAGTCTGAACACATGAATTTTAAGAAGGGCTTCAAATTTCAGCTCAATCTGATGGGGTGACAGCCTAGTCAGACTTACATTTTCAGAGAAATGATGGACAACCCAACCAAATTATTGTACATATTAAAGTGAGGTTGGAATTACATCCCTATAATCCTCCCTGGTCTTTTAATAACTGTAAATTTAACAAACGCTGTCAGGTCCCATAACACATTACATAAGACTAAAAATGAAGCCCTACATGAGGAAAGATTTCAATTCATTTTGTAATTTACAGTGTGTCTACTTTTTTCCTTTATGCCCTATAGAAAGGTAGAAACACACACACACACACACACACACACACACACACACACACACACACACACACACACACACACACACACACACA
>JAUBNQ010000001.1:4414095-4424549 GCA_032353495.1 Ctenopoma kingsleyae | reverse complement strand
TTTGGGTCTGCTTTGGCCTGCTCCATTTGGATTCAGTGTGTGCCTGTTAGACATTTGCTTGCTCTCTCTGTTGTTGGCCACTGTCCACTCCCTGACTTTGACTCCTATTTATACATGAAAAGTACAAAGCTAAATGCTGAACTACTGTTTAGCATATCAAATAATATCTACCTACGGTTTGCAATTATTAGCTAACATTACCCACCCAAAGACACTGGTCATACCAGACCAAGTGAGTAACTCTGACTGTATAAACTGAGCAATGATGCATTTCATTGCCTACAAATTCAGCTTTTTATTAGTATCAGATTATTATTTGTTTTCTGGAAAGCTGCATAGTCTTGCTTCAAAGTTTGAAATCTGCACCTAAATCTCCTCTTGTTTAGATGGAGGACTGGGGTATTATTTTTCAATAAAACTATCTTATGTATGAAACTGCCTGTGTCTCCTTCAATATACACAGCAATTCTTATGGAAAGCCCAAAAAGCAGGAGCTCACTACTTCATATAATCACATCACCTTTTTTTATAACATGTCTCAAGAGTCAACAAGAACAACAACATATTTGCTTGAGAAAAAAAATTTATATTAGAGTGCATGGGCGAAAAATAAAACACAATAACATCAACTGTTCATCTGTGTGTATTAAGGTGCTTTGTTTATTATGATGAGGGCCTTTTAATACTGAGAAATGGTCCAATATCTCTCACAGCAAGGGTGTTTATGCCTTCAGATATGCACACAAATGCCATACGTGCCCAATGGCAGTAAAAATGGAGTAGAACAAATGAGAGTGTAGCTTTGAAAGAGCTTATAATAAGATAATAATCAGATTTTTTTTAATGAAAGATTTTTTATATATGTACTGTATATAAATCACAACAACAGGGGAGAATTAATATATTAGGAGTACACAAGGACAATGAAAAACTTAGGTCTGCAAAAGGCACGATTAACTGTAAGTTTAGGATCTGGGATCCTCAGGGTAAGATGGCTGAGTCTGACCACAGCTGGGTGGTGTATTGCCTTTAATGCACAATAGATATGCTATATCATGAAGAATTGCTGATGCACCAACTACCCAAACAACCTGCCTACCTCCATCAACAGACATCTGTTGGCTAAGCACTCCTTTCTAGGCTTGTACGTGGTTAGAGTACATATGAAATGGGAAGAAAGACAAACATTAGCACTGCCTCAAATAATGCAGCCAACAAAACCTACTGCACTGGCACAGCAGGAGTGCCGTCACAGAGAGCTCAGGCAAAACACTGCAGGTTTGTCTAGTCAAACAGTAAAACGGCCTAAGCTTTTGTTACGATGCAGTCAAACGTCGAGTAAGACAACAACACCTTGTAGTGTGTGCAATGTACAGTTTTTCTACCCTTTCCTAGAGTTGCTCACTCCAGCCATTAAGAATTAGAAATTTCTATGCACGGTCACATCCTCTGATTAGCTTTCAAACTGGCCACCTAGTTTGTATTTCATTTTTAACCTCCCACACCTGTTTTGACTTTAACTGAGCTAATTCTTGGCTGAATTCAGCCTTAGGGAAAATAAGTGGAAGAGCACAGGGGGGAAACAGATGGGATCCCTAAAATCAAGGCAAGTCTACAAAGGCTGGTCTTCATCAACTGGATATAAACAGTGATGGCAACCAATATGAAAGATGTCAGTACAATGGGCTTTTCTACCAGTGTCGTTTCATGTACTGTAAGAAGAGAAGAGAAAACAAAAGGCTGAAAATGTCTAGTCTACACAACAGAGGCAACTATTCATCATTGATTCGTTAGTCATTAAATCTCTGCATCCTGTTACTGCATTTTCATAATAATGTGAGCATCCAATAAATGACAGGGGTGATTAAACCAAAGACAGACAGACACTTGGGCAAATAGTTTTAATGTGTACCTTTTTCAAATCTTTGTTTTTGCGACTTAATTCCAACAGCCTTTTATGAAAATTTGTTTTTAGATACCCGAAATGTGATTTGGATACTGCAAGTAACTCATCAGTTAGTGTTACTCACTGGAAAAGATGAGACTTTTTCCACTTCCATTATATTACAGTCAATCTGCTTACGGCATATGGCAGAAAAGTCACAGAATAGTGATTGTACTGTAGTTAAGCTGAACCACTACATGTATACCTAGTGCAATGCTGCAAATGATCTTTCTTATTCACCTACGTTTGCAAAAAGTAAACATATAATTACACTTTAATTATAACAACATTAAATACAGTTTCACATTTGAGAATAAAACATGCGGAAGACTGCAAAAGGTTTAGTTGCTCATGTTCATGTCCCGTGTTAAATGTGCAAGTGTGGCTTTATATGCAGTGTTTGTGTCTAGTCAAAAACACGACCAGAGGTTAGTTAGGATTCATTGATTTGGATCCCTGTATTTTCAAAGGAGAAAGTGGAGTGCAGCTTACAGTAAAATATGCTCATTTAAACTTCTATTACAGTCGTTGAATCAAATTACGGAAGATTTTTAAGATAAAACTAATGTCATGGAATTAGTGCTGGAGGAAAATGTGCCTCACTTGTTTTTTAGCTGAAAAACAGGAAACAGCTATTTCTGTAGCTCATTAGTCTCTATTACTGTATCACAGGGATTGACTGCAGCTCCATCACAGAGCCAATCTCACCAGGTTGTCTCTTTCTTTTGGCGCCAAGTCAGTAAATCTTCAGCATTACTTGATTTGGATATTGAGTATTGGAAATCAATGATGGAGGCGACGCACACGCCAGCGTGCTGACAGAGACTCTGCCATCTGGGAAGCACCCTTCATTTCAGGCTAGGGTGAGTCCATCAAAAAGGAAACACTTCAGATTTGTAGCACTCTCAGTGACGTATGGATCCTAAGTTATAAGCACAAACGTGTGCAGACAGACACACATAAGCAACTGCAGTTTTCTCTTTAGTTGTTGCATTTGGGGGAAAAATGAAAACCATTATCAGGTACCGTTTAGAATAACATTCAGTGCCCTGCCAGCAGAAGATCTTAAGGGTCCTTTCTGATTGAATGTGTGTCTTTGTGTAGGTGTGTGCACACATTTGTCTCAGTGTTGATGCAGGCATTTGCAGGACCACTTACGATCCCTTTATACAGGCTTGTTTAAAACATTTTATGTAATCTTTTCACTCTTGCCAAGTCCAGTCAGGATTCCTGTGTGCTGTGAATGAGGGAGTGAACCAGTGGTGGCCCGTCAAAAGGGGGCGCCAGGGCGCCGCCCCACCAGTCTCGCATGAAGAAGAAGAAGATAAACATCAGATAAAATAATTTTAGAAAAACATGAAAATTAAAATAAATGACCTATACATTATACAGACCATGAGTACTGTGTATAATCTGCATTCAAGTGTAGTTTAAAAATTCTCTTCTCTCATTTACCACAACTGAAAGGTCGTGTGATGCATTTCCTATTCCTTTGAGGCGCAAAAATCTTTACCACAGACTCACGCTATAACTGGTGCATGCGCACTGGAAACCCCTCCAATACAAAGTATAGGAGAGCCTTGGGGCGCGACTCAGAAGGCCTCAAAGAGGAAGAGAGAGGAACTGTGAAAATGTGTTAAGTAAATGATAATTATGGCACAAAGTTGTCCACAGAACATTTCTATGGCCAAAAGGTACTAAGAATTTCAAGTGTAGCTTTTGAGTATCTTTGTTTTACTTGATTGTCGTAGGTCCAGGCCAGGCTTTAAAGCTCAGTGTTCACTGCAGAGGTCTTGCCACCATTCAATCAAATGAACAGTGGGAGAAAAATAAAACACACCTGTCATTCAGCGTGAAGTGTTTTGACCCCCAGAATGCTGGAAAAGCGTGACAGCAGTGTCATTCACTAACGTCAGCCCCTGGGGAAGCACAAACCCCCGTAGACATGGCAAGTACAGATTAGACTACTCATGTTTGCCTACAGTCTAGTGAAATAGCCCAACAACACATATTTCCACTTCTTCTCACAGAATGTTATTTCATATGTTCGACAGAGCGATGCTGCAGTTAATAGTGTGGGACTATACAAATCGAGGTGACTGAACAATGCTAGAATCAATGGCTTCTCCATTTTCAATTAAAGACACATCAGGACAACATTGTTGGGAAACCATGTGATTTAGCACTTTGACCTGCAAATCTGCTACAGCCAGATGGAACTGAATTAGTCTTTTCAGTGGAAATAAAAGAAAGACACTGAATGTTTGCAGAGTAAACCTATCTCCTAAAATTCAAATGCATATACTATTAATTTGCTACAAATACATTTTGAAAATTATTGATGCACCACTTGCACATTTTTAATCAACGTTACGTTAAGTCACAAAAGGATCGACTAACAAAAAAAAACCTAATGACAGGTTGCCTCCAATGTCATGTATCTGCAAGCAATAAGAAAAAAAAACTTTTAGTAATAGGCTATTAAATTTAGCCTTCAGGAGCCAAGATGCAGCCTGGTAAAAATCTGAGCAGTTATTTTGTGTTGTAAATGTATAAAAAATATCCCATTTCTTATAAGTGGTTCTTATCATATTTATATGTTAAACTGTGACAGCATATGAATATAACAGGGAGGAACACAAGACGTCATTCAATGTTATGTCAAGTGAAGGAGGATAAAAACTAAACCAAGGAAATGTTTAATTAAAATACTGTAAATATAATTCTGGTTAAATTTTCAGTTACTATAAGATTGATTTGCAGAAAGCTGCTTTTAAATTAGTGCAGACTTAAACTTGCAAATTGCTTTTCACATTGAAAAAATTAGCCCTTAAGCCACCATAACCATTAAACTGTTTAGATGGGACTATAAACTTCATTTAGTTGAAGATATCAATTCAGGACATCTGGTAGTGTCTCTTTAATGGTTTTCCCATCACCCCGTTTCCTCAGGGAGTCAAAGTAAAAAGCCTTAACTAGAAACACACAGGTTGGGCTGCAGAAGAAGAATTTTATAGGCTACCGCATGTTCCTAGCAGCTAGCAGTGTGACTCTAAGGATGGTGAGAAGATGAGTCGTCTACCACTTTGATACACACACTGAAATATATGAACAACTGATATATATACACACACAATCTGATATATGCCCATGAAATCAGAAGCATCTGTGTTTTCTTGACTTTTCCTCTGGCACCACCATGCCGATAGTTGGTTTTAGTGAAATATACCAACTGTCTACTACGTTTGTATCAAGTATTAGATTCAAAAGCGTCCACTGGTAGCCTAGAGGTCTGTGCACATGCCACGTAAGCGCAACGTCGCTGGTTCGCACCGTGGACCTTTGTTGCATGTCTCTCCCTCTCTTTGCCTCATGTTTCCTGTCTGTCTCTCTCACTATCTCACTGTCAAATAAAGGCTAAAATGCCAAAAGTTATAAAGTATGAAGTTTTAGACTCAAGTACTCAGAGACAATGAGAATGGTGAGTGTCTATTAAACATACTGGACAAAAAGCTACAAGAAACAAACAGAAAAATCCCTCCTATGGAACAAAAACAAAATAACTCTGAGCGGGAAAACAGAAATAACAAAAGGTACTTACAGGGATCAGTCGGGACAGAACAGGAGACGAAGTCCGAAACCAGCAGCAATGGCCGGCATTTATATTTGGGTGGGGTAACAAGATGTCTACCAGGTGTGTGGGATTGGTGGAGCAGGGTCAAATGAATCAGCAAGGGAGGGGGCAAGTGAGAAAGAAAACCTGGAACAAAGGAGCAAGTCCAGGGAGATCTGGTGGTAGGATGGAGGAACATCCTGGATGGAAACATCAGGACCAGGACACCAACAGGACACTATCAGATGGCCTCCCACGAAGTTTTCCCAGTATCAAAATGACATCATTTTGTCATGTTTACGCCAATAAGTCCTCCATCTTGAAATGTTGGTTGGTCTACCATTTCTTTCTCATTGTTGATTAATATAACCACCAATTACAATTATGAAACCATGATTATACTTCTCAAACAAAGGTTTTTCAGTGGCAACTGGACTTGATTTCCAAAGGGCTTTCTCAAGTCTCAAGTTTCTCAAGCCTCTGGAATGGAAGGGTGAAACGTCGTCAAGGAACTAAAACAAGTCCAGTTGCCATTGAAAAACCTATGTTTGAGATAACCATGACCTGGATGACTGAGAATCTTCACAGATACAGGATTATACTGATGTACCAACCTCATATTTCACAGGAGGACAGTCTCATTCACCAGGTAGTTAAACAAAAGACTGATTCACTTAGTTCCCTGATTTATCACTGGAGTAATATTGACTGCCGCTGACTTTGCGGTGCTGACCACTTAGTCCAGAACAGTTCAAAAGTTCAACTTAATTTCCATCGTAAAAGTATATTGGTTTAATCGCATCACAGCTGTTCAGATCCAAAACCTTTTAAATGAAATTATGTTCATTACAGTCACCGTGGGACACTAACAAGGCTGCTGGCAGACTAACTAACAAATTAATTAACTTGGCAAGTTACAACAATGATGGCATCTGAGAGTTTGTGACTGAAAGGAGCAGCTGGAAAGCGCTGACAGTTGTTGAAGGACAGGTCACCAACCAACACAGTTCATTAGAATATGAACATAAATTCCCGATCTTGATCTCATTCTTGATGATATAAATTTATATGCAAAGCACTGAACTGACTGATGCCGTTGACGCAAGCTGCGACAGAGCTGAGCATTTTCAGATCTGCTCCCACAGCTGACATCGAGCCAAAGATGACAGAATGTTTTCCGTATTTTAATTGTTTACAATTACAGTGATAATAGTTCTGGGTAATTATAGCACATTCTTCCATATGAAAAAGTTATATCAATATGGTGAAACACATTTTATATAACACATTTTGTTTTCGCTCCACTCTAGGCTGAAACGAATGCACATATTTTCACAATTGGCTGAGATTCAAAAATTAAGCCATAACTAAATTATCATAGAAAAAAAAAACAAAGATTTACACAGTGCCAGACTTTTTTCAGCATGATCTGTTTATTTGGCTAAATTACATTTGGGAGAACAAGGACCTCTTGCTCATCTGGTCAGATCTCTACTGTCTCATCAATGGCAGAGTAAAATTATTTTTAGAGATGATATGATTGAAGACAGAACTGGATTATTTCTTTTGGAGAAACTATTACAAGGTGCTTATTAGTCTTTCCAGCCTCTGCCTGTCCATAACCCCTGAAACATCTTAAACATCCAGCTGGGTTTAAGGTTTTATCAGATGTGTCACTCAGTACCAACACCGCTGTTTTAGTTTTGCTTTTTTTCAGTGGAATAAATCAATATCGCAGCACTTGTAAAAATCGGGGTGAAGAGTTGTTTATTACACCAAAACAACTAAAACCAACAGGGACAACAAATGATTGACAGTAGCCAATAGTTGCTCACAGCAACTGAGCAGCCATTACCACCGAGGCCTGAATAACAAGGCTCAAATGTGAAATGTGAATGTTTGAGGGGAACCGTCACTTCATCATACAAAAACACTAATATATCAATATTTCAAACACAATGTTTTTAAACTCTTTCCCCTTTTCTCTCCCTGTCGATGTTTGAACATCCATGTACTTACTATATGTGTTTGTACAATATAATTGAGTGGCAATAACATACAGATTTAAAATAAGGTAGTTGGCAATAGCTGGCTGTGTTGTGTTGCATAGTGCATGTAATTTACATCCCCTACGCTGCCTGGACAGTTGTCTTCTGAAACCAAGACAGTGACTATGAGCTTTTTCTCCATTCACTCTGTGCTTCATTTTTCACTGGCATTAAGATGATGTTGATTGGCTCTCACCCAGATGTTCCTCGCACTGCGGCAGAGGATATTTGCATAAAGTTAAGCCTGTCTCAACTTTCCACTGTAGTGTAGTTGGGCTCTTAGTGAACCTGCATATGGGGGCACACAGCTTCAAAGTCAGGTCTCATTGTCAATGAATGGCAGCTGTTGCTGATGCAGCCTTTTGAATCTGTACGTATGAATATCCTTTAAGCGCACCATTGGCCTAGACATTAAGGTGCTGACCAAGAACTGCTGAAATTGCAGTGCTTTGGTGACAGCAGCAGTGCTTGAGAGAAACACCATCAACACGTCCACTTGCTCACTATGAATTCTTCAGACAGTTACATTTTCTATTCGCAGATGGGTTAAAATTGAAATTACATGGACTTTGTACTTAAAGTCCTTTTCTTTTTTGTACGGACAATAGCATTCTCACATACAGCTCCTCAAGGTGTCCAAGCTTGTCTGCAGGTCCTGCAAGACAGCCAGCAGATGACGGAAAAGTGGAGATACTTTCCAGCATTGCAGGTACATGAGCCATGAAATTGTAATGTATGGTCATGATGCAGACTGGATACCCTATTGTTTGCACACTGTTGCTGCTGAATTGGTTACTACCCTCTATGTCACATGCCTGCAACCCGAGGGCCTGCCTGTAGTAAATTTGATATAACAATGCTTTCTTTGTCCCTTTTGACTTTATTCTGTTACTCTGCCCTGGAGGAACAGGTTTGACTCACCTGTGGCTACAAGACTGGACATCACCAACACATTGTTCTCATGTGATGCTGGCGGTGGTAGCAACTCCAGCTGTTTGGGCTGTTCTGGCTTTGTCCTGTCAGCTCTTATCTCATAACAAAAAAATCCTCTGTGTGTGTATTTGTAGGCTCCAACCTTTTTATAGGCCATTTGAAAAAAATGTGACCTCTCACAGTAGGAATTTTGTCGTAGGTGTAAATTTAGCTGCTTTTTTTTTTTTTTTTAACCTTTCAGCACCCTGGTATTTTCAATGCTGGTTTACTGTCACACTGAGACACATAGAGCCACCTCTATTGCAGGAGTAACACCTGTGGTTTTCCTATGACAAATTAAAATGTCTGCTGTGGTTCTTTTTACCCTAACCAACCAACAGCTAATGTCTGATTGCTCTGAAGGGCCAGATTACAGATTCCACAGTAGGCACAGGCTTGGTAAAATGAGTTGCAGGCACAGTGTTTCCCCCAATTTTTCATGGTTCATTAATATTCATGACAAAATGTCCAACCACTACAGCGCGCAGCAGACTGGAGCTTGTATGAAATGAAAGGGACCCGACATCTACAGCTCAAAGCAGTCGTTGCAGTAAATGCTCCCTTCATGAAGGTGATAATATTCAGTTTTTGTTGACTGTTTTAGAGAAGCATTGATTCAACTGGGTGGTCATTTTGGAAGAAGTAGATTACATAGTGTTAGTGAAAACTAAAAATGTACTCAAGTGAGCATTTCCATTTGATGATGTTTTATACTGTAATTTAATCCCACTACGTTTCTGAGTAAATATTGTACTTTATACACTTACATGACAGCTGTAGTTACTAGTAATTTTGCAGATTCAGATTAATAATTTAAAACCACTGGTAGTTTATGGTGCTGTTGAATTGAACTGCTATATAGTAGCAGGTGTTTCTATTATTTCCTTCCCCACATCAGTGATTTTGGGGCAAATAGCAGAAACACAAATACTTTGCAAGCTGTACAATAAAGTACAGTACCGTAGCAGTTTGTCTCAGGTAAGACACATCACTTCACTTCCTGCTGTCAGTGTTTAATTTAGAACTGTGGTTGCTTTTTTTAAGCAAAAGCAATTTGACATTATCTTGTGAGCTGCTGCTTAACTGCACAAGACGTCTTCATAAACTAAACAAGAGGCAACAAAATGACTTTGTTCAATGACGGTTCTGCAGTCGTTTAGCCACTTTGACATTATATTAACAGTAGCACACAGAAAAACCCATCCCCATTCTGTAATCAACTGCATCAATAAAAAATAAGATGTTTTTAGCTTTGCAACTGACAAATTGTTTTCGACAGAAGCCTTATTATTATGTGTGTTGTGTCTCAGTATTGTCCCTGTGCCTTCAGTGTGCAGTGCACCCCTCTGGGTATGCTTTTTAGTGTTAAATGGCCCTTGTCTTTTCGCCAAAAATGGAAATATGAGGATGACAATGAAGAAAGATGAAGAGAAAGAGAAGAGAAGAAAAAAACAGGCTATTATTAGCATGGTTTCTAGCACAGCAATGACGCAAGGAGAAAGGAGATGACCAAAACAGAAAGACTAGAACGAAATAATTGAGAGGCAGCGAGGTGAGGATAGAAGGAAAAGTGAGACTACAAAGACAAATACACAGTGATGAGAAGATATGAGTAAAAGACCTGAGCTGATCAAGAAGTCTGGATGTCTAAAGAAATAAAAGCAATCATGAGCTGAAGTGCCTCATCATGGATCTTTGGGATATCTGAAATTGTGGAATGAAATTGTGTGTATGTGCACATACGTCCATGTGAGCCAGCTGCAGGAGTGAAATGGAACTTTAACCAGACATTAAACCTTTCTGTCTATCTATCTATCTATCTATCTATCTATCTATCTATCTATCTATCTATCTATCTATCTATCTATCTATCTAT
>JAUBNQ010000001.1:4271023-4282641 GCA_032353495.1 Ctenopoma kingsleyae | reverse complement strand
TTCAGTATCAACGTATTTGCGACTTGTCATTTAAGTTAACTGTGGACATAATGATCATTACGTTAACAGAAAATGTAATCGGGTCACAAATACGTCCTGTATCAAAATCGGGAATCGGGAATACAGTTTCGTTCCCCAGTTTCCAGTGCATGTCTGAAAATGGACTTTGTAACCATCTTTAAGCCATAAACACTTCACCACCAGAGGTGTAATTACCACCAGAGGTGATGCAGACACACCTGCAATCTTCACAGCCTATGGCGTAGGCCATACAGAAGCTAAAATAAATCAATCTTTTTTGTAACAGTACAAAAACCATATAACAAAATAGTTTATGAAGGTGTGCTATGGTAGCATTTTAGCTGTTTTTATTAAAAGAGAATTGTTTTAGTAACATTATAAACAATACACATTATTTTTTACAACTGAAAATTGTGGCTATGATGGTGAGCTACTAACTAACTGCAGGAGACCTGTAACAATTTAACATACTTTTACATATAGTTAAAGAATAAAAGAGATAAAAATATAATTCTGCTTTTTTTAAGCTAGCATATAAATTATACTGCACCATAGTTAAATGTATGCATTGTGTTGTATTCATTTTCAGTTTGATAGATTTGACTTGCTTTGTTTAATAATGTGTTTTTTTTTATTAAATGAATTATGATGTTGCAGTATGACTGGTGTATAATTGATGATTATAAATACTGGAATTTCCTTTTTTTTTTGACACTTTATAGTATTGTTTAAACATACTGTATTTACAGGCTCATGATTGTACTAATTTGTTCTGTCATGTCATGTGTGACATGCCACTGAGTGAGACAATAATAAAAGACTTACTGAGCAATAATTTGAAATATTAAAGAGAAGCAGCTTCTACAAATATTTTACTTTACACCAGATTTGGTTTAAAATGACATTTGTACATGTGAAAGGCAGAGGTCCTTGTGTTGATGTGTATTGCGGTTGATCATTTAAACATGTTGAGAACTGGTTCAAATGTTTGTCCACAGATACAAATGTGTGCACGTTTGCAGTGTTGTGCCACTAATGCATGTTTCCTCTTCCTCCCAGGATGTCAGGGTCACATCAAAGCAAAGGCAGTGACCTTTGACCCTGTGACCCCAGTTTAGCAGCTTTGCAAGTGAACAGGGCGAGAATCCATTAGCTACAGCAACATCATCAACAAACATGATGATGAAGAAGCTGCATCCAAAATGTTACTGCAGAGGATTTTAAATCAGGGAAACCATAGTTAAAATAACCACAGTGTTGAATTCATAATAATTTAATTTGAGGACAAGTAATGGATAATAATCACACTGCTTTTTACAACATTTGTGATAGATAAATGAACACATACAGTACATACAACACAAATATTTAATAAGATCTTTTTTGTCATTATTAATATTTCAGGGACAATCATTTTATACCTGAAAATCTGATGTGATGTGATTAGGTGCACATCTTTGTTTTCATAACTAATGAACAATGATAGGGAAAACTGAATGGCGCTTAAAATGCTGAGTGCTGTGTGTGTGCATGTGTGTGAGTGCATTTGTGCTTGTAAATGGGGCTAACCTGCATTTAAAGCAGCCCTCGGCATTGCTCCCTGTTTTTGTCTTTTTCACAATGAGTAACTTATCTAAACCATCCCCTCTTCAATGCTCAACTTCAGTTGCCTATTTATCCATTTTGGGTTGCGTGCAGCTTGTCGTTAGTATTCCAGTACACACCTCAACAAACCCATTATCATAAAAACACACATTCACATGCAGATGGATTGCTCTTAGCCTCTTAGCTCTGCAGCTAATGGTGCTAGCCACTTAATTAAGGTCACTTATGGACAAACTCTGTTAGCATGGGCACTAATAAGTACTGCCCAGGCAATGGGATTGTGTGTCTGTGTGAGTGAGTGTGTGTATTATAATGATATTGCTGTGGAGCCTGACCTACAGTCTCCATTACCACCAGCTTATTGAGTGGTTTGTTTTGCAGAGTGGCTCTTAGAGGTGGGTATCATTGAAATTTTGCTAGATGGACAACTGGACACTTTAGAAAATGCATCACAATACATTTTGGGCTGAAGTATGTGTGTGTGGCCCAGTTAAGAGGCACCCAGAGACACAAAAAAGATAAAGTGTCTGCAGTTTTCTCACCAGAACCCATGTGGAAACGAATATCCGGCACATCTTTAATTTATAGCCCTCTGCTTTCCTACTCTTCTCCCTCAGTCCTTTGCTCCTGTCCTCCCTTCCGGAGCCTCTCCTCAAGTTGCCTCATCTAAAAACAATTAGTTCCCCCAAGCAGACTGACCAACCAGTGAGGTGTGTGTGTGTGTGTGTGGTGTTGTCCTGCTGGGGAGTGTAATGTTGGCCCCTAACATCACCACACAGGTTGCTTCCGAAAACTTGGCGACCTTTCACCTTCAGTGCTGAGGATGAGAGACGAGGGGAAGCAGAGGAGAGATGGGGGAAGCAATAGGAGGACCCTGCTGCCCTGACATGGCAGCTTAGTGCAGGACATAGGAAATCACTTTTGGGCTCAGTTGTTGGTGTCCAGCAGCAGTAGGGGTTCGAACAGTGTTTGAGTAAATTAATGTCTTGTAGAAGAGAACAGAAAAGAAAATATCACAACAAAGATGTGTTATGCTATGTAACCTTCCCTGTATTGTGTCAAATCTTATTCCATCCCCTCAAACGTTTGCCTTCTCCAATTGAGTCATCTTTGCAGATGATGTGGTGTTCATCAAACTGTGGCCTTCAGCATGCACTAGGGCAGTTTGAAGCTGAGTGTGAAGCAGCTGGGATGAGAGTCAGCACCTACAAGTCTGAGGTCATGGTTCTCTGATGGAAAATGGCGAATCGCTCCCTTTGGTTTCGGGCTGAGTTGCTTACCCATGTAAGGAGATTAATGTTCTCTGTGTCGAGTGAGGGTAAATGGACAGGCAGGGTGGTGCAAGACATTGCCTTGAGAACATAAGTCTCTCTAAAATTCCAATATACACCTCTGAAATGAGGGTACCTTCACACATAAGCAAGTCACCCATGTCACGAACACTGATGCACCCCCATTTTGCAATTTTTTGTATTTTTTCTCTTGAGCTTGGAACCCGACGTCCATTTTTCCTGTTTCAAGCTGAACCATGGACTTGTCTGACCAAAGAACATGTTTGACTTTCTGTTGGTCCATCTGGCATGAGCTTGGACACTGAGAACTCTGTGTTTCTAGATGTATAGCATGGCTTCCTTTTGTAATAGATTTTCATGTTGTACTTCTGGATGCAGTCGTTGATGGTGTTAAGTGACAGTGGTTTTCCAAAATACTCCAGAGCCCATGGGGCTATATTCATCATAGTAGCATGATGATTTCTCATGCAATGCAGCCTCAGGGCTTGAAGGTCGCGCACACTTAACAGTAGTTTCCGTCCTTGGCCTTTACACACTGAGATTTCCCCAGGGTCCCTGCATCTTTTCACAATTTCATGTACTATGGTGAAAGACCTAAATTCATTGCCATCTTGTGTAGAGACATATTCTTTTGAACAAAAGTGCTGGGAACAACCCATGTTTGGGCTGAGACACTGGATGCTTCTTTTCTTCCAGAGCAGTATTGCTTGAATATTTTCTAAACTTTTTAGTCCTGTTTTTCGTCTGGCCATTCTAGACGTGCTTATAGTCATAAAATACCACTGTCAGTGGAAGGTTCAAAGTAAACTGACAGAGTATACTGTATATATATCAGATTTTATTTTTTATTGCATTTTAGCAAAAGCCCCAATGTTTGTGCCTAATGGTTCCTCCACCATTGATGAACTACTGGATCATCATCTGGTGTCTGTCACAATTACCCAAAGTGACACGTTTTGATTTGACAACTGATATTGATCATCAGTTCAAACCTGCAAATATTTAAAATAATTTTAAAAGTTGTCAGATTTAACAACCAACCATGTTTTTTTTTAGGAAACTCCACTTTACTCATGTGTTCAGCCACCAGTTACTGAGAGACAGAGACTTATTGCTCCCCAGATGAAAACAATTGATTCTGTCCTCACAGGGACACTAAAGAACAGCTGTTTCTTTTTCTTTCTCCTTTTCCAACAAGTCTGTTTTTCACCATCTCTCTTTTCTCCTCTTGTGTTCCTACCCCTTCTTGATATCCTCTACATAGAAACTACCAAGAAAGGCCACCCTTTTTACTTTTTTCCACTTATTTTCAAATGTGTCTGCATGTGTGCTCACATGTCTGCTGCAGGAGCTGTGTACATGGTCTCACGATCAGGAACCCAAAGTTCAGAGGTCAGATAAATAGTTGTCAGAAGGGCCTCATCCCAGGAGAGAAAGAGGGAATGAGTGAGAGAAAAACAGTTTTTAGACAAGCAACTTGAAACTGCATGTAAAATGATCATCTTAGCAGTAAGAAGACACCTCTCCCTCTTTCTCCAGCCTGTAGAATTATATTTATACTGTACAATATGAGGCTAGCTGAGAATTCAAAGGTAGGTAAGCTCAACTGTCGCCTTCAGTAAATTGTAGTTTAATTAGGGCAGACATTTCTGGGCATGACAAATGTGCAATAAATGATAAACTTTGCCTTACAATAAATTCCA
This sequence comes from Ctenopoma kingsleyae, assembly GCA_032353495.1. Taxonomy (NCBI): domain Eukaryota; kingdom Metazoa; phylum Chordata; class Actinopteri; order Anabantiformes; family Anabantidae; genus Ctenopoma; species Ctenopoma kingsleyae. Next base: position 4,278,020 of record JAUBNQ010000001.1, on the reverse strand, counting down.
CAATAAATGTATGCATATTGGAATTGCTTTGATACATTAAGTATAAAATAATTTAAAACGGAAATTACACTTCACAGATCATCTGAAAGCACATTTATTTCATATTACCAATAAGCTCCAGTCGTGGAATTTGGTACATTTCAGTATGATTCATTCGCTCGAACGTCCTGCATTGCTGAAGACTTTGCATTAACAAGATTGTGCTGCAAAAGAAATAGGTGGCCTCGCTTCACACACAAACTACATCAGACTGAGGCAAGAAACCCATTTCCAAAATCCATGTGAAATAGATACGTCAACACAAAACGAGCAGGAAGAGAGGGAGGAGATGGGGGGGGGGTTGGAGGAGATCCTGAGAGGAGGATTGAAGGAAAAGGGGGAGATGGGTGGAAGGATAAAAGATGGATTAAGGTTGTGTTTCAGATTGGCAAGAGCAGTTTGTATGTGCTGCATGTGTGTATTTAATGTGTCTGTATTTAGTGTGAACAGTAAGCTGAGAGATGTGTGCGACTTTATTTGTTAGTGTTTTTTTCAGCAGCCTGCCATTCCCCATGTCTCAGAAGGAAAAAGCCTTCTTACCCAACATCCTTATCTTTGAGTGTGTGTGTGTGTGTATGCAAACGTCCTTACATGTGATAATGACAGCTGTAATGCCTCTCTGATATCTACTCAGCTCTGGGACTCCACTTGCATGTTTGTATGTTTGTGCGTGAATGTGCGTATGTTCGTGTACATGCACCTGAAACATACACTTGGGGAAAACACACATTTAAAAGCTCTTTATTGTGAACACAGGAACCTATCAGAGAAGGATAATCTGAAACGTGTGTGTGTGTGTGTGTGTGTGTGTACGCACACAGGGGGAACACTTTGTGATGAATGGTCTATGACAGGTGTTGGGGGTGAGAGCTCCAATTATCACACTTTAATACCTTTTTTCCTGTTCGCACATGAGCACACACCTCAGGGTGGAATGCAGGGGGCAATCCAGGAAAGAGTGAAAATGTGTTGAGGTAGAAGAGTCTAAAAAACAAAGACCAGGGAGTTTTCTTATGTGTGAACCTGTACATTTTATCAGTGCTCTAATGTAAAAATAAAATCAGGCACTGAAATACTCACTGGCTCTCAAACAGGTAGGGATCCAACCTGAGTCTAAATAGATCAGTGGAACTCCTACATAAAAAATTAAAAATTGTTATTTGACTAGACTCAAAAAATTCCTGAACTGACCCAAGAAGACCTAATTTTCTTTGAATCAGTGGACAGTAATTCTGACTGGACTCAAATAAGAGGTGAAGGAAGACATAATGCTGTACTTGTGTTGCAGTTTTTGTCACCTCCTCTGTTGAGCTTCAGTTTCACAGTTTCTGTCTCAGCCTTAAGCAATTTGGTCATTTCCCCTCCAGCCACCTGATGTCCCTGAACCTTCCCCTCTGTTCCCAGTTACCCTGATCTGCTCTACCCACCCGCATAACTGTCGTGAATTGTCCAAAATCACTCAGCCTTGACTCTATCAGCCATTGTCCTTTACCTAATCATCTCCCATTGCATATACTGTCCTGTACATCATTTGAGCGACAGTTAGGACTGGGGTCATTAACCTGATGAGCCAGCTACACCCCATCAGGTAAGCTTTTCACAACTGGAAATCACCAGGTCTGCTAGCAACCAGCCAGATCCAGAGACAACCAGCCTCCATTTTACTCTAGACCTTGACATGACAGAACTCCTGCAAGTGTCATTCATGGGGACTTGCTTCACCTAGTACTTTTGGGTTGGGTCCCCCAGAAAGAAACAAGGCTCCTATTGTATTCCCTTATCTTTCCAGTGACAGAGAGCTTCGGCTGCAAAGATCTTGTCTGTGGGTTGATCTCCCTGGTCAATGTAATCACCAGTACCTGAGCCTGTTCCTGAGCCTGTTCCTGAACCAGTTTCTGAATCGTCTGTTCAGAAGTTTCAGAATCTGTATCTGGCTCAGTCTTCCCAGTTTATTCCCAGTCTCTTCTGCTCTGCCACCTGTTCCTGAGTTAGCCCAGTTGACTTTTGCGTCTTCTCTAGGGTGACTGTCCCCATCGACACCCCCTACACAACACCACCCCCCCCCCCCTCAGCAGGATCTAGAGTCAGCTCTTTAAGCCAATAAACCTGAGTCTTCCTCCTTTGAAAACCTTCCATCCTCCTCTGTCAGGAAACAGTGGAGCTGCCTTTCACTTTCCTTCTCTTCCTCCTTTCATCAATCAATCTGTATCTGCTGCATCAGCAAGGCGCTGGGCACCACAGTGACGTCATCTAATGGAGACAGTGTGGGACGACTGACACTATCCTGTGCCTGTCAATCATCATCACCGCCATCTAGGAGAGCTGTGTTTATCTGCAGCTGTGACAGACAGACAGGTGTGACAGGTGTGTGTGTTGGCCCTGTCTAACACATGCCAACATACACACTGTATGTAGTAGTTCTGAATGGTGTTATAAATCCATACATTTAAAGCAGTTGTATCTTTTTTTTAACTGGTCTTATTAGAATATTGATGTCCACATGCTGTATATATGTCACAGTAGGTCTTGGCTGAAGCTGCAAACACTTTCTGTAAGAAAATGAGTATTAAATTTCATCAGGAATGTGATTAGCCTGTAAGTAAAAATGCCAAAATGCACAGCCTTCCTCGTGCACAAAAAATGCAATCCAAACCGTATTTACTCATGAACAGGTGAGACGACATATAAGACTTATCTTTTTGTTTGTTATAGTCTATTGACAGTTCCATCATCTGTCTGTGATCAAATTCTTTTCTAAATGATAATTTGTGTTTATGTTTTTAGCTTTAAAACTTCATACTGTAGCGGTTGTGTGTCTTTACACAGAGCTGTCGGTGCCAAGAGTCAAATATGCTTTTTAACTTTAGCTTTTTGTTGTTTTGTCGAGAAGTAATTCATTCCAGCTACTGACTGAAACTCGCTGATGACTGTGACTGAATGGGGCCTTTGAAACCATAAGATGGAATTTTCTTGTGTGTGTTCGTTCCCGCTCATGTGTTTGCAGTGTTTGTACAGTTCTGTATGTTTTTACAGAAAGGACGTGTGTGTGTGTGTCGCGTGTGGTCTGTGTGTGTGTGTGTTATGGTTGGACGACCGTCACAGGCTCATGAACTGGCCGTGATCCATGCTGGTGCATATAGTATGTTTATACATCGTACAATGTGTGTTTGCTTGTGAGTGTGACTGTGTGTTAGTGTAAATGTGTGTGTATGTTCACCATGACCCATAATGCTGTTTTCAAGTCAAACTGGTTTGGAGCTCCACTGCTGGGGTGGCCGGGCATCCCGCAGGGCCTGTGGCTCTGGGTCATACATGGAGAACGTTTCAGATCTGTGAAGATGCACCATCCATAGAATATAAGTAATATATTATGTGTGTCTGTTTGTGTGCACATCTCTCTCATTAGCTTGAATGTGCTTATTGATTTACCGGTTAATGATGTTCCTAGAATGACACACACAGACAGATGAGGAGGAGCAGGAAGAGGACGGGGATGTTTGTGACAGTAATACTCCACTGTACGGATGTGTTGTGTTGTGTTGGCACAAACATTGATTGTGTTTTCAACTGACCACAGACTTTTTAATTATGAGCTTCAGCTGTTTATAGTTAAGGTGCTGAGAGCAGACACAACACTTGTCTTTCTACTTCCTAGTACGGATGTCCGATATTATCGGCCTACCGATATTTTCAGCCAATATCAGCATTAAAATGTAATATCGAATGTAATTATCTGTATCGGTTTTTACTCTTTTAATGACACAACTTTTACATACCATGCACAAAATATGACAAATCCGAGGTATAGTTTTTGAGATATTTTTGTTTGGCACACCTTGCAATAATGTTTAAAGTTTAAGTATGGATGATAGGAGATGTGTGATGTTAGTTACCTAAAATGATTTAGTTTTTCTTTTTTTATGAGATGGGGTCCTGCATATATTGGTATCCTTTTATATCTGTATTGGAAATTAAGAGTTAGACAATATTGGTATATCGGATATCGGTAAAAATGCCAATATCGAACTTCACTACTTCCCAGGTTTGTCTTTATTGAAGTGAACTTATTTTACCATTGTTACTCTTTCGTTTCTGTCATGAATGTGAGACCGAGAATAAAACATTTCACATGTAAGGTAAACACGAATATTTAACATCAACAAATAAAATAGGACTATCAGAAATCAATAATGAATATCAGAATATAAAAAAAACAAAAAACATGCCATTTAGGTTCCAAAGCAAAGCCCCAATATTATGCTTACTGGCTCACCATGGTTTATTAAGTTAAGTTAAGTAAGTTTCATTAGTTCCACCTCTGCTTTTCCTGCTATGGCAAATCTAAATGTAACCCATGAAAAAGACCTTTTATTACTATTATTGCCTGTGTATCCCTGAATTCACTTATTAGTCATGGCATTTTCACTGAAAACAACTGTGAAACCTAAGAAAATCATATTGAATTAATTCATCACATGCACTATATTATATAATAATTATATTAGCAAAGTTAATAATAAAGATTTATAATCTGTTTTTAAAAGAGTTTATAATAAAATTCAACTGCTGCAGTGGAGTCTTTAATAAAAGCAACAGCACAAAAAAAACCTATTAAAATACTGTAATTAAAATTATTGTAGTAGAAATTGTCCTGGTGTTCTGCTATTTTATTGTATATTGGATTATTATTAATGAATGTCTCAGCTAACTCTTAGGATTTAGGATTTCTTCTTAATCTACAACATATGCACCGTATTTTACAGGCTCCTTCTAGTCTTTATGTGAAATTTGTAATCAGAAAAATAACTTATATACATACAGTATACAGGTAACGGGAAATATATGAAATAGTGCAAATACTGTACCTTAAAGATCATACTTAAGTACCTGAGTAAATGTACTTAGTAACATCGTGCAGATGTTAGCTGATTGAGTTTTAAGAGCTCAAATGATTAGTCGAATACTGAAGCTGATCGGCAGATAATCAGTTAGCAACAATTTTAAATTTTTACAAGTACAAACGGCAAGTGCAAAGTGAGTTTTTGGATATTCTGTCTCCTATTTTCTGACTTTCTATATATACATCATTGAGACAATAATCTGCAGATAAGGTGAGAACACCAACACCACACACAAGAGATTAAAATGTGGTCAAACAAAAGAATAAGGACATCATTAAAGAGACATTCTTATTCCATGTGTTTACTGTGTGTGCATCTGTCTTTGATTGCATGTTACCTCACATTGTTTAAATCCTCCCGGGCAGCATAATCCACTGTGTTTGTCAACATGTTTGTCTGTCTATGTGGGTTTGTATCAGTGGGTACATGATTGTGAGTTCATGTATGTAACCGTGTGTGTGTGTGTGTTGTTGGTGTATAGTCCCTTGGTGGCTGTTCCCCTGCTGTAGACGCCTGTTCTGGCGATAGCATTGTCTCCGTGTCCAAAGACCTGCCGGCTGCCCTATTCCACCACATCTTTATCATGCTAATACAGAGAAAGAAGGAACGAGGGAGGAGGGAGAGGGGAGGAGAGAGAAGGGAGAGGGAACGATAGCTCGACAAACAGAGAGAAGGCGTAATCTTTCCCCTCCTCTCTCGGTCCTCGTCTCTTCGTTCTCACCACCTCCTCCGTTCTCTCTGTCCCCCTCTACTTTCTTTTCTTCTCGTCCCGGCGCCCTCTTCATCTGCCGCTTTCTTATCTTCCCCCCTTACTTCTTTGATAATCCCTCCGAACATTGTCTTCATAATTACACACAACAATGATTCCCGTCTTTGCAAGAGAAATGTGCGCTGTGCATGGAGAATATTTCATAGATGAAGACCAGTGTGTGAATTAATAACTTGGGTCTCTCATATAGGCTTGTGTTGTGTGTGTGTGTATGTGTGTGTGTGTGTGAGTGTGTTTGAAGGGGGGAGCACATAGAGCCCTGTGTTGTTTTAACACGACTGTTACATTATGCATGCTGACAGCCCTGCCTGTCCCCATTAAAGGCCCATCTTGTTTCCCCATTATATCTGGTTTCTCTGTTAATAGAGCTCTTTGTGCGGCACTTCCCTTTATACTGTGGGTGTTACAACAGAAAGGTCAGGGCCGGTACAACCTGCCATACTGCTGCGACGCGCACAAGACCCCGAATGACAACAATCGCACATTCTTCTCGTTGCATCTCTGCTTCTGGGAGGAGGTGTGTTATAAAGTCATCTCTTTTTTTTGTTTTGTGCAGAGATTCACTTTCTTCTTTCTTTATAAGAAGTTTATACGTTGTAAGTCAATAAAAATTTGCTGCTGCTTTATACACCATTACTAACAATTAATGAGGACAGGTAGATTAAAACCCATTTGGATGGTGTCTACGCAGCTTTATTTACCTTTTTCTTTATTTAAAACTGAGCATAGTTATTTTGATCCACCATTCAAAGGGAAAACAAATAAAAAAAACTAGAGTTACCACTTGACTCCGCCAACCAGTCAAGCTGCAGTTAACATGAATGTAAAGCCCAGACTCATATTCTCATCAGTTCATCCAAAAGTCCAAGTGGACATTTGTGCCACATCTAATGAAATTTCCTCCAGTAGGAGTGTGAATCTCTCAGTATCAAACAATTTAATATGCACCTCAAATTATCCACAAGCTGATACAAAGTCAGTTTCATTAGATTCAACTGAAATTCTATTGTAATTTAGCTTCTTTTCAAACTACACATAATGTCAATTCTTTGTGTTTTGTAGTGGTGGAACTAAATACATGTACTACTCTTAGCTACAGTTTTTGAAAGGAACTATTCCTACACTACAGGGACAGAGACAGAGACAGAGGCCATAGCACCAAGAGAACTAATAAAAACTTTTTTGGGGGGGGGGGTTTGTTTTTGTTTCTAGACGACTTTTCTCCAGAATTCCATTTGAATCAGTGATTTTCAGCCAATGCAGCCTGTTCATATCAGATAACCATTAC
>JAUBNQ010000001.1:4238047-4256328 GCA_032353495.1 Ctenopoma kingsleyae | reverse complement strand
TGTGATCCAGCAGCAACAGTGACTGTGAGTAGAAAAGGAAAGTGGTCTTTCTAGTGAAAGTCTAGTTAAAGCTTGTGACGGTCTATTAGCCTTTTGTTATCTACTCAACAAAAGTTTTCCATCATCAAGTATCATGTCAGATACTGGGAAGAAAAAAATAACTTAACTTAATAAAAGTTTATTAAAAGTAAAAACCCACACACCTGCAAGCCATTGCAGCCTATAAACATTGTAATGTTAAACTGCAAAAGCAGTAACAGAGAGCTGACGGTGACATGCTAGCAGATTAGCTTTCTATTGGTAGTGCCTTGTCTGCCTGTCAATCATGTGCCCTGCACCATGCAGATCGTAGTAAACCCTGAAGAGTCCCAGTTCCCTTGAGAGTTTCTTGACTTGGCCATATCCTCTCCCTGAACCTTTCTCATGACCCTGCATGTCAGCCGCAGGTGCAAAAACACACCCATAAACAAACTGTGAAAACAAATGCAGGCTAATGACGGGACAGCTGCACTCTGCTCACCAGGGTCCTCTCCATTAACTGTTAAATGCTTCTTTATGACTTTCCCTTAAGGAGGTAATGTGTCAGAGACTGAGAGTGGATGTGTGTCTTTAACACCTTAGTGTTCAATATAGCACATGTATGAGTCAGTCACCACATAAACACACTGAGCCAAGACTGAGAAACGCGTCAAGCAGTGTTGTGCTAGCATATTGTTATGTGCATTTTAAAACATAGTTTATTTATTTAATTTTTTGCATGTTTTCCTCTCTGGTTTCAACAATTTTAAATTCATATCATGTTAATTCAAGTTAAAATGCATCAAGAGAGATGCATAAAATAGAAAAATTAAATTAGTTTGCACTGAGCTCTGGAGCCAACCACTAACTAAAAACCATTAAAATTCAGACTGGCTGTGACCAAGGCCCAAGCCACTGACTGAGCCCTCTGCTCTGTTCAGAATCAGAAGACAGGAGACAGGAGATTAGGACACAGCAGTTTTGTACTATAAGTGTAAATCAGACCAAATAGACTGAGCTGGTTGAAAAACACTCCACCCTCTAGTATATTAATATTTCAGTCTGGGATCACCAATAAAATTCCGGGGCTATTTTTGGGGTGAAAACGTCAGTCTGAAATGAATTTTTGTGGGTGAGAATATTGCTGCTCTCTACTCAGGCCAAGGGCAAGAAATGAGACTGTCACACATACTATTCAATAACGAAATCCCATCATCCTCTACTGCAGGCCAGCCCTAAAACTATGCCAGTCAGCTATCGACACTTTCTGAAGTTGAAGAAATTGTTTGTAGAGAGGTGAAGTCTTTCAGTTCTTATTTGATTGGCTCAGAATTGGTCTTTTTATTAATATATAAAACAATATTTATGAGTGTATCCTACTATATTAGTGCAATTTGTTAGTTATTCTACTGTTATTTTTGTTTGGGTTTAATATATTTTGTTAACGTTTAAAGACACAGATGTTGCATTGTTTTGGCACAGTTACTGCCCAGAGATTGAGAAAATCTATCACTGATTAACTGTTCATCTCAGTCGTGCGTGGGAAGAAACTGTTCTTGTCTATGATTGTTCTGATTCAGGATTGAAAAAAACTTCTGATTCATTGATTGATTGATGATTGAAATCATCATGACCGTGTTCTTCCCATATTCGCAGTGCAGATGATAACCTTCTTCAGGCGAAGCACGTTTTTGCTGATGTTAGCAAAGATGCTAGTGCTGTAATAGGGTCAACAAGCTGTGCAGCCAGGGCAAATCTGTCAATAACACAACAATAGCAATTTTAATACAGCAATTAATTGTGATTCAGACCCCCCCCTGAGTGTGATTCATTCAGTACATTCACTGGCCACTTTATCACAATCTAATGCAACACAATACAGCAGTTCTGCCATGAATTCTACTTTTACAAGATTCTAATTTCTCAGATTTTGTTGAAAAAGAGGCGAGATATACTGTATATATGACAGGTGAATTCTCAGTTCTACTGTGAGTGACTTTTTAGCATTCAAAAAGGCACAACAATCTCTATCAACCAATAGTTGTTTTTTGGAAAGATGCAAGATTGAAATGTTCAGTCCTGCTGTTTGGCAAAACACAATACAGCGTGTTGCTTTCTGTTTGTTGACATGCTGGTGTCTGCGCTCACCTCATGAATAAAGCGAGGTTAGAGTAAAGCTACGCAGAAGGCTGGCCTCCGTCTGGCACGTATGGAAAAGGCTGCAGAGCTGGTAATAGCAGCAGGCATGTGGGAGTGTTTAATGGAGAGTGGAGTAATTTGTGCTTTTTAATGATGATTAGAGGAGGAAATTGGCTCAGATTTACAGTGTCACTCACCATTGAGACGGAGGAGGGAGAAAATAGAATAAAGGCCTCTAAATTGTCTGATACTTATGTGTGTGCACGTGCACGTGTGTGTCCGTGCACAGGTGTGAGACAGAGAGAGGCCCCGTAACGTACGGCTGACTCCCCTCACAACACCCATCCACCCACACAGCTCCACACCTCCACTTCCAGAGGAAATGTATCACTTAAACCAACTGAAGCTCAGCTCACAGAACCTAATGAATCTGGACTCAATTTTACGCCTAGCTGCCCTTCCAACTGACACACACACACACACTCGCTCGCTCTCTCTCTCTCTCACTCACACACACACTTAAATACAGAGGCAGTCTTACCTATGGTGGGTGGTAGTCTTTGTAACATAAAGAGGAAATTGGAAAAGTGTGATTATGGCACTGATTGGCAGAAGAGTCTTTCCTCAGTCGTTTCTGTCTTCTCATCAACACTTTATTCTCCTTTTGACCTCTCCATTATCCAATGAAAACCTCCTGACATCCAACTCTAGCTCCTCACGGCCCTTTATCTCTTTCTTCAACTCTTGGTCCCCGTTTTTTCCTTTTTGTCATCCACTGATTGTGCTATTTGCTAAACTGATTGAGTGTGTTGAAAGGTTCAGAGCAGGAATAAAAGGGAGTTAAATACAAAGTGTTTTACCTGCAAAGTATGCAGGGTTGTAGCTCATTTTCAGGTTGACTAGGCTTTTTGTCAAGGTAAAACTAATTGAGTCTGATACAACAGTCACATGATAACTTCTAACTTCGTGAAGGTTAATATACTGTTTTAAATATGTGTTGATTGGACTGTGCTCATTTAAGATGCTGCAGTTTTTGGTGTTATTTACCTGTACTATATTATACAGAGAGGTGTGTCAGTTGTTTAGCCTTCCTTGATATGAGTAGGCTAAAAAATAATGACCATACAATCCATACCATTTTCAAATCCACACTATGACAAAAACTGAACATTAACACCTTTATGGGGAAATAACTGATCACAGGAGTGTAGACTGCACTGTTTCTACCTAATAAACTATCAACAGAGTGTATGTCCTTTTTAACAGAGGCTAAAAAGATTATTTAAAACTTTCTAGTGAAGATTAAAAGTTTTGTAATTTGCCATTAGACATTTCATTAAGAACTGTGTTCATTATGTGCAGAATAATAGAGGAGCTGGATTAGTTATTCAGCTTGAAAAGGCCATTTCTGTACTACTTTGTACTAAAAGTACTCGATAATTATCTAAATGTGCTATATATTTTTTTTATTTTTTTTATTCAACATATTGGATAGAAATTCTGAATTTTGGAACCAGGCTACTTATGCACTGGTTCTTACGGGCAGACATTAACCAGAGAGCTGCCCCAAACTTTTTTGAATCACTGTCAAAGTTTGAGCTCGTGGGTGGTGTTTGAGAGGTCTGGAACCAGGTAACCTACAATTCTCTTCAAAATCTCTTGTGATTTAAAAACATAACTGTGTGTGTCACCTTTTTAAATGTTAAGCATTGTGAATATTTCAGAACAAAAGTCCTTAGTCAGTGAAAACGAGCCAGTTCAGTGCTGAACTGGTGTCCCACCTCCACTGAGGCCTCTGTGAGTTTTGAGTGAAAAGCACTTGAAAATAGGTGTAAAAAAATGACATTTAGTATGAGATCACTCAAACAATTTTGATCAGAGATAACCTGAGAGGAGCGTAACCCTTGAAAGAAAAAAAAAAAAAACCCGTCTGTTCAGGTTCACACAAACCAACTAAAATCACCGACACGTCCACACACACAAATCATGTCACGTTCATTTTGTAATTCTAAAGATGAGTTGTGCAGCTTCTTTTTTTTTTGGGTGGAGAGCCATACCATGCATTTCTCTATTAAGATGTAAATTCATAATCTCTCAAAAGCCCATTTTTACATCCATTTCTGTCTGTCATTCAAACAGTTTTCGTTCTCTCGTTCTGCCGAGCTTCCCCCTCTTTCTACTGCCTCCGTCTTGTGGTTTGTATGTCTGTCTTTCTGCTCTGTCACCTCCTCCTCTCTGCCTTCATCCAAACAGCAAATGCCAACAAAGGGGACTTGTCTCATCCTTAAAGGCCAATTGTCAGGTGTAATTACAAGGTTAACAAATAGATTAGATTAGTGTGTTTTTTATTTCTTCCACTCCTCTTTTTACATCCCTACACTCTACATGTAGAAGAATAAATGTGGATAAAAGCTCGTAAACCCACTTTACACTAGCCGTCCATCACCAAACAGCAAGCAGACATAGTTTGCAGCTAGCTGGCGCTAAAAATGTGCCTCAGGAGCAGGTGGAGACCAAAATCAGAGCTAAAATGTATTTGATTAACTAGCTAGAAGAGCAGTCATCAGATGGACCCAAAACTAATTCTAATGTCTGCCCCAATGTGTAAAAAAGATAAAATTAGAAATATACAGGTTTGATTAATAACCAAATTTCCTAACTGATGAATCAACTAATTATTTCTGCTCAAGTTTGCATTAAAGTTCATTAGATCTGTGTGCACACACTCCTATTGACTTGTTCGTCACAGCTTCAGTAAAGCTCCCCCCTCTGCAACTGTTTACACACATTCAACACAGGCACCCCCCCCACGCACACACACACATATCTAAAGCCACTTACACGTTCTCTAAAGCTCCAACACGACCACAAACAAGTGTGGCAGGCATGTGTTTGATAGAGTGAGGAGTAAAGCTCGATTTGGTCCTTCTGGCACCCTGGAGTTTGGATCCTGTTCACGCTCTTTGGCTATCCTGTCTTATTTCTGCTTTGCCAACTCCGTTGTTCTCTGTTACATACACACACACACGCGCGCGCGCGTGCATGCACACACATACAGAGCATGCCAACTGTTATACTGTCCACGCCAGATTGACCATGTGTTGTTGTATCCTTCTAATGTCTCCATCATAACAGCAGCCGCTCTAATAGCACTTGATCACTTCCATGACACAACACTGTTTCCTTTCTTTGCCTCCATCCTTCCTATTCTCCTCCGATATTCAGATCGATGGCGAGCTGACATCATTAAAATGCAGCAGGCCGATCTTTACACACACACACACACACACACACACCTCCTAGAATCAACACAATAATTGAAATATTTTCAACCTGATTAGGTCTGGCCTGCTGGCTGGGTCGGTTGCTAGGGCTGTGCTCCCTGGTTGCTAGGGGGAGTAAATCATCTGGCATTATTTGATTTCTGTTCCAGATATGAAACCGTTACCGCGGCGATTAAATGTCTCACAGCTTAGACACCTAGAGGGGGGAAAAGACTGAGGAAGAGAAAAGGGAGAGAGACCGAGAGAGAGATTAAGTTGAGGAAGGAGGGAGGGAGGCAGGGAGGCAGGGAGGGAGAAGCCCCTTGTGAGAAAGAAATATGAGAAAAGGTGAGAATGATAATGCCTAAATACAGAAATAGAGAGTGCGTGTATGTGTGTGTTTGTGAGAGAGAATAACAGGGTAATAAGGATGAAATGTTTTCCTGCACTTCCATGTCTCAGTTGGCTGTTCTTTCCTCCTGACGACTGACAGGTTAGTGTGTGTGTGTGTGTGTGTGTGTGTGTGTGAACGCACGTGTGACAATAACATGTTTGCATGTGCAGTTTCCGATGGAGCTGACAGGCGTGCATGGCGCTGAGTGTGTGTATGTGTGTGTGTGTGCGTGCGCGTTCATTGAGTTGTTTGCACTGTGTTGATATAGAGATGTCTACAGAGTCACGGTGAGGGCACAGGGATCCGCCTACACATGGGAGCTGTGGGCGTTCTCAAATGTTTATAAAACACAAACTGAACCAAGTACTCCCACTGGAACACACGTTCTACACGGAAGAAGGAGACGGGATGAGACGAAAAAAGACACAGTGAAGGGGACTCCACGTTTTACTTGCTTTTCAAATTTCATTTGATTAGAGTAAATGTGTAAGTGTTTGTTTACGGACTGACTTCATGTGTTTGTTTATGTGTTGGGCTAAATATCAATATGCTTTTTGAGCAACAGCCAGAATGTGTCTGTTACATCAAACGCTGACATGAATTGAAAGTTGGCTGTTGCCAGGTGCTCAGATCAAAAATGACACTGCATTAAAAACAGCACACTGCCTTGGTGTTGGTGTGTACAGGTCAGGAAGTATAGTTGCACTACATCTGACTTTATACCCCTGAGACGGGGGTTTTTCAGTACTGTATCGATCTTACTGTGCGGTGACCATCACTTTATTCTGCACTGAAATAATCGTAAGGTAAAGAATTACACTGTTTGTGTTACAAAGTACTGCCTGGTTGTGTGTATTGACTGGATGCAGTGTTGCTACAGTAGATGATGTTACATGTTGCTGCAGCAAACACTGAACTGCTTTGCTGGAGCCTTCTCCATCACACATAACATTACACAAACGGTTTATACGAGGTTGAGCAGATAACGTGACAAAGATGTTGTGAACTACACCAGAATGTAAATAATCCTAATTTAATTTTCTGTGCATCTCCAGGGCTCATCAGCATTGGAAAATTCTGCCTTCTGTCAATGCAAAAAAAAAAAACTCATTGGATGTGAAGGTCAGATTATTTGAGTTGTCTGAAATGAATAAGGAAGCAGCATTTTATTATGCACAGCTAAATTAGGAAATATTGTTAATTATGTCTGAACTATTCTTTTTCCTGCAGTACAATATTAAACTATACTCACATTATTAAACCTTTTTGATGGTTATGTTTAGGCACTCAAAGCAAGTGGGTGAGGCCAGGGAAAGAAAAGTGTGAAGTGAAAACATCATTGTTCCCAGTTTGTAACCAACATGAACCAGACTCCCGCATCAAAGCCCCTGCACTTATATGCACCTCTAGCATCTCTCTGCAGCTCTGGCGTGGTACATCAATTATGCCACTCCCAACAATGTAATTGGAAAAACTATTTGTTACTGTATAAATTTCATTTCTGTGAGACAGTGTTGGTTGGTTCTTGTACACAGCAGCACACATACTGTGCAAAATTGTAGGGTGAAAGTCAGCATCAGAATCTAAGGAGCATTCTCTGCTCTTACCATTTCATATTCGCTCCCTATTTTGACCTCTCACACGCTGCATGAAGCCAGCAAGCCCTGTCTGATAGGATTACAGCAGTAAGCGCTTGTAGCTGCCTATGACTGTCTCTGTCCGTCTCTCCCTGTGTGTGTGTGTGTGTGTGTGCACGCTGCAAAGTGTGTCTAACATTGCTGAGTAATATACAGCTACTTGAACACTTTGACAGATGGAGAGATGAAAATGAAAGAGGATGAGAAATGATTGTGTACCACTCGCAGCACTCCACGTGAAGAGCCCCCAGACCATTTTATGTCAAGCACCCAAAATAGTCCTGTATTTAATCACGGACCCCCTTTTGATAAGTTTGTGTCCTTGCCCCACATCCACAGTGTGTCAATGTGGTTGATGGGTTGTTCTGCTCTGACCAGCTGTAAATGGTGTGGGAGGCTTTGATTTTAACAGCGTAGTGCACAATAATACAACTTAGAGCTGTAATTAGACTAAATTCTGTTACATTTTATGCATGCATCTGTTCCTGACAGCTCCTCGACACTTTTATTCCTGTGCTGTTTCAAATTAAAGACTAAAAACTTTATCACTTTGAATGGACAGAAAAGAAAATCCCAGAAACAAAGAAGCACGAATTGGCTGTTGATGCCCGGCGACAACAAAACTTTTCTCAGCCAACAAGCTTGTTAACCTTCTGACCTTCCACGCATCAGTTGCTCAGCTAAATCAGAAATTAATGGACTTGTAGCGACTTCTTGTTTGCAATGTTAACACGAGGTTAGGAAGCAAATCAGGGAAGGCTTTTGTCATTGACTTGACACAGAAATGTGTAATTATATACTGTAGTGCTATCACAGAAGGACGGATGAGAAACTGACAAGTTTTCTTAAGCAGAATTTGTAGGGGAAACGTCCTGTCAACCACTGCAAGTACTAGATTTGAATGACACGAAATAGTGTTTTGAATCTGCAGCGTTTTTATTTCCAACTACACAAAAAATAAATCTGGGTTCTAATTAAACAAAACCACTTAAGGGCGTCAAATTAAACATAAAATGCTTTTATTGTCTAACTGTTTAGAATCACAGGGCTATGACTAAATAATATTTTGAACAGAAAAAAATTAACCAGGTTTCTAATTGACCTTTTTATTATACTTTACTATAAGTCCCACTAAAATAAAACTAACTCAGTCACCTGTAGAATCCTAAATGAACTGTAAGTTAACCTTTACCATAGCACTGGTACATCATAGATGGGTCTGTTACTTATTTTGCAACAGTGATTTTTAATGTCTCCTTCAGTCATTGATTAAAACAGTTAAAATAACTCTGCCCCTCGGTCATTTGGACGCTAACAAAGTGAACGCCTGTGGTCTTTCTGTGTAGAGTTTGCATTTTCTCCCAGTACCTGAAGGTTTCGTCCCATAATACACAGACGTGCAGGTTAATTGGTGACTATAAATTGCCCGGAGGTGATGGTGTGAGTGGTTGTCTGTCCTTGTGTGTCAGCCCTGTGAAACACTGGTCCAGGGTTTTCCCCCTCCTCTTGCCCAATGTCCACTGAGATCAGTCTCTTACGACCCTCTGCAGGAAAGCTAATCATGTCGTCTTGTTTTATTTATCATTAGTAGCCCCCTCTGCTGCCGTAGGATGCTTTTCCAGGAAGTGTCCTGTAAGTCTCAGTCATACCACTTGAACCAGGTGAGAATAAATAAATAAAATAATATAAAGAAAAATTAATAGAACTGGGTGAAAATGACTAAACCTGGCAACACGGTTTGGATATGATGCAACCACGCCTCAGTATGTTTGCGTGCTACACGTCAGAGTAAACTCACCCGTGAATTTACACCTTGTCTTTGATAAATAGATCAGTTCGCAAAAGCGAGTTGCAGTGTTTGGAAACCATACATTTTTCTGCTACATTGCCGTGGTGACAGTGGTACCGATACAGCAGCTGTGTTCAACAAAGTGGCTTGTTTTACTTTCTTCCATTGATGTAATATTAGTCACACTTTAGGAGTAGTTGGCTAACTGCAGTGGAAAGCATCATAGTGGGTTTCTGGCAGAAAGTACACTACTCTAATTGCCTTAAACCTGTTTCTCCCTTCAACCAGTCAATATGCCTGCAGTGTGTGTGTGTGTGTGTGTGTGTGTGTGTGTGTGTTCCACTGGTCAATAAAGCGTGTGCTAAGAGGCAATTGGTTGTTTTTCCCCAACTTGACACGTTAAATGCAGTCACACTTGAGGTAAACACACACAGCCTCTGCTCGCACATACACACGCCGTGTGTGTGCACACAGGCTACGAGGCAGTTGAGTAAATGGTATTGATTTTGTCCTGTTTTCAACTTATTTTCTCTCATAACCCCTCGGAGCTCAATCACACTCACTGATGAACATGGAGTGTCACTTAAATCACACCCACATGCAAACACAAACATTTACTCATAAGTGCGAACACACACACAGAGACAAAGTGCTGTCCTAAATGCCATTCGTTGACCCAAATGAAAAACAGATGATGGAAAATTTTCATTGACTCAAATTATTTACTGTTAAAGCAACTCTTCCAGAGTCGATGTATTGTCTTTAGCTTCCGGTCGATCAGTGTTCGTGTTGACCAGTTTTAACTGGCTTAAATTAAAGCAGCCTGAATTCCACCGACTCCAGCGATGTTTGTATCATGTTGAAAGGTGCGACTGGTCATAGTTAGTGTGTGTTGGTGCGTCTGGAAAAGCTCAGTGATGACACAGTTAGTAGTTTATGAACATTTAGTACCAACATTTTTTTAAATGATTAATTTCTACAATATCTGCTACGCAACCTCAAACACTGGCAGTTACATTCAGATACACTGCACTTTGCCTACGGTTAGAGGAGAATAGTGGTTTTGGTTAAATGTAAGTAACCAGACCACAACCTTTCCCTAAACTTAACAAAGTGTTATGTGTTCCTAAACATAACCAGAAGAGTGGGTAGCTGCAAGATAGGTTATCAGTAAGTAAATACATTGTCTGGGGACATTTTATTGATATATTCAGAGTCATTGTGTTTGCTGCTATTTATATTAATTAAAATTAAATTTAAAGTAATCTTGTTACAGTGTCTTCCTTACAAAAACTTATGTACTTATGTGTTTCCAGTTTAGCTTTATAGAAAAATAACTTTTAGGAGACTGGTTTAGCTTATCTTTTAGAGGGTCATGGGAGCAATTTGGCCTGACATTAGGCAAGAGGTGGAGAATAGTCCTGGACCAGTCTATTCAACCCAGTTTCATAGAGACAATTATTCACACACATTGTATCTGACAAAAGTTCTGTTGTTAGTTTAGCAACCCCGTATGATATTCGCAGAAAATCTTAGCAGATAATCAATGATAAATTAATATATCTAGACTGTACACAAACACAGTACTACAGGCTGGCATTTATGCAGCAGGGATAAGTGCTGTTTTTTTTTTGTTTTTTTTTTTAGAGGAAAGAGTGTGAGCTTTGACACCTTCACAGCGTCCAAGAATAAATAATTAGTGGAGTTGGCACAGGAGAAGACGGGGGACAGAGATGTCATTATTTACGCCAGATTATGGACACATGCACACGTTGACACACAAATGCACGCACAGGCAGACACATTCTTGCAGATGTGCAGTGGGCGATCAGCTTTTTATTTGGCAGGTTCCTTTCGATGTGTCACATGTAGATTTATATCATGTTACATTCCAAACCGTAGGTTTATCGGGTTTTTGGCTCACTTGTGAAATTTTCCCTTCATCTGTAACCAAGCTAAAATATGGCTCTGGTGATAGAAATTTCATTTAATTTCTTGGTCCACCACTTTGGTTCAGAAAGAAACTTTTTATGGCATTAACATAAAATTTGTGGTGCCAAAGCGATGTATCCTGATGACTCTGGTGAGCCGTGATTTTTCCTGTAGATGGAGTTGATTTTTGGTTTTTAGTGAAGTCAGCTGCTGGATGATATTACAGACGTTCATATTCTCATGTCTCTATGTCTCATGGAGGTAACTTCTGGAAACTTCAATCTGTCCAGGTTTATGATCAAATATCTAAGGACTTAATTTCTTGATTCCCTTGGGGAAATTGTTCTTGGACTGTACATGTCCTCCCCCAGGACACCTCGACAGGAGGAACCGGGAATCTAATCACTGACCCTGGGGTTCGTAGACGACTGCTCTACCGACTGAACTACTACTGCCCTTAGTTAACGACAATCACATCAACGTCTGCAGATGTAATTAGCAGAAGTTAGTTAACGAGGTAAATAGTATTCCTGCGAAGCATCAGCAGTGTCATTGTGGCACATTGTTTTTTTTCCCAGGAGTCTTTAGGCTGCCTGTGACAACTGAGGTAATTATCACAGGAGCACAGAAGGTTGGCGCATATGGGTGACACAACAAACTATAGCACATTTCTTCTTCTTCTTCTTCTTCTTCTTCTTCTTCTTCTTCTTCATTTGAAACATAATTACACATAATTACACATGACATAATTATTGCGACTCAAACCACAATCTTTCCCTAAATCTAACAAAGTTGTTTACTTGTGTGAACCTGCTACAGTCTGAACTAGAAAATGGAGGTAGGCCCTTATTAATCCATATTTACGGTACTAATAAAAACTAATAAACAGCCTGTAAATATGTTAAACCCAAACTAAAATGGCTTAAAATCACATTAGTAGGGCTCTGCATTGGTGACAGCCATGACCAGAGGCTTTATGTTTTCAGGTCTGTTCATCCCATTCTTGGGAACACAATATCTCAGCAAAGCCTTGACGGAGTTTCCTCAAAAGTGGCACAAATGTCGCCTTGCGCTTAACAATGAATTGGTTAGATTTGTTGATCAAAGGTTACTGTGTCGTTTCTTCTGTCCCATTCTTGTTGATGAAATTTGGCACTTGGTCTCGTGGATGAAGTGAAGTGCAACTTGTTTGGTTGGGTAAGACACACAACCAGTAGTAATTTTAGTTTATAGTATGTTGAAGTAAATTTAGATTTATCTTAAACTTAGCGGTGAACAGTCGTCTTGGGATGTTTTTTCAAGCACGGAAGATGTAGGTTGTCTATAGCTCTTAGCAGCCCTGATATTGTTTTGTGATGTGTTAAAATCTAATCATTTGTCTTTTAATTTAGTGGCTCTCTCAAAGGTAACAGCCTTGAAGAAAGAATACACATGGCAGATGTGTATTCTTTCTTCTTTCGCTTTCCTTAAAACAATGTTTAGTTTTTGAAATGTTACGAGACAAAAGAAAAATGACATTTTAATGAATGTTAAAGGAATAAAATTCTCAAGGGCAGCATCACACTGTGCACACACACACGTTTTTCATTTGTTACTGACAGAAGTACAGTGGTGTCAAGTATATCATATAATATTCAACACTACTATGATGATTCTATAGTTTTTGTTTGTTTAACTCTCCTTTTCAGCTCTATTTTCCATCTCTTTTCTTCTGTGTCATCTGAGATCATTTGTGATTCTCCCATCTTTTCTAATGCACTTACCCCCCTGTTCTCGTTTTCACCTCCTCCCTCCCTTCAATCTGCTCCACCCATGCCTCTCTAACTCATTTCAAGTGAACATCCAGACGTTTGTAGGCTCACATCTGGAAACAGCATTTCGTTCTGGTTGAGTCTCAGGAAGTTTTCACACTTCACGACTCATTAACCTGCAGGCCTCCCAAGCAAGACAGAGGGCAGCAGGGGAAGTGAATGGTGGAGGAGGTGGAGGAAGGACAGATAGGGGGCTGATGGGTTGGATACTGGAATGAAACGGAGATGAGGAAGGAGGGTTTGAAGGGTAGTCTGAAACCAAGAAAAACTGAGCACTTAAGTTCAAGTAAAGGGAAAGTTGAATTACCACGTTTAGACACCAAAATGTGCTTTATTCACCAGACCAGTGAAAAATATCTTAGTTCAATTTAATTGGCCGGTGGCAGTTTTAATAGCTGACAGGTAAAAAAAAAAAGAAAAAGAAAAAAGATCTTTGAGTTTAAGAAGTCAAAGGATGAGCACAATGTGGAAGATGACGTGTGAAAAAGTCCAGAAAAACTGATCAAACTGAGGACAGGAATGAGGGGTGATGAATTAAAAGACCGAGTTGTGTGTACGTGTGCGCGCACATGTGCATACGTGTGTGTTGTCCAGGTTGTCTGTGTCCAACCCTCTGTGAGTAATGTGTCTGAAAGGGGAGCTTTCTTAATGAAACACGTTTCCCGGAGTGATAATTACACCAGTAGAAAGCAAGGACACTTCCAGTCAATGTGTGAAACTTAGCTTACTAAAACATAAAATTCCTCCCAGACTGCTTGTGTGTATGTTCAGGACACACGCCTTCATAGTGTGCATAGGGGAAGCTGACATTATAAGCTTTGCTTAATAACCAACCCAATAAGTGAGAGCAGACCTTCTCCCAGATGTGTTTGTATTTTTCTCTTGAAGGGATACACAAGCTGACATTTACATGAGCCGAAGAAGCTGAATTAATGCTTTCACTTTCTATAAGCTTAGCGTATATCAGGGCTGCTTCCAGTCACAAGGGGTCAAAAATGAAATTATATTAACTTTGCCTTTTTTTACCCTCTCCCTTTGGTTTGTTCTTCCCCTTTTCCTTCTCTGATTACAATCTTTTCAGCACAGCTGACTGACAGCCTCTGCTTTCACTACATGTCACAGTGGTTGAAATCTCACTGAGGGGCTCAATGCAGATAAGCAGTGAAGATGTGGATAAGCAGTGACAGAGCTGGGGCTTAGATAGGGAGAAGAGTGGAAAGGCGAGATAAAGATTTTTTTGATATGTATTGGAGATGCACAAATACACAAAAGATACCTGTGCCTTTAATGGAATTTGCAGGAAATCTTGTATCACACTTGAACAGCCAAAGAATTTAGTTAAACAAATCAGACCTAGACCAGCAGAACAATTCAATTATTCTGTGTGGCTTTAATAAATGTTTGATATGCATTACATGGGAACTTTGTAATTCAAATTTTACGATTTAACAGTTAGGGCTTTTCCCATTAATTCTCGACACACAAAGTTACAATTTGCATTCTGGGCATTTATTAAATAAATATGAAGAAGTCTAAGAAAATTATAGTGGGAGCAGGAAAGGGTGGAGATTAGCGCACATGAGTAAAACAAAAGTTTCAACTACCGGTGCGTTTATAATACAAACTCCAGGCGTGTGCACGCTGGGATCTGGCAGATGAAGTATTTAATTCTTTGGTTTAATAGATTTTTCTGCCTTTTTGAAAATATGTAAATGTCCCTGATCTTTCAGCACATGCACACTTTTCCACATCTCTCTCTGTTCGCCCTGCTCTCTCTGTGTTGATGAGATTTTGAGTCGTCTGTAATTTCTATAGACATCCATAATGTTTTCCAACTGGCGGATTTACAAACAGTAGTATGTGGAGACTCTACGTATGGGTGCCTTTAACTGCCTGTTCAAAAAATTTAAGGATTACTGCCCCCTGGGATTTTGTTACATGACTATCCTGTTCTTTTAGATTTAACAGCATGCAGAAATGCCAATATTTCTCTAGAAAAACAAGATTGTGTCGTGCCAGCTGACTAAATTCAAATTCTCATATGAAACCATCTGCACTTCATGTCATTTTTAGGGGCATTGCCCTTACAGACCTTCTTTTTTTTTTTTTTTACACGTATCTTCAACCCAGCATGTTTCAGTGAGGATTTATCACCTTCACTAAGCACTTTTTATCATGAATGGACTGAATCATGTGATCCAGCGTAACTGTTTTTGAGGATTGATGTGAGTGAAAATTATGATATAAGACAAGATCTGTTGTAGTTTCACACAATTATTCAATATTCACAAGGGATGTTTAAACACTTCTGACTATGGTACTGGTTTAATTTTGCCTCTATAAAACATACTGATACATTGAAGAATTCTCCTCACAGAAAAACCCTGAAAATTCAGTGGAAAATTCGCTGGTTTCACAAGTGCAGAAACGGTCGGGAAAAAAAAAGACCCACATCAGTACGTACATTAGTATTAAACAAACCAGACATAAAAACAAGTGGCACTACTTTTAAAGTGAAGTGTAAATACAGTTTAGTGGTAACCAGTGCATGTTGTTCTTCTGAATACAGGCTGAATGAAAGGCCTCTTATCATCTTGCCAATTAGTTCCTTAATGGCTTTCAGCTGAAATTAGCTCATCCACTGCTGTGGAGTGCAGGTTAGACAGCAGCAGCCACAAAATGAGATGAGATACTTCAAGTGCTTCCTGAATGAATCAGATGGGAACACGCTACCTCAGATCTTTTGTCCAGGAACTCTTGGATTGCCTGCGAACACTGTTCTGATTGTGAGGAGCATGTTACACACTGCTCTCTACTGAACAGCGAATTTGAGCTCTGTGATTTCACAGGAGAGCTGTGAGCATGACTGACAAAAATGTCGTGGTGGTCAGTTCTAATTCAGCTGAAACAATGAATTCACTTTAATTTGCGCCAAAATAATATGAAATATGGTTTATATAAGATTATAAACAACCGCTCTATCAGATGATGTTGTCAGTGTTAGATATCCAATGTTTGCTCATTGTCGTACTCCTGCAGAGTTGCCACAGAGCGTATGTTTGTGCTGGCAAACACAGAAAAGTCTTATTACATCTACTCAGCGATTCTAAGTTTAGTCCTTTCATAGTGATGCAGAGACCTACTGCGTTATAATCTAAACAGAGAAATGTTAACATTACCTGTGTATTACTCTGATCATATCATTTTTTTAACAATCCCAATTATCCTTTACAAAAATAACATATCTGATCTCACTACTTAAACTTCCAACACCTTCACTTAACATTTCTTCAGGTCTCAGGTTTCTGTACACAATAAAGTGATTAAATGTAGTGCTTTTTCCACGTTGCCAGTTGCAGCATCGAAGTTTATTGTCCACTTTTGCAAATGGTCCTTATATTCCGAAGTAATTTAAAGCAAAGAGCATATTTGAATCTCACTCGGGTACATTTTAAACCTCTAAACCATATGCAGTTTTGTGTTATTTCACGTGGCCTAACATGCTGATAATGAGCAGTAAGAAGCACGTTGGCATTACTCACTCTTGGCCATCATAAACACACACGTTGTTTCTGCAAATAACAATATCCAAGAATCCTCTCACTAAAAGCACAACATAACCACCGCTCTTTGTGTGGACTGTACGTATTCTGAGATGGGGCCGCTTCGTCATCTTCCATTTCCAATCGCAGCAGGGGGCACCGAGCAAAGCCGCTCAAATTTAACAGGAATAAGTGGTTTGGGAGTTGTGTGCTTAGTCAGGAATGAAATGGAGGAACTGAATGTTACAGATAAATATTTTCACCACAAACCAAAGTATTAATTTATGGTTTTATGTTGGAGTTGAGGACATCGTACAGATCACGGTTAGACTACGTTACCACACTCATTTGTTGACCCACAAAAGCAGCTGTTGGTACACTGTGCTGTGGGACTTTGAGGAGTCGTGAACTTCAACCATTAATGTTTGAAAGCAAACAGTTTGTGGAGCTGCCTAAAAGGGTCTACCAGCAGAAGGTCACACAAAAGCACATTGTATAACCTGCTAAAACAACTGGTAGAACACACAAAAAAAGCAGTGCTTGCTGTGAAAATGAAATGTACAGAATAATGTGTTTGGTTGTCCTAAATAACGTGGACTCACAAACATATGATCTCAGCCATTATGCTGCTGTCTCAAAAGAAATATCATGCTCCACAGGACTTTTTATTTGTGAGCGTGAATGCGTATTTTGAGGAAGCATGAACATGCTGTAGAGCCATTTTTAAAGTAGGAGGACCTGAAATCAGCTTGTTTTTGTCTTTACTATGATGTATCTTGATATATCTATCAATGTATTAGCAAATTGATAAATATCTTAGAAAATCTAAATTGGTTGCAATTACATTCCCTACAGAAAATCCCAGTTTAAAGACATGAATAGTAGTATAAGCATATACATTTAGTCTAAAATATTAGGACACATCATGTTGTTGATGAAAGTGAGTCATAAGTCATGAATTTTAAAATCCAATCACTTTTAATCCAATTTCCAGGTCAGGTCATATTTCAGCTACAGGCTAATAAACATACAGGCTAAAAACAACTGAGTCAGCACCGATTGACGGCTTGGTTTTGATTTACTAGATGTTCTGCTTTGGCAACTGCGAACATACAGCTGACCAATTATGCATTTGAAAACTTTTACTGGGGCTCAATAAATCACCCTTTATGTCAGATACGACTGTTGTGACTCAAGCAAGCCGTGCAGGAAGCAAATAAGTTCATATTTCCATTTTAAAGGGCCGTTGCACTGATTTTACTGCTGAAGAACAGTTTACTCCTCGTGACAAAATTTCAACACTTGTAAAGATAATTATCAATAAACAGCTAAATGCATCAGACGTCTTATGGAAGTATCTATGTCTTGACCTTTACAATTTCACAAGTGACACCATTCTCTAGCCCATGGTCTACAGTACCTTTAAACTGACTAACATACATTTAAGCTGCTTTTAACACCCAGCTCTTACTTAGCAACGTCTCTGATGGAAACATGGCGTCAACAACTTTGCTCCACGTCGACCAGCAGCACGCTGCTTACAAACTATGGGAGATGTGCTCCTATAAGACAATATATTCAGTGTTGAAATGTAACTAAATAGTTGTATTTGAGAGTTGACATGTTTTTTCTACGTTATACTTCACTCAAGTATATTCCATTAGATTTATCTGACAGCTTTCGTCACTGTTTTGTTATAAATATGATCGGCTAATAAAATATGACGCATCACATTCGACCTGGCAGTAAAATAATT
>JAUBNQ010000001.1:4224902-4237947 GCA_032353495.1 Ctenopoma kingsleyae | reverse complement strand
TTCGTCACTGTTTTGTTATAAATATGATCGGCTAATAAAATATGACGCATCACATTCGACCTGGCAGTAAAATAATTCCAATATGTTTCAGTGTTGGCCACAATGGCTAAATGTAGTAGATGTAGATGTAAATGCAGTTTGGGTGTACTGTCTTGCACTTTACTTGCGTGTTCCTGTTTTATTCTCCTTTTTAATTTTACTCCATTGCATTTACAACTGTTTCGTATTGTTATATCACTGTAGCAGTCTGGTCTATGTTTCTGCTGTGTAGATAGTGTCTCTTTATGTTATTAACTTAGCCTGTTTACATCTTCATAACTAATTTCAGTGTCGTTGCTGTGCAGTTGTGTAACTTTTACCTTATACACTCTGGGCACTTCCTGGCTCTCTGTGCAGTGTATATGGCACTCAATGGCCCAACAATCTGACATGAAGCCAAGAGAAATATGAAGTTACTATTGATTATCAATACGTGATGAAACTGTTTGAACCTTTTGTCTGTCACTTCTATGCTTCAGCTCACCCCCATCATTTGGTGCAAGACCTCTATTGAGCAGTTTGTCTCCCGTGTGCGTCAGATAAATAACACACAGTCTCTGCATGTGCGTGTGTTTAAGTCTCTGATGCTGAATCAATGCGACACCTCGGGGATGGCACCGTGGAGGGGAGGAGAGGGGAGAGGGAAGGGGAGGGTCGGATGCCAGGCTCGTTCTTCACACTTTTTTTAAATTTTTTTTTTTTTTTTTGAAGGAGGGGTATGTGCGAAATAATACCCGCTCATTAGGAGCTCGCTGGCTCCTGGTTAATTCATCCTGGACTGTCAGGAGCTTGTGTACGACCCCCGGGTAACACATAAATCACACGCAGAACCAACCGGCCGAACAGCGAGCTTCATGCCCCTAACGTCGCTGATTTATCAACCAAATTACTGCGCGTCCTGCTCGGCCCCAACACTTTGCCGAGGAAATCACCGACTAACCCCTGAGCGAACCGATTTATTGAAAAGCACCCCCCCACCACCACCACCACCTCTCTCCCACTTCCAGCTCCTCGCCCTGCGCCGCTTTCTGTGTCACTCCACTCATCTCTCACCGACTTAATTAAAATCTATCCCGTTGGCTCGTTGGCATTTATTACAACCACTGGGCTAATGAAACAAAGAACACGACGAAACCAAAGCTGCTTTGTGCCCATAAACGTTCATTACACCGCAACATCCGCACTACAGCACACGCAGCTCCTGACTGCGGGCACTTCAACGAGCCGGGCCCGCTGGGACGTGAGGAGTGCGGTCAGCATCTAGAAAGAAGGTTTAGAAATAAAATAAAAAACTCAAAATACAACATAAAGTACAAATGAACCGTTGTGTTTGACGCTGGCTTTACTGTCCCACAGGTCCCCCTTCTGCAGCCCAAATGTATTTTCATTTTCCTTTGACCCTCTTGAAGCTAAATATTAAAGCACTGCTGAAAAGCAGTAATGGCCATAAAGCTTTGTTATTACATCAAACGAGGAAATGTTTTAGGTTTTGCATTTTGAATTAAAGACAAAAAAATGTGACCCAGTGACACTTACAGCATTATAAGAGTCACGGTGACATTTGTAATGTTCGGGCCAATCACAGCTGGTGTGAAAGTTCATTTGTATGTAACTGGATTTCTAAACAAATTTCTTCTGTTGCAGATGTTTGAAACATATCATTTGACAACTGATACTCACAGAATTACATATCAGATTGATAAATGATGTTTGTGAGCTGTTAACCCACACAGAAGATTAGGGTCAGAAATAAACCACCACTATTCCCTGAACTTGGGCTGACAGGCTAAAATATTTAAAGTTTTTCTAACAATTTTGTTTTCTTTCTAAATTTCCTTCTAAACTGAAGATTGATTGATTTGAAAAGTTTGCTGATCAGCTGCTTATTAAACAAAACTGTGTGAGGCCTGACTGAGGAAAAACCAAATGCTTTGTGACTTAATGTCTCTCTTTTCTCATCTTCTGACAGTGGAAATAGACGTAGGTCCACTTTTTGTGGAGTTTTCAACCACTGTCTCCATTAGCTGAATCACCTCATGATGAGTTTTAATGGTGAAATAATACAAATAAAGTTATGAAGTACTTTACAGTAGTGGCGAGATAGAATTAAAAGATCCAGGAAAGCTTTCTTAAATCTGCTTTTTTTTTTTTTTAAGGACCCTTGTGTTTGTCTCTGACATTTATTAATACACATTAGACCTGTGTGTTTCTGCACCACAGACCTTCCACAACATAACGTTATTTAAAATGACTTTAATAGTAACAGGATATTTGTAAAAAACTGGCTCATGCTGCTAACATGGGCCTAAAATCAGTCATATGACCGGTTTCTGAGTCAAGTGGTCTAACAGAGGATCCCTGATGTCTGATGTTGGCTGAAGGCCCATCCAGAACGGATCAAAGACGCCTGAACCTAATGACAAAAGCTGCTAATTTACTTGGTGTTGAAGGAGAGCGGGAGAGGACGGCGAGGGGCGGGTTGTAATGGGTTCTGGAAAGCGCGTCGATAATTAATTGTGCAAATTTGTTTCCATTAAATAAAAATAATATGTACTGAAGAACTCAATTAGCGTTAATTAATCCAGCTCCTTAATTGCTCATGGAAAACAACTCGGATTGAAGGACCCTCTCGTCTTCTCTGACATTATTTCTCTGATTCTTTCCAACCTCCGGGGTTTTTTTTCTTCACTCCTGGAGGTTAGGCAGTCATTGGACTCTCTCCTCTCCTCACTCCTCATGTTTTTTTTTTCTTGCCTCCTCTTGAGAATTGGAAATGGGGGATGGAGACGGGGAATGTGGAAGGTGCTAAATTAGCTGGCTGATCCGCGCTCATTGCCGCATACACATCCCCCTATTACTGCGCCCCAGCGCCGCTTAATATTCCGGGCATGGCGGGCGCGTCTAGATAGCAGATTTATCAAATGGGAAAATGAATGTATGATGATCAGTTAAATTGAAAATCAGCGCCCGGGTGACAGGCCGCACTGACACCTCGGTAATTAGAAAGAAAAATGATGGCGTCCGAATGCATAATAGAGCAAAAACAATTTACGCTATCCCCCCACGCCGTAATGATCGCGCGTTCAAATTGAAAATTTCTCCCGGTTGAAATTGAATTCATAAAGTGTGATGCATGAGCGGCACGGACACAGCGGGAGGGCCTGCTCGGTCCAGGCTCGGCTTGATCGATTGGTCGTTTGTGTTGGTGTCACCGCAGCTTCTCTCTCCCTCTCTCTCCCTCTCTCCCTCTCTCTGATCCTATGTTTCATGCTGCAACACCTAAGACAGATGATTTTCTTGTTTTGATTAGTAAGACTGCAGCTCATTAGCATTAATTTACAATTAGGAAAAGTCATTTTAGAAGTGGAAAAAAAGCAAACAGTGTGTTCCTGACATCATATAGCTAATGTTTTATTAACAGCCTGATTCCAGAGCTGCAACGCGACAGAGGACTTATCTGTTAAAAGTTTTTAATAACACTGTTTGGGAGGATGATTTCATTAGAAATTAATTGAAGCTGCAAATGCATCGACTGCTGTATGTCTTTCTTATTATAACGCATTTAATAAAGCGAGAGGCCCACATATACCGTGATGTAATGAGATACTTAAAGATTCGTCTAAGCAAATATTATGCTTCTTACATTCACACTTTTGGTTCTTCGCGTGGATCTAATAATATGGAGACATGTAAGACTGTAGCTCTATGGATTATTGATATAAACATAAGGCCTATATGTCTTAACCCCTTTATTTTTTATAATGTTTGATGCTGTCTGTCTGTAAAGGCTCATCTGAACACACACACACAGCTACTGAAGGTCTTTGCTGAAGGGAGATCAAACCTATATTTTCTAATTAATCGTACTCTTGAAACGAACCGATTATAATGAAGCGTTTCCACCCCCACTCCCCCCCCCCCCCCCAAAACAGAGAGAGAGAATGTGTGTAGAAATTTGCACAGCACACGCAGAATGAACGATTTAATGTGATTGTTTCGGTCGAAGGGGACGTTTCCTCAGGCCTTATGGGAAAATAATGTCCTTATGAATTAAATAATAGGGTTATTACTTTCATTGATTTTAGCTGTCTGGGAATTTAGTGTTCAGCTTCGGTCTTAACCCATCCTCCTCCTGCTGTTTTTCACTCTCGCTCCCTCCTCGTCCCCTTGTCTAATTATTTTCCTATAAGCTTCCTACAGCGCAAATAGCAGACTCACTGAGCGAAAATTATGTAAATATTATTAAAGGGACTCAGGCACGGAAATTCATTTTTAGGTCGGCGCAGCAAAGTAAAGCTCTGTCCCTCGGATCCCCCTCAATTTATTTGCAAATAAAGGCGAGGTGACCGGGAGGGATCAGGGATATTTAGCCGGGCTGTCAACACGGCTCCTTCGTGCACTGGCTCGCCAGAATTAATGGTTTTAATAATTGGGATTTCAGTTTCCAGGGACTTGGTGGCGTTTACACTTCATAAGCTCCACGCAGTCTTTCCTAAACGGGTGCGCGCGCATGTCCTGCGCGCACCTCGGTGAATTTGTCTCCTGCTCTGTCCCTAAACGTCTCTAATTCAACCATCCTTCACTTTCTTTCCACCTTTCTTCTCACTTTTTCACTGCGCTCAGCCAACAATTGGTCAACAAAATATATTAATGCGAGTCTGGCACATCACTCGCCCCCTCTCTCCCTCTGCCTCCCCTATATCTTTATCTGTCTCCCCCCACCCCGAGGGACTCGCAGTCCTATTAGAACAAATGACGAGGGGCCCAGGCGCTTTTGTGGAGGGGTGGAGAAAAAAAAGGCGCAGGCTGGCGGGCGCGCGCCTGTCCTATTATGTGCGACACATGATCAATAGGGCGATAACGCAGCAACATCAATATAAGCGACAGAACAATGAGGGATATCATCGAACATCTATCTTAATATAGCCGACTACAAGGGCCGTCTGACAACCGAGGCAGCTCATGAAAATTCCTCCCCACGAATCTACCACCATCTCATCCTCCGCCTCCTCGCGCTCAATAGACTATGCGCACGCGCGCACGCTTTTGCACCCGCGCACACACACACGCGCGGTGCAGCTGGCGCGGCTATTATTTTCCCATTTCTATTTGACACCCCTGCCTTTCATGCTAATTCTATTATTGTAGGAAGTTTATGTGATTCTATATCACTAGAAATCGGTAATGTCTAATAACCCTTTGGGCTGAAAGAAGGGAGGGGGGAGGGGGGGGGGACTGCCTCGAGACCCGCAGCAGCCAGTGGGAAAATAATTACTTTCATATCAAAACTCAGCAGGAGGCGCAGGGTCCTATAGCCCGCGGCCACTAACCTCATTCCAGCTTGGCCTTTCAAATGAATAAATTTGTTAAAGCAATAAATACAAACAGCCAGACGGACTCGAGCCCCAGCTCCAGCTCACTACACGCAGAAAAAGAGGGATTCATCTGCTGTAACATGACAAAACTCCAGCCGCCATGATCCAAGGTTCTGCCACACAGCACCCCCCCACCACAAACACACACACACACACACACACCTCTAAACCCTTCTCATCCTCTCAATATGTCCCTGGAAAGACAGTAATTCAATTTAAACAATAACTTTATTTATCAAAATGTTTACATATAAATATCATTTTCTCATTTTTACAATATCTGAGGATATTCGTTGTGTGAGATGTTTATTGTAGCCTAGTTTTTTTTGTTTGTGTTTTTTTTTTTTTTTT
Organism: Ctenopoma kingsleyae; assembly: GCA_032353495.1. Classification (NCBI taxonomy): domain Eukaryota; kingdom Metazoa; phylum Chordata; class Actinopteri; order Anabantiformes; family Anabantidae; genus Ctenopoma; species Ctenopoma kingsleyae. Next base: position 4,232,182 of record JAUBNQ010000001.1, on the reverse strand, counting down.
TTAATAAGTTGGTCACCAAAAACAGAGAAAATCCTGCTTCTAAAGATGTTTAGGCCTAAAGCCTGAATATGAGGATAGCCACAGCTTTTGGGGGCCATCTGGATTGATCACACTTTATGATTAAAAAATAGATGAAAATTAAGTCTCCTGATTCCTGATATGTTTTAGAGTGTCTCATCAGAGCTTTGGGAATGTTTGAATAGTCTGAGCAGTGTTCCTGGTCCTTTGTTTATGTTTGCTCCTTGCAAGTGTTAGTCCATATCGACATCCTCTCCATCTGTTCCGGGTGTTTCTTGACAGTCTGTGTTTGCCTTCAGACACTCGGAGAGGTCTGGAGACGCTCGCTCCTCTCTTACACCCTTCTCCTTTGCACACGGCTCGGCAGCTTGGCAGCCATTGGTCGCTGCCTCCATTTGAACTTTCAGACTCGTCTCCTCGCTACTGTCTCTGGACTGCGTGGAGATGAGCCTGGCCAGAGCCGTCTGAGCCACACTGTCTGGTGGAGGAGAAACAGGAAATCTTCCATTGCTGCAGTCACCACCACATTCGTCCATATCTGTTCCACCCACTCTATTGCTAATGTGATTGTGGTGATGCTGCGTGTTATGCTCCATACGATCCGTGTTTAGAGGCTTAGCGACAAAACTGGAGAGGTCAGAGGGAGCAGGACTCCCTTCATTTGGTGCACACCTCTGTCCCAGGCTGAGCCTGTCAATGTTGTCCTGACATGGTGTGGTCTTCAGGGCTGTTTGGGGCACTATAAACCCCAAGGGCTGATGTGTAATGGGGTAAAGCAAGAAGTGACCTTTACCCACTAGTGTCCTCTGACTGGGCAGTGAAGCAAAGTCCAGCTGAGATTTCCGTCGAGGTGTGGCATCAGAGAGGAGGCTCTCCACGCTGAAAGGGTTTCTTTTCTGCAGAGCAGAGGACCTCGGGCCTCCAGGACTGGAGCTGTGTGTGCTGCCTGGAGAACCCTGCTCCGGTTCTCCCGTGGTTCTTTGGTTTTGATGGTTTTGTAGTTGGCTGAAGTTGTGTCTTGTTTGGTCACAGCTGGATTCAGTTTGGTGTCCTCCTGCACTTTTTGTTGCTGGCAGTTCGATGTGAATAGTCCCATTAACGCTTGGAAGCGTCTGCTCGCTGTCCGTGAACTGGGAGACCCCGCTGTCGCTCTCTGAACCTCCAGGTGTGTGGAAGCTTTCACCTTGGAGAAGTTTGTTCTGCGACTTCAGCAGCTTCCTCTCCTGTTTTCGTTTCTTCTTCTCGGCCCGCTCTTGTTCCCTGCGCGCAATCTCCTCGGGGTCCATGGGCTCCCCGCTGCATGTGGTCGGGTGAGAGTTGTGAGCAGGCCGCCCCGGCCCTTTTTTTGTGTTCTCCTTTTTTCTCCATTTAGCACGTCGGTTTTGGAACCATACCTATGCACACGTACACACATAAACATACACATGAAATACACACTAACGCAGGTGGTAAATTGGCACATGAGATGAATTTTGCTTGTGAATCATATTATTACCACATCAGCATCTGTCGTACACAGTAGCTCCTGCAGTTGTGTTGGGACTACTACTGACAGGATTAATCAATTAATTCATTAGTAATCTGGTGGTAAATGATTCTAAAAAATCTGAAAATTATTTTACTGGTTTATCAATCACTTTAGTCATTTAATCACAGAAAAATACCAATGGCTGCCTGGTATTAGCTTTTCCAATTTGTGAATCGGTTGCTGTGTTGCATACATCACCTGGGCTCTGAGGAGTATTTTACACAAATTTTCCTTCATTTCATTGACTAAATAATCATATAAATAAAGCATTGATTAGTAGAAAATTAGAATAATTGTTAAATTTTTGGGCTGGAACTATAAGCCTACATCTCGTACGTCCATAACACATCCACACCTAAATGTAATCTTAAAAATAATATCTCTACAATAAGTATTAGGCATGTGAAACCTATAACACACATTTTTCTATCAGAGCTGATTTAGTTTAACTGTGTTAATGTGTAGGGCTAGTTTGTGTGTTGTTTTGGATAATTTTACTTAATTTAGGTGTAAGATTTGCCAAATATTAAGTCTCAGAATTTCACAAAATATCTTAATTCACTGAAATGCACTACAAAATTTAATTTATACTGTGTGTGTATAGACGACACAACCCCTAACAAAACTGATAAGTCAGTGTCGGTCCTTATCAGATCAGGAGGACAAAACTAAAATTGTCTACAAATCCAAGCAACTGCTGGAAAAACCCACAAAGCCGTGTGACAAGTGAAGTCATTGTCCTCTGCCTCTGTTTCTTTGTTTACTGCAGCTGTAAACATCTAGAGGAGCTTCATTAGGTTAATAGGTCACAGCGGTGGACCAGCAGATACACAGATGTGCCCCTGTTAATTACCAGTGAGTCTGTGTAATGGCAACTCCACCAATTACGTGCAATTGTAACATAGCTAAATTGGCCATATCCCGTCCTGTACAGTCTTTCACACAGAGTCCTCCGCTCATATGGGGCTTAACACTCGCACTGCAGTCCCCGGCTGTGCTCCCTCTGCACCGAGCCAAGAGATGGAGCTTTCCCCGCCCTAGAGCTCTCACTACCCGGCCTCTGGGCGAGCTCAAGGCCGCATGTTCGGCGCTGATAACGCCAGGAGTTTAGCATGCACAATCCGCGAACATTGCATAATAAGGACGGGACACCGACACCATGTGTGACAATGGCGCTTCTTATGAATAGTTAATGTTGGTTATATCTTTGCCACGCAAAACCTGGTGATAAAGGAGCGTTAAGCAGCTTGAGGGAACAATAATCTGAGGTTTAGGAGCGAAATCCCCGAACAACAGCAACGACGAGCTCTGCCTCTGTCCCGCTTTTACTCGAGCCAGCCAAGCATGCCAATTGTAGTGGAGCACTGGAGAGAAATACATGGATACCCGGAAAAATGACGTGGAATACCGTAAATAGACAGGCCTCTATGACACAGTGAGCAAATAATAGGCCACCCAGCCAATGCATTTTAATTATTATTATTATTATCATTATTATTAGCAGCATGTTATTATTATTGGTGATGGTGAAATGTGAAAGATGGCAGAAACATTTTAATAAAACTACATGTAGCTATTGTGTGTTTTGATCCTGCACAGTGACAGTTCACCTTAAATTATTGTACACATGGCATTTGTTAACCTGCTCCTTCGTGCCAAGAGTATTATTATCATTATTATTATTTGATATTATAAAATATTTATATTGAACTAGCATAACATTAAACTATCATCTTCAATAATAATAATAATAATAGTCGCCCTAAATTAAAATTTACTTTATCTTACACCTTAAACTGAACCACCTAAAAGTATCTACATACAATTAACTGTTAAATAATGACAGGCTAAAAAAAAAAAAAAAAAAAAACTTGGGGTAAAGGACGAATACACTTCTTCACCCTTTTGCTTTGCTCAGTAAATAGCCTTGTTTTTATTAACCCATAAATCAATAGGTCGTCCCCATGCATAATTCAGAAGAGGCCTTTATTGATGCTTTGATAATTGACAAATAGCTATCTCAGTTTGGGGCAGGCGTTCGCGGACCAAAACAAAACAAATCCCCCTTTGACATTTTCTGACAGTAGAATATCTTGTGGGTTTCGACAGAGACATAAGATTGAATTTTGTTGAGGGGGAAAAAATCTGAAATATGACTACAACAACATGACAGTTCTAACTAATTGATGAATTAATGCTTCTCACAATATGCGATTTGTTTATTCGTGTCTTTACCTGAACCCTGGACTCCACGAGGTCAAGCCTGAGCGCGAGCGCCTCCCGCATGAACACATCCGGGTAGTGACTCTCGTTGAAAGCCTTCTCGAGCTCCTCCAGCTGCCACCCGGTGAAATTCGTCCGCGTGCGTCTCCGTTTACAACCGGGACTGTCCTTATCCGGGTCCCCAGAATCTGCAGAGGTCGAGGTGTGTGTGTGTGTGTTTGTTATTAGTGTGTGTGTGTGAGAGAGAGGAGAGAGAGGGTCATACTACAAAGACTGTCATGGCAGAATTTGCTTGTAAATCACCAGTTTGATGTCCCACTTTTCTTTTTAAATATTTTTCTTGCTCGTGACCCCTGATAATTAAAGCCATAAATTGTGGACCTTAAAAAAAAAAACACAATTTCATATGTATTTGATAGCCTATGACCAGCAACTAATATCAATTTGCCCTTTATAAATAAAAAATATTACTTTTATTCTAGTGGCATCCTGTAACCCAATACAATAAAAGTAAATAATAAAAGGAAAAGTATTTATTTTTTAATTTACCAGGCTCCAAAACTTCAAAACAGTATAGTTTTCTTCTTCATAATCTGTCCTCCGATAGAAAAAATGTAGTTTACATTTCTCAAAGTCTACTAAAATGACCATTATTATTCTGCTTAATGCTCCACAATGCAATGTCTCCACACAGGTCTCTCAACGAGACATGAGAAAAAGAACCAGGCCTACCTGAGAGTTTGAACTGCGGGCTGTCGGACGACAGGAGCGGGTTGGAGCTGACCACCGAGGCCGAGCAGGAGCCGTTAAGTAATCCGTCTATAGAGAACGGCACGGCGGCCGCGGACTGCAGCTGGTGTCCGCTGGCGAGCTCGTACACGTGCTGGTGATGGTGGTGGTGGTGGTGATGGGGTCCGAGCGGGTACGGGAAGCCCACCAGCCCCCCCAAGGAGCCTCCGAACTGGGCGTGAGGATGCTCGAGTACCCGACTGTCCATGCTCGCCGGGGCTGCGGCGGGGCCGAAGTGAAGATGCAGAGGGAGGCAGTGTGGCTGAACATGCAGTCAAAAAAAAAAGTCAGGGAGAGGAGGAAGAAGCGGCGGTGAGGAGGAGGAGGAGGAGGAGGTGACCGCGGAGAGAGAGAGAGGAAGAAAGAAGCAAAGCCAGGCAGACGGCCGCCTCTCCCGCGTCCACGGCAGCGCACGGTGTGAACAGCGAAGCTGCGGAGACCGGGCTCTGCGAGGTATTTCACGCTCACGGTCCAGCCGAGATGTCAGCCCTCCTGCTCCGCGCGAGCCAGCTCATTAGGACTCCTCCATCTGCTCGCGGGACCAATAAGAAACGTTAATCGCCCTGTGACGTCAGAGGCGCGGTTAATGGAGTAACGGAAGGCAGAGCACGAGGAAAAAAAAGAGAGCGTTTCCTCTTTTTCTTTTTCTTACTGGATCGATCGCTAATTACACCTGGCGCGGTCCTTTAAGTGTCAGAACAATGAGGACGAGGCTAAGCTGCTGAGTGGAAACGGCAAAGTGATTTATAAGAGAAGTCCAGTAAGTTTTCATGAAGATTAACCACATGCACCCTTCTGATAACATGTCATTTACAGAGTTATAAACTGTAATTAGTGGAATTTATTAATGAATAATTCACAATTTATTCCCGTTTCATACATCAGTTGTAAGCCTAAGTCAACAACTTTTTTTTTTTTTTTGGCTTGCCAAGTTGTGGAAAATCACTCTGCACCCATGGAGACCCGGGGTCCCATGGGTGCGTAAAGAGACACACAACAACCACAAACCATGACAAAGAGACACAAAATGAACAGGAACCGCCACAGAGGCACAAAATGAAAACAAAGATGCAAAACGTTCACAGATATCATCGTTACGTGGTGTCTGCCAGTGTGCTCCTGTGCAGGGTGGGGGTCCTTCTACTTGTCTGTGCCCAGTGGCCCATTGTGTCATGATCTGTCCATGCCTCCACTTTGCTTGCTGTTTCAGCTCTTTGTAATTAATTAGTGAGACCTCTGTGATGGACTGTTTGACCACTTATTTTGTGGAAAAGAGCTGCAGGATATCTGCACTAAAACACACATACGAACATCTTATTAACATTTACAACTGCAGGTGAGTGACTTTTGCTATTAGTGCATTAGCATTTGAAACGCATGCCCCTTTATTAATTCCACACTAAACAGTCCAAGTCTTCTTTATTAATTAAAGGGTGAACAAAAAAGACACGTAAAGATAATGTTTGACAACCTGTTTGTTCTTAATACAGCTTATAACTGATATATAAAGTGTTAGTAAATGATTTATTAACCATTAATAAAGCTATTAATTAGACCTTGTACTCCTTTTTAAAAATGCTTGTATAATTGGTACCATATTGACTTTAAGATGTAATGACTCCCCTTCCTCCTTCTCTTCACTCTCGTGTGTGTGTGTGTGTGTGTGTGTGTGCACGTTCCTGCATCTTGTGTGTAAGTGTTTTACAGGGGCTTTCAGGGCCAGATTGATCCAATAACAGCGCCTTTATCATCCCCCTTTTCCTGAGCTGTCACATCGCATTTTAAACTACAAGCCTCTTTCCATCTCCTAGGCACCTCCCTCCCCAAACACACGCATGGAGACACACACACACACACTAACCCTCCATATCCAACACTGCACCATTATTTTGATTTTGCACCTGAACAGCTCACACCGATGTTTAGTTGTAAAGTGGGTTGTAGCCTACACAATCTGAATTCAATACTCACACATGCAGACTCCATTCAGCCTTAACTGTGCATGCAGTGTTACAGGATCTTATTGGGTGGCTTTTTGCATTAGCTCAGACACAGGACTTTACCCTGGAGTCTACTATTTAAGCAGGAATCCTTTGCAACTTCTGCATCTTCGCTGGATTCCTTAAAGGATATGTAGATGCTCGAAACTCACAAAGACAAGAAAACACAGAAAAATGTATATTATCAGTTGAACAGAATATAGCACTAAATCACAACAAAAGACATCACAAGGCAACAGTGGAGAGTAAGTTCCTTTTTTCCCCTCCAGCAGAACCAGGTAGTGGGCGGCCATCTGCCTCGACTGGTTGGGATCAGTGGAAAGCAGAGAGAGAAAAGAACAACAGCAAGCAGCAGACGGGACACTGGGCAGGTTGGTACAGCCAGTAACTGCACATTGGAAACATGCAGCTCTAAGGCCGGGGATACCTGCAGAGAAGAAGACCCAAACAACAACTATCGGAAAGAGAAGACACAAAGTTAATGGCAAGCAAGGGTGGCATATAAATGAATAGAGAGGAGATTCTTAACTAATTAGAGAAAAAAACAGTCTTACATCCATTTAGTACTTGCTCTGGAGCTTTCATTAATTTCACATGATATTCATCAATGCCACCTTCCTTTTCCTTAGAAGTTGACGTTTGGAGTTAATTCTTCATCTTGGAAACAAAAGTGGTAAAACTGTTCTGGAGCGTTTGACTACATCACATGGAAACTGGGCAAA
>JAUBNQ010000001.1:4203566-4220899 GCA_032353495.1 Ctenopoma kingsleyae | reverse complement strand
CTTTGGTTTATACTAGTGGTGATATGTGGTTAGAGTGCTTCTGAAAACTGACTTGCAAAAGTGCGCCCCCCAAAAAAAGAATTTCACCAGCCGCCACTGGTCATTTAGAAGCTAACCCTGCTACGGAGTGTCACAGTGACAGTATGTATGTGATAAATGTTTGAAAAGCTTTGTTTTTTGTCATATTTTGACAAGTGGGATTTGGAAAGGGACAGGATTAAAGTTAACTAATGTGTTTGCTCTTTTCTTGTCTGATCGTATGCTCCATCCAGGACATGCAGTCACCACATGACTTACCTTTTAGGCAAAACAGGAAATACATTTTATGCATATACATAGTGACAAAAGAAGACCAAGGTAGGTGACAGAAATAATGACTTGATTACCAATACCATTTGTATTGTATGATTAGATTTTCAGGTGGCAAATAGAGAAAATGTTTCCTGTTTCAACTGTGTAAATTCTGTAAAATCTGGATTCTTAGTTGGATTATCCATAACACCACCTATCAATCATTTACCAGGTATGCTCTACGGGATAGGCTACAGACAGATAGTTGGTGACCGTGCAGCAGAACCACAATCTCTCGCTGCCCACTTAGGCACTCTGTTGGAGTTGTTCTGTTTGTTAATCTTTGGTCCAAAGTAAGTTTAAGTCTTTTACTTAGTCACCTATTTTTCCTATCAGTCCAGAAACCTTTACAGCCCCACTGGTGCTGGATTACATATAGTAAATGCCTAAAGACTGTGATCACCCAAAAGGAAATAGGTTTCAAACGTTTTGATCTTGCTGTTTAAAGTTAAAGTTAGGCATGGATTGTGGAAACACAGATGTATGTTGCAAGGAATGTAGGCCTTTTAATTGCACTGGATTGCATGGAAACACCATGGCTGAACATTCATACGAAATTTCTGTGGAACCCATGAAACCTTTTTCATATTTAAAAAGTAAAATGGACCACGTAAATATTACTACACAAAAGAATGAGTCACAAAATCCTCAAAATGCCTCTTGAGAAAAGGAATCAAGTCATATTTATTTTTTAATTAGCAAACTAAGGTGAAGCACTAGTGAGTTAATTACTCAATTACTGCAGGGAAGTTAATTTTTAACCATCTGAAATGAAGTCAGTCATTATTGAGTTGATTGATTGATAATTAAGAGTCTAATCTAAATTAATTGTTGGGACTTGAGTTTTTTGATCCTGCAGTGAGCTTTGTGTAGCCAGAAACTAGATTTGACTCCAATTAAAAGTGAAGGGATTTAACGTACTGATGTTTTTTTTTTCCCACAAATCTTTTTCTTGACACATAATGGAAGCTTTGATAATTTAGTGAAGGAAAGAACCCATTTCCAGGCAATTGCATTTTAGTTTCTACTCTCCACACAATTAGAAACGTTTCCTCCATCTAATTATGAACAGAATTGTGTCTCTGAGAGAATATTTGGGGGGAATGCAAATAGAGATTGATAGTAAAGTTCTTTTCTTTAATTCACCTCCTGTATAACAGATTAAATGTGTGTACATATATTTAAAATGAGTGTAATCAAAGCTAAACTTCCTGCAGAGCGATAATTCCATTTCAATTAAAACTGACTTATCACCTTTTCCTAAAACATACTTAATATGCCAAAAAATTTCAATGCTTGAAAGAGTCCAAAATACCATTTTAATTGTTATCAGCAAGTGGAATCTCCCCCTCTCTGTCCCTCTGTTTCTTTTAATTTTGCTCACCCCTTTTTTCCTTGGCTGTCTTGGCACAAGCCGCACGGAAATAGACCTAATTAACCCCCCCCAGCCCGCAGGGAAATCCACTATGCAAATTAACATTTTCAAAATATAGTAATGATATAATTTGAAAAATGGTGACGCCAATTTTTCAAGCACTGGCTCAAAGTATTTGCATATACATTTTAGCGACCCTATCAATACTGTTCTTTGCATCTCCTGATTATTTGGACAGTGTGTGTGGAGAGAGGAGGAGGGGAGTGTTAAAACAAATGCTCAGATCTGATGGGCATAGAGGAAGAATGGATCAGTCTATTCAGCCACTGGCTGGCTACTGGAGCCCAACAAAACCATCTGCCAGAGGAGAAATAGTGGAAGGAAGGAGGAGAAAGACCTTCCCTCCCTCCCAAAGAGCTCAGCTTAGAGCCGATCTGTAAACGAGCAAAGATGTTTTAATTAGGAAGCAAGTTCATGCAGATCTAATTTAAATCACTTTAATGAATAGCTCAGTCACAGCGACCTGTGTGCACAGAAATAACAGATCTGATGCAGCTTGAAACAAAGATGTTTCATTTGGTCAGGTTTTGTTTTCTCATCTCATTTACTAGAGTCTTCTAACCCTTATAATTTCAATTTATAGTGTAAGCACCATCACTATTACAATTTAACAATCCAGTTGTGCCTAATGCATATTATGCCTTACATTAGTATTTGGGTTACACATAAGCCCTAAATATTAGGCCTGAAAACCCACAACAGTTTCTTTATCACATAATAAAATTCAGAAAAATAACTAAATCAAATATACAGTATGTACTGGAGGAAAAATACAATATTCCCACAAAAATGTGGTGAAGTCGAAGTGTGAAGTATTTCTACTTTACTTGAACTACTCAAGTAAAGTAGACCAATCCCTCACTGTGCTTAAGTAGTAAATGAATTTACTAAAAACAACCATGGAGGTACAGTATGCGTGGATTGCATGGTGTCTCGGTTATTGTTGATTTCCTTAGAGCTAGTCTGTCGAGTCTTGCATCATGATCACTGAAGGAGATGTGTTAATACATTAAGATTTTTATATACACTCTTTATTCTGACACGTAATATGCTACAGTGCTACAAGTATAGAACTGGTTAAAGAAAACAAAGTCTCCAAAACTGATAAATCAAGCAAGAATTCTTACATGTACTGAGCTAATCAGTGTGTTCATGCCAAACAAGCCTCTTTATGTCTAAATCTAAAAAAGTTTCCAAAATATTCAAGGACAGTTTTCAGTGTGCCCTCAGAGGAAATCGGTGACATTCTCATCACTGCCCAGATGTCCAGCTCAAGTTTTCCTGTAGACGTCTGGTGTTCAGCATCTGTTAGCATCATGTCTCTTTTGTTTACAAAATATTTCCTTTTTACACTGAATGTATGTGCCACATTTGTCTGTAGCTCACATGGGACCAAAGCTAGCAACAGCTCAAACAGAATAATAAAGCCATGAGCCTGAAATGAGTAGAAAATTACACTTTAGTTACATGTTAATGTGGTGGGATGCAACATTTTCTCATAAAATAGCTTTATTACTTATAGTCAGTGACCCTAGATACACCCCCATCATTCTGAGGTCTCATATTTTCCAAGACCTGTGCCTTTGCACCTCCGAATTACTTTGCAGGGATGTCTTTGCTTTCCATACACTATCAAAAGAACCATCACAGAAAAGTTTGTGTTTTGATGTCTCAGCAAGATTTAAACGTGACTACACACACTGAAGCACTGATTTCTATGACTCTTGATGTGCAAGACGCTCAGATGAGTCAAAAAGATTCTCGTTTTACATTTCATTCTGCATCAATTGAATTCAACAGCGTAACACAGCCTACAGTAATTCAATCAGATAAATAATGCCTATTACACTGTTACTGGAGAACATTGGAGGAAATATTAAATAAATTATAGCAATAGTCAAAGTATTTTTCTTTTGTTATAAAATTAAAGCTTTCTTTACTAGTGAAACACCTACTTTTGTTGCTGTAATTCTTGTATTTTTCTTCCACTAGTCGTAACAGCGCGCATTCGATGGCACACAGCCAAAAATGACAAGACAGTTTTTAAGCAATTAATGCTTAAAGATATTAGTCAGTGAAAGCAAATAATTTCACATAAACTGCCAGTCCACAAAGCACAGCCTGATGATACCCTCCGGAATATCCCATCCCGACATATGCCTAATTGTTTACCACTGCTTGTTTACATAAATACAAAATGCTGCAGGGGAGGAGTGGTGGAGGGGGATGAAGAGGAGGGTTTGGAGTCAGTACACTATAAGACAAAGCTGGAGAATTAATAACAATTTGTGGCAGATAATTACTTATCAATTAAAGCTGTTATCCTGCCTAATTAGGCGGCGTTCATTAAATTCAGCCAATTTAAACCTTAATCAAAGTTAGCAGGGCCTGACAGCAGTGTGTGGCTCAGTGGAGGAGCGACCCCCAGTGGAAGATAAGGGAGGAAGTCCCTCTGGGTTTGAGTGTGAGTGTGAGAGGGAAGAAAGACTGACTTATTTATTTTTATTCACAGAATTATTTTGTATTGCTGTGAGAATGGCTGGCTTTTTGGTTTATGTAAAATGCATTATTGTTGTTGTTAGTGGCAAATAAGTATTCACAACCTTTATTGAAGTAAAAGTAGTAATGCAACAGTGCAAAACTTACTTGTTACTTCAAGTTTCAAACATATAGTCCTCGTAATACAAACGTACTTCTGTTTAGTAGTACCACTACATACATTAACAAATTATTGTTGTTGATGAATTCATGTGGAAGCAGCAAAGTGGAGATTTTCTTCTACTAATTTCTATATTGTTTAGTTAGAAAAAGTATGGAAAAAAGTACATTTGTCACTAACATACAATGAAATTGAAGTACAAAGTAGTACAAACTGGAATTACTAATAGTACAATACTTACACCCCTGGGGCATAAATGTGGTTCAGGGACTAATATATGTAGTGAACTGTAATAAGAACAATATTTTACTATGCTATGAAATGTGGATTAAATGGAGTCACTCAAATAGTTCTCTCTCGAAGGTTTACAGTTCATAAAATGATCAAAAACCAACTGTACCATCTTAAACGTGGGACTTTTCTGAGGGGCTTTTGGTAAACCAGCCTTAAGTCAAAAGTATTACATACAATACTGTCAAAGTATTTGCCCCCCTACCCTTTTTTGCATAATTGTCACACTTAAATGATAACCTGATTAAATATAATTTTTGAATTATGATTTCATTTATTAGGGTAAAAAAGCTGTACAAACCTGCCTGACCCTATGTGAAAAGGTAAGTGAGACTGCAGTGAACCACAGTGAGTGCCATTATCCACAAACGGAAAAAACTTTGAACAGTGGTGAACCTGCTCAGGAATGACCGGCCTACTAAAATTACTCCAAGAGCACAATAACGAATCATCCAGGAGGTCATAAAAGGACCCAGAAGAACATCTAAAGAATTGCGGCCCACATTTGCCTCAGTTAAGTTCAGTGTTCATGATCCAATAATAAGAAAGAAACGGCGCAGAAACGGCATCAGTGGAAGAGTTCCAAGACCAAATCCACTGCTGATCAAGAAGAACACAATGGCTCGTCTTACATTTGCCAATAAACACCTTGATTATCCCCAAAACCTTTGGGCAAATATTCTGTGGACTGAGAGAAAACTCTCTGAAAGGTGTGTGTACTCTTACATCTGGTGTTAAACTAACACAGCATTTCATAAAATGAACATCATACCAGCAGTCAAACGTGGTGGTGGTAGTGTGATGGTCTGGGGCTGTTTTGCTACTTCAGGACCTGGACTTGAATTATGTGCTCTACCAGGAAATCCTGGTAGATCAGTTTGTGACCTCAAGCTCACTTGGGTTCTGAAGCAGGACAATGATCCAAAACAGACCAGCATGTCCACCTCTGAATGGCTCCAAAAAAAAAGGTTTTGGAGTTGTCTAGTCAAAGTCTGGGCTTAAATCTGACTGAGATGCTTTGACATGACCTTAAACAGGCCGTTCATGTTCGAAAGCCCTCTAATGTGGCTTAATTGAAACAATTCTGGAAAGAAGAGTGGACCAAAATTCCTCCACACCAACTTGAAAGATTCATTGCAATTTATTGCAAACACTTGATTGCTGCTGTTGTCTCCAAGGGTGACACGACCAGTTATTAGATTTACGGGGGCAATTACTTTTTCTCATAGGGCCAGGCAGGTTTGTACAGTTTATTTCCCATAAAAAATGAAATCACCATTTAAAATGCGTTTTGTATTTACTCTGCTATTAAAGTAGTAAATTAATAATTAATTTTGTTTGATGTTCTGAATCATTAGTGTGGCATACATGTAAAAAAAAAAAAAAAAAAAAAACAGGAAGGGGGCATATACTTTTTTCACAGCACTGTATGAGTAAATTCACTGTTACTTCCCACCAGTGATTATTAGAGATGGTTGTAGGAAAAGAAGTAAGTACTCTGATCCTTTTAGTGATACTACAAAATACAGGTACAGATCCTTCTTTCAAACGAGTAAAGGAGTGAAAGGACAAAATATTAACAGCAAAATACACTTATAAACTTATATAAAAATACAGATGGTATAGATTACAATCAGTATTATAGCGTCAATAAACTGGAGCTACAGTAGTTTTGAAAATGAATTTACTGGTGGACAGCCTGATCTACAAAAGTATCATGTATTGTTACGTATGTAAATATTAATTCCAGAAGTACTATTTACATAAAAAGCATGTGCCTCTGAACTGCAGAGCAGTAGAGGCATGAAGTAGTAAAAATTTGTATAAGTTTAACAATTTGCATAAGCAGCATCTCAAATTTAGTAGTTACTTCCTACCAACTATAATTTATTATTTTACTATTCAAAGGCATGAAAAACTACACACAATGTCTCTGGGTTTAACACCCTTCTTCACCCTCTGGCCTGCAAGCTCCGATTTTAAAGCTTTCACTTCCAAGAACTGCTGTGGCCAACTGACAACAAAGCACGCGCTTCTCGGGGCGCCTCGGCACGAGGAACGAGTTAATTAATATTGGCTCTTGTTTGGTCTAGTTAATGAATGGGTGAATTATGCACCTCTGGGACACCGCCTCCCCAATCGGTTTAAATTATCCCCCACACCCCTCTTCCAACATTGTCCTCCAATTTCCCCACTCTGATCCTGCACTGATGGGGTCTCTGTCACCAACCAGACCACCACACACACACACACACACACAGAGTGAGGCTACCCCTGCCGGCTCCATCTGTCTGCCTTTGTCCTGCTCCTGTGTATTTTAGTTCATTGTCTCCAGCACATTTATTGACGCATTTTTTTAAATTCAACTCCTCTGTTCGGCCTCGCATCGTCAGCTCTGGGTGGCAAATATCTTCCATCCCATTAACTCGTTTGAGAGGAGAGGCTAGTCAAACAAAGCTTGGCTGTAATCAGACACCCTCCCCGCACACACACACACACACTCTCTGTCCTGTTGGTCAGGAAAGGGAAAAAAAGATCCATATTATTTGCATTAAAAGCCTCACACCGTGAAATTCATTTATAATTACAAAGCGGGGGACTGTGTGTATTATGCAGATCAGGGACATGTGTGGAGGGAATCGCTCTCAGACTGGTTATTTTGTGATATGCTAACACAGAATGTATGGTGACAGATTGCAATTATCCCGTTATTGTAATTGTCAAAGTCAATTCACTGCAAACTGAGTGCAGGCAGCATGAAAGACCATGGCCTTACACATCACTTTCTACATATGACTGTCTTTTCAACCCTCTAAATAAACTTTAACAAACTGCTGTCAGAGTAGCTCTAATGCAAAAGTGGCAATAGATCATGACACCTCAGATATTTGGAAATCTAATATACATAATTAGGACTGAAAGTGAAAGTTGGCCTTGATTTGAAGGTATTTTATATTATACTGTACATCTCAATTTGATTAGATATGTACTGGACAAAAATTAAACAATTTCTTCATCGCCTGCTTCTTATGGAAAAGTCAGGTAAGCTAAAAAAATAGCTACTCTTAGGACTTAAAATGTGCAGCAACTTTCATAATGTTGCATAAAATCTATGATAATGTTTATTATGATACGAAGAAAATGTGGACCTACTGAATGCCCACTATCAATCCAAGATAAAAATGAACCTCATCCATCATCCTCATGGATCTCCAGCACCCCAGTGTGGTAAACAAGACTCAGTGCAGGTCTTTTGTACAGTTTGCACCAATCTTCACCTCTGTGTGTGCAGTGTGCCCCTGCAGTCATGGACAGTGTTGAATTATGAACCAGACACAAAGGTGATTTTCATTTCTGAGCATTTACTGGAGTGAAGAGATGTGTCTTGCCTCATGCACATGACTGTAATGCACTGATATACAGCACAGTAGCTATGCTGTGTATATACAGTATGTTGCCCACAGCATTTTATCCATATTCCAATTATTATCATTAAATTTATAAATAGACGTCTGACAGACATGCAAAATGCAACTGACATACACTAAACCTGCAGGGCTTCTGGTGACCACAAAGGTTTGGGTAATGCAGCCTTGAGTGCAGTGGTTACAACTAACTGATGTCCGTGATGGACTGTGGCTAAAAGTTCCTCTTATAACTGTTATTATTAATTAAGCAAATTAACCATTTCGGGGTGCAACAAAAGTCCAGGGTTGGCATGTAATACAAAATGTGTGCTTTTGGATGAGCTATAGGCCTATCAAAATCAAAAAGCGGGTCTCTTAGTTATTTTTTCGTATCTTCACTTTTCATAACACTGATACTGCATCGATTGGAAAGGAATAGTTCAGCATTTTTCAGTTATAGTTTAACTCTATTTTAGAATGAGATATTGTAGGCACTTTGATAACTTTTATTTCACTGTGAATGTTATTTTTGCTGATGTAAAATTTGAATGCAGCATGTTTTTTTTTTAAGTGAGTAAGCATATTTTCAGATTTAGCCATATTTACTGGCTAAATAATCAGATTTTTTTCAGTAATAGCCTACATCTTTCATCACCGGTGGAGAAGATCAATGCCACGTTTGTTGCTGTATGGTATGTATGTATTAACTTATATGGAACAGACACCACAACTTAGTTTACCATAAAGTCTGGAAACACTCATGGCAGAACAGCTAATCTTGTTCTGTCCAAATGTACCAAAATCTGCCATCTAGCACCTTCATTCTCACTAATTTGAAGGTATTTTATTTATTAAATACAACTATTCAGTAAGAAATTCAACAACTTTTGAGCCTTTGAGCTGTTGCCAAGCAACGGGTGGCTACGTCATGTAGCACATAAGCTACGTTTTGTTATTTCACACTTTTTTCTTTACCAGATGTTAAGTTATTATAAGTTATTTAAGGTGTTGAAGTGCAGGTAAGTGGATTTTATTACTGCCTGAGAACTTCTGTAGTTAATGTTTATGCTACTAAGTTCAAATCCGTAACGTCAGTTAGTTTAGCTAACGTTAGCCTATTTAATGGACTCTAATGGAAAGCTAGCTAGTTAAGACTGAACATTTATTTAATAGCTAAGCTTATTACTTAGCTTATTATTATACTTTGCGATCTTAATGTTCATTTACACGTGGAGCAGTTAAAATGACTTTACCAGTGTTGTGTTAAACTTGACACACATATTTGATCACTGAGCAGCGTGTTGAAGGGGGGCCGGCTGCCTGACGGTGCGGACCGCGCACACCTGCATCTACTTCTACTTAATGAAACCCTTCACGCTGCCTTCAGACGCACTCCGCTTGCGTTAACCAAACTTATCTGCTGCGATGGCTGAACCTCGAAGAGTCCAGTTGACCACTTTGTCCTCGGATTTACCTGCATCCTCCGATAAGCAGCCTCCACCACACAAACCTCCATCAAGTGCTTTTCCGGTGAAGGAAAACTGCTCCGAGCCTCCCGCTGACACCGACACAGTCCGGCTGGTTCTCACATTATTTGAGCCTGATGAGCGGAGGTTTCCCGAGTTTAGCTACAGTCAACATATTGAAAACAAGGTGGGATTTTGTCTTTATGTCTGCTGAGGAAACTAATTAATATCCTGCATCTGTACAATTTTATGAGCATAAAAAGCATTAACTCGACTGTCCAGCCTGTTAGTATTAAAACTCGTTTTAAGCGCTTATTGTTGGACCAATAAACATGAAATAGTAGGCCTTAAGGGATTGTAAAAATAAGACATATTTGCAGGCATGAAAAAGGTATCCTACACTTTGCTTTTTCTGTTTGTTTTTGCATTTATTTAGACCTACATGCCATATTAATACTACATGAATAAAATAAATCGAGGCTAACTGCAATTAACAGTATTATTTGACTTCTTAATAAGCTAAGTGATAAAATGCTTTTAAAATGTCAAATTTTAGTACAATGGTGCTCTCATTGTTCCAACAATTTTATCACTGCAGGGCACAACAGGATTGCTGGTATTTCTGTGTTAAATGTGAGACTTTAATTTATAGATCAACCACACAAGCGATAAAGTCCCACTTAGTAGATTTGAAGAGGAAGAAAAGAGAGAGAACGATGAGGTTGTTGCCATTGCAAGAAAGCTGGAGGAAAAATATGTAAGTAGTTTTCTTCATACATGAATCAGTTGCCGGTATAACTAATTTTGACAGTTCTTGCTTGTTAAATGAAGAGGAAGTTCTTCATATTGGAATAAGGATATGTTTTGTTGGGCTAGATTATTTTATTTTGTCTTTGAGCCAAAGATATAAATCAAAGTGGCATCATATGCACGTGTCCTCTCATTTTAGGGAGGAAAACCTAAGAAAAAGGACCGCATTCAGGATTTGATTGATATTGGGTATGGTTATGATGATGAGGATTCTTTCATCGACAACTCTGAAGCTGTGAGTCAATGCACTTTTAAATAACCTCAGAATTGTTAGGAAATCACATTTCTTACCTGTGGCTTTGCAAACAACACACAGTTTTGGTTTACTGATTTTTCAAGTATAATTTGACAATTTGTCACTTAACGTAGACCTCCTTCAACAGTGATTAATGTTTAGAGCAGTTTGCTGTGGTCAGCAAGTCTCTATTAAAACACATTATTCCTAAATGGCTCTGAAGATTAGTTCTACTCAGAAATGTTCTCACCCCATTTAAGTTTGTTCCACAGTTTGACATTTAGTTGTCCTTAATTCTGCCTAGACTTCTTGTAAGGGTTATCTTTATCTTTCCCTAATTTATTTAAATGCGTTACTATAATCTCTTGACTGGTTTCTGTAGTATGATGAGTTTGTGCCAGCCTCCATCACGACCAAGTTTGGTGGTTTCTACGTGAATTCAGGCGTGCTGCAATTCCGTCAGGCTTCTGACACTGAAACAGATACTGAGGACTTTACAGCAGGAGACAAAACAGTTGAGCACTCAAAAGTAAGCAGTTTTTAAGTCCTATATTGTTTTCTCATAATAAATATAAAGTTTAGTGAACACGTATATCTATATACACATTTTCAGGCAATTTCATAACTTAAACTTCAAATACATTTCATTTGACCTTCTCGTATAACAACTTTTAAGCATTAATTTTTAGAAACGTAAACTTAATGCTGGACAAGATAAACCGAAGAAAAAGCGGTGCAGAGAAAGTGAGGAAAAGAAAAATAATATGGATTCTCTGTTAAAGTGAGTCTAACAAAGTATTTTTACCTCTCTGACACTGATTGTTGTAACTTTAAAGTTTAGCGTATTCGCCACACTTTAATGTGTTCACAAAATGGTGCTGTCCTAACAATTTTTTTTCTTGTAGCACTTTGTCTGAAATTGGACCAAATGACGAGTTGAAAAAGAAAAAGAAGAAAAAGGCTGTCGGCACATTAAGTGTCACCAGCATGCTGAAAAAGTTTCAACGAGAGAAGGAGAAGGAACGCCAGAAAATGGAGAAAACAAATCCGAAGGCAGTTGTGATCGTACGTGCACCCACAATGCCTCTGTGTCCAGCAGATGCAGCCGGCGGTGGAGGCTCCGGATTCACTGACCCTCTCCTCAGTTTAATTGGATCTACCAATGATCACACTCTAATCCAAGCAGCCAGTACAGTAGATTTCGATATCGATTTGGACTCTTTATTAGATGTCAGTGAAGAGACTTTGTTGCCAAAACCACTTCCTCAACCAACCATCGAGAGGCAACTTGTCCAACCAACAGACGATCAGACCCAGTTGAACGTTTATGGCAAAGCCCAAACTCAACATACAAAGACTAATTTGCAGCCAAAATCTCAACCAGAACAAATGCAGCTCCTGTCAGAAGCCACCTCACTGCATCAGCTTGTCCCTATGCCAGGGGGACTGACACCAGCATTGGAAGGGAGCATTCAAAAACTCACAGTGGTGAGGCTTGGTCACTTGTATAGGTTAAAGTGACTGTATATATTTCTTGCCAGATTTGACACCTGGTAATAGCATAAGTAGACAAAATGTAGGATTTTTTTTATTTATTTATTTTTTTTATAGGCTACAAAGACTTCAGAGGGAGAGTCGAAACTGAAGTTCTTCACTCCAGAAATCAACTCAATGCTGCTAGAGTGAGTTAATCAACACAGACAATGCAAATACTTGAGCAAGTAAGTCTTTGCATTGTATTTAGGAAATACATAACCTTCTTAAGCCAGGTTCAAATGGAATTTTAAAATCTTGTACAACTAAAAAAAATGACAAGATGTTTTGCGGGGGTTGGAGATTACACAAGTAAAAAAACATATGCAGTTCATGTGTGTGGTGTTAGTTAATTAAAGGTGCACTGTTGAGGTTATGTACTGTCTTATCCCAAAGTCTTACTTTTTTTAAAACGTATATTAAATCCTGCATGTCTACATCGTTTGCTAGCATTCACCTTGTCTTAGCATTCCAACACCAGTTTGGTATATTGCCTTAATTAATACAACGGGCAGCTCTGTCCTGATCTTTTGAGCTACTGTATTGCTGCACACAAATGTATCTGTTCTGTAACTTTTAAGTCATAGAACCATCTTCCTGGCTTTATCTGCAACATGCTTTTAAATGGTATAGTTCAACGTTCTCGCTGTGTCTTTATCCAGTATTGAGTTGCAGTGTCGGGAACAGGGTGGCCAGGTGCGCTCCAAGGTGTACACGCACCTGTCATCTTTCCTGCCTTGCAGCAGAGAGACACTCTTCAAACGTGTAAAAAAACTGTTAGTCACACACATGGTGAGTGTGCTTAATGTTTACTTGAATTTTTATTACAGACTGGATTCTTTATATTTGTATGTTACTAATTTTTTGAATCCGACGCTGACAAGGCGGAACCCCCTGATGTGGAAGATCCCATGCAGAAACTTAAGGAGGCCATCGGCAGAGCTATGCCCGAGCAGATTGCGTGTTACCTTGAAAACTGCCAAGCATATGAACAAGTCAAGTTTTCAAAGTAAGTTCATCAGTATCAAAAGGGGGGGGGGGGGACTATTTCTTTTTATACACAAGTGTCTCTATTAAAACAATATCCTGCATAAAAAATCTAAACACAAAACCCCACCAAAGTTACATTTAAGATGCTTGGTCATTTTTGACTTCAGTAGAAATATTTTTCAAGTTTTGTTTTTTTTTTTCTCTCTAAATTTTAACTATGTCCATGTCAGGGCAACAGAGGAGGGCAAAGAGGACAGTGTTGTCACAGAGGACAATGTGGAGGAGAAAGGTGGGAAAAGAGCAGGTCCTAAGAAATTGTTCAAATGGAATGAAGAGATCAGGTCAGATATAACAGACATCTGTACATTTTTGAATGATTTTGTTTTTCAAAGAAGCTGTTTGAAAAAAAGAACTAAAATTCATAACCTGTGTTAACATCATTTTCTTTCTTTGAAAATTAAAACTATAACATTCTCTATTGTGATATCTTCTCTCATGCAGGGAATGCTTGTGCCATGTCCTAATGCCAAAAATGGTGAGTTATACAACAGAAAGAAAAGGGAGCCAGGAGATAGAGGAGTACCTCAAGACTTTGTTAGACAATGAGGTCAAACCACTTTGGCCAAAAGGATGGATGCAGTCTAGGTACTGTATGTGATCATGGTGCAAACCCAGAATCATAAAATGTGCTTCATTCTTTTGAATGTTTTCCACCTAATTTATAATACATGCAGACATAAAGTGCTGTGAAAAGTATTTGCCTCTTTCCTGTTTTTTTTTTTTGCGTATTTGTCACACTTAAATGATTTAGATCAAGCAAATTTTTACAAGGATGTGATTAGCCACATTTTTTTGGAAAGCTGATTTCAAGTTCACTCACCACACCCAGGCCTGATTACTGTCAGACCTGTTGAATCAAGAAGTCACTTAAATAGAAGGTGTCTGACAAAGTCAAGCAGTTTAAAGATCTCAAAAATCAACACATCATGCCATGATCTAAAGAAATTTAAGAACTGATGAGAAACAAGTAATTGACATGTCATCAGTCAATTACTAATACTAAAATTTGTTTGGTCTGATTAAGTGTGTCAAGTATGCAAAACCCATTTTTTTTAATCAGAAAAGGAGGAAATACTTTAATAGCACTGTACCCTTTCTTTATGTTTCAGGGTGCTGATAAGGGAGAGTAGAAAATTATTAGGTCTCTTCACTTCATTACCGTAAGTTATAAGAAGAAAAAACAAGTTTATATAATTTTCTGAGATTAATTTGTAGTTGCACAGACAAATCTAAAAAGATGGTTAAAAATGTTTCACATATAATCAAAGATCATCATTAAACATGTCTTGTGCATAGAGTAAAGAAGGCCAGACCTCTTAAAAAGCATCCAGATGTTCTCCGGGGAACTCCACCACTGAAAGGAGAACTCCCTCAAGAAACAGATGATGTCTTCATCGAAGGCTCAGATATTCCACTTGGTACTGGGAGGAAGGAAGGTGCTGCCTTGAAAAAAGGAGAGCATAAAAAAGGAGGAGGGATGGCAGTGAATCCTGGAACCATGGCATCTGTGGAGTCAGGAAAACCTCTGGTAACTGTCACATCAACTCACACATCAACTGCTCATTCACTACTGGATCTCCTTGCAGACCAAGCACTTGCTCAGGAGCAACCTCTCCCTGTTCCCCAGGAGCTCCTAACAGCAGCTGTTGCAAAATACAAACATTCAGTTCAGCGCTGGAGCTTTGGTGTGGACACCAAAAGTCCTCCTCTTCCTCCTCCGCCTCCTCAGTCCAGCCCAGTCAGTTTCCCCGTTAGTGGGACATGTCATGTGGCTTTACCCCAGCTGCTGCAGGAAAGGGACTTTGCCAAGCACATGGATGTTGGTCATGTGCAGATAATACTTGATGATGATGATGATGATGATGATGCTGCTGACATAACCATACAGTGATGGATCTCACATTTATACCCAGTAAGTTTTATCTACTTTTTGTAAAACTTTGAGTGGTGACCTTAGTTATTTGTCTCTGGCAGAACATTTAATGGGGTAGTCCCTTTAAACTAGGGATGTCCGATATTATCGACCTACCGATATCATCAGCATTAAAATGTAATATCAGAAATTATCGGTATCGGTTTTTGCTCTTTTAATGACAGAACTTTTACATACTGTGCACATATTATACATCAAACTCTTCAGCTACTTCTCCTCTCTCTCAATGTATCAAAAATATGATAAATCCGAGGTATAGTTTTTGAGATATTGTTTGTCACACCTTGCAATAATTAAAGTTTAAGTATGGATGATAGGAGATATGTGATGTTAGTTACCTAAAATGATTGAGTTTTTCTTTTTTTTTATGTATGAGGGGGGGGCCCCGCATATATTGGTATCTGTTTATATCAGAATCGGAAATTAAGAGTTAGGCAATATCGGTATATCGGATATCGGTAAAAAAGCCAATATTGAACATCCCTACTTTAAACTTTTTTTCTTTAATCCTTCCAGTTGCAAAAAGTGAGGGGCTCTATACAAGAGATATACTGAGTAATCAAATTGAAGCAGCAGAGGTTTAAACATCCTGGCCTAAAATAAAAATTAGAATAATAAAATTATATTTACTATTGGCTCTTGTTTGGTCTAGTTAATGAATGGGTGAATTATGCACCGCCTCCCCAATCGGTTTAAATTATCCCCCCACACCCCTTTTCCAACATCGTCCTCCAATTTCCCCACTCTGATCCTGCACTGACGGAGTCCCTGTCACCAGCCAGACCACCACACACAGCTCTGGAAAAAAATTAAGAGACCACTGCATGAAAGCTGTGATTGCAAATCAGGGTTATTCCACCAAATATTGATTTTTGAACACTTTGTAAGTTAAAAGTTGTGTAAACATGAATATGAACTTGTTTTGTTTTGGGGGGGTTTTTGCATTATTTGAGGTCTGAAAACACTGGACCTTTTCTGGTATTTTGACCATTTTTTCATTTTCTGCAAATGTTATAAATGACAATATTTGTATTTGGAATTTGGGAGTTATGTTGTCAGTAGTTTATAAAACAAAAATGTTAATTTTACTCAAACATATACCTTTTTAAATAGCAAAATCAGAGAAACTGATAATTTTGCAGTGGTGTCTTAATTTTTTGTCTGTTTTTTGTATATTGTAGAGTATGTTGAATCGTCCACATTGGTGGTGACCAATGACCATTTGGTGACCATAATGTTTTTGCCATATGCTAAAATATGAATGTTGCAAAATGCCATGTGGACTGTAATAATTGAAGTGATGGTACAGCTATATGATGGTCAAACATACAGTAGAACAGACGATCAAGGGCATAATAAATGTATGTATGTCTTTTCTTTCTAGATGGGAGCATTGTTGGACTTGGACTACGTTCTGGACAGGATTCTAAGACACAGTGGTAAATGGCTACCCAGGAAAAGTTAATAAGCTAACTGACTCTGATTGTAGCCACAAACTGTGGTTCTCAGCTGAAGATGTGTGACTGTGTGTTTGTCGTCTTTAATAGTGTTTGGATTATTTATGTATGCCATCTTGGATAGGATTATGTCATGACATGTCATATAAGGAAACAGATAACACTAGTGTTTTAGACAGATAAAAGACTTGGCACTTGGCACAGTATGTGAGTAAACTGACATCCCAACCCAAATCTAAATTTGTTTTTTGTTTTTTTTATGTCAATGGTTACTTCAAATGAATAAAAGAGATTACATGCTGTAGATCCTTTATAACATTTTGTCTTGGCCTGAGGTACAGCAACAATTTTTCAAATGTTAATTATTAGTGTAATTTTTGTAATATAAAATGCAGTCCCATGTTTCTTGTATGGAAGAAACCTATGAGTCAGCTAGTTTAGCATTGTTGCTCACTGTTTTTAATAGTTTTTAGACACAAAATTAGGCTCTATGGCATTGCTGCACAAGCTAAATCGCCTGAGTTAACTGATGGTTTTAGTGTCGGGTATTAGTTAACAAAATATATATAATCACAATTCCTGTGCTCATTCATTTAAGTATAAGCTCTGCATTTGGACAAGAATTCAAGCACATTTACACAAGAAAAACAAATGCTGAAAGACTGAGTCTATAGGAATCTGGAAGATACAGACACCAGTTGTGCAG
>JAUBNQ010000001.1:4171256-4186353 GCA_032353495.1 Ctenopoma kingsleyae | reverse complement strand
CACACACACACACAGACAAAGAGTCAAAGTCAGCGGTCAGCTATGACGAAGAGACTCACTGAAACACTGTCATTCAATGCTTAGTGCTCAGTTTAGAATAGAACAATACAAATGATTTTAATCGGGACATTTTATCAGGCTATTTTACCAGCGATAGCCTGGACCCGCACGACCACTTACATTCAAAGACTCACATCAGAAACAGAGACAAGAAGCAAACTAGCACAAGCTGCTCACTCCAGCAAAGTCTTGGTCATACAAACAAATCAGCTGAAACAAGACGTCACGATTGCTGATTTGTATTCCATGTGTTCCCTCTGCTTATTTATTTGATACATTTTATTGATTACATTTTACTTTTATTTTACAAAAGGAAGACTGTATCTTTATTCTAATGTGAAATACATAAGGTTCTGTGTTATGCACGAAAAATGAATGTTTTTTGTTGTTTACAGGTTGAAATGCATCAGCAAGGGAAAAAATGTTCTCTAACTGATTTTTTTTTTCCTATGGCCCTGTTTTTTTTCATCCACTCTATAATTAGACACTTTTTAAGTGAATAAATACGATTATAACGTAAATCATGGAATTCAGAAGAATAAAAATGAAAAAACGGAATTTAGGAAAAAATAAAACAGATTTCGTAGGGCCCTATAAGGAGTCCAGGGTCTGGAATTATCAGTATGTGTATGGTCATTGGTCAAATTCAAATAAAAAAAAAAAACTGTTTGTCCCCGAGGGGGAATTTGTGGCACATAGAGCAGTGTTGCACAAACACAGAAATAAACAGTAGTCAGAACCAACTATCTTGGATTCCTGAGGGAAATCAGAACCCATTTCCAACATTACATGCATGATTCTAACCTAAAGCACTTTCTTGAATTGTAGAGAGTAGAGTAATATGGTGAATTTAATTGAAACTATTTACATTTCATGTCTGTGTTAGTAAATTTGTGTATAATAAAGTCCTTCCACCTTCTGTGTTCTTGTCTGGACAGATGGCTGTAAATATTTTCCTTGTGTCCATGAAGTTGGTCGTTTTAGCATGTTCACTGCTCACGTGCAAAGCTCAGTTTGTGAGTGTGACCTCAGTTTTTGGGTGACAGTAAAGAACAATTTGTCCTGTGCGTGTGCTCTCCATTAAGTCAAAATGTGATTGTTCACTGTGGGCACTGACATTGAGGTGAATAAAGCCCTTAAATTGTTTCTTGTGCCTGACTTGCTTGGTCCCTCACAATCAGTGTTAATGTTCAAATTATTTAGCAGATACTTTTATCCAAAGTGACTTACAAAACAACATTAACTAAGTCTTACATTGGAAGTTGCAGAAGAGTTCTGTCTTGTACTAGCTCGTTTCACCACTGTGGGGACGCTGAGTTCCCACAGAACTTGAGGAGTTGTGCCTGAGGTGCAGGGACCATCAGGCTCTGTTCTCTTTGTGGAGCGCAGTGGGTTAGGAGCTTGCACACCTAGATGAGGTTGGAGTAGTGTTGTGTGTGTGTGTGTGTGTGTGTGTGTGTGTGTGTGTGAATAAATAGACAAATTAATTAAACAGTTGGTCTCACCTCTTCATGTTAATATTATTTAGGCCATTAAATATTGGTAGAAAACATTGGAAATTCCACTGAGCAAGGAAGATTTCAACGTAGTACTTATCACAAACGAAGTATGTTGTGTTTAAGAATTTAATCCTGTTAACTATTTTTATTAATATCCCTAATGTCAAACATAGTGCTACAGGGTTTCAGCAGGCACAACTGGAACTATAAACCACAGTAAAAGATGTGAACTCAAGACTAAAATAAGTACTGGAAATCAATGACCCAATGATTGAGCATATTTCTAACCCTCCCTTCAGGTTGGTTTCAGCCTCTCCAGATCACATGTGAATGGCATCTTACCTTACACAGTGAGTACATGAAAACATAAATATTTTTGAATATGGCACATGGCTGTTTTCTGAAATACTGATGCACAATATTGCATCGTAGGTTAGTGCGGCGGGGTGTTCAAATGTGATTGACTGTGTTTTGTTTTTTTCCTCCAGACAGAGGAGACACAACTGTGCCCGCTCAGTCTCCATAACTCGACCAACAACGAACCTCTCATTCTTTTTCTCATTGATATAAATACACTCAGGTGTGTGTGGTTCACCACCAGTTTACTAAGTGTGTCTTAGTGTGATATCTTACTTTGAAGACTGTATCATATATGTGGTGTTTTTTTTAATAGTGTCACTGTGAGAGCTATGGGCGATCAGAACAACATCTTGACAGCAAAGTTAAAGAGTGTACCACCTAAAGGTCAGTGCTTGCGCCCATTCCAAACTGACTCAGTGTTTTATTTGTCTTTGCAGTTATATTTAGGCACCAGATTGAATATAATATAAATAATATTAAACCAACTGTACTTTGAGTGATGTATGTTTGTACCTGTATTTGTGTCCTGTAGATGAGAAGAAAACCAGGGAGGCGCCAGATAATGGTGCTGGTAAACCAGACATGGGAAACCATGTGAAGGAAGAATTAAATCAGACAAAAACTAAACATGACTCTGTGGATAAGACTGAAGTAAAGGAACCTAAGAAAGTGGAGGAAAATCAATTCAATGTAAGAAGCATTTCTGCATCAGTTTCTATCCGTGTCATCTGTTCATGAGACCAGTGTCTAATCTGTTTTTGCTTTTAGCTGAATAACACCAAGAATCTGATGTTAGCTTTGGACAGAATTAATGGTTCCTACAGCTTCAGTGTAAGTAAAGCTTTCCTAACCACTGTGTGTTATGTGAAGTAGTATTCGATTTAGTTTATTGTTGTGTGAACGTCTCTGTCCATCCTCCACAGTTCCAAATGGTCATCGGCTCGGCGGCAGAGGGTCTGTACAGCCTAAAGTTCCACTACTGTAAGAATAGGATGGTTCAAGAAAAACTGTCCTACTCCTTCACTGTAAGTTGAGTGTGTGTACATTGGTGCATTCATGCTCAAATGTGTTTGCGTGTTAAACTCAGTGTGTCCTCCTCAGGTGGAAGTGACGGAGAAGAATCCAGGCAGTTTCCTGTCTGCAGCAGAAATTCCTCTGTCTCGCCTGTACATTTGTATGGCTGCAGTCTTCTTCGTTGCTGCCCTGGTCTGGGTGTACACACTCATGAAGCACAGGTATATGTGCATAATGAAATGTGTAGCAGAATGTGACGGCTTCCTTCTTTAAAATGTAAAATCGCTGTGTGGTAGGGCTGTTTTCATATAATGCATGTCATGTTTTTGAGCCTGTCCTGTTATGTACCACATTATAATAATAATGTCTAGCTGTGTCAGGCTGTACTTAGGCACAGGTGTTACCTAGGCCTAAATAACAGTTTAGCATATTATGGACCATGGTATCATAGACTGTGCTCCAGAATGTGCTTGGAGAGTACAATAGGTTCATCTCGGTGTTCTAAATAAACTCTGTTGAGCCTATGAGCTTTTCTACAAGTGAAATTCCACTTTAAATTTAAGATTGTAGGGCACATTGACAAGTAAAATTTCCTGCATAGTTGTTCTTGTCAACTGTAAGAATATAAAAGTGATTCCATTTGTGACTTTTTTTCAGTTGATATTTTCAGAAAATAAAAAATCTAAAAATGCTCCGCTGCCCAATACACAACAAAACTAAGGATCAAATAGAAAGTGTAGTGTGATTTATAAGACTTCTTTCCCTGTGTGCTTGTTTGCAGGTACAGCGTGTTTAAAATCCACTGGCTGATGGCAGCGCTGGCCTTCACCAAGTCCACATCATTGGTTTTTCATAGTGTAAGTGCACCATCGCTCCACATCAGACTGTTTCTTCTCTGTTATGTCCTGTTTCTATTCAGCTCTTATTCTGTGCTGTCTCATGGATCCTTTGTGTGGACAAAACCTCCTTTTTTTTTTTTTTTATCTCTCAGATCAACTATCACTTCATCAACACTCAGGGTCATCCCATTGAAGGCTGGGCTGTCATGTATTATATCACACACTTGTAAGTGCAGTTACAACAGGATATAAAGTTTAGTCTGTTTTGTGTTTAGTTGTTGAGTTTATAATGACGTACTTTCCAGGCTGAAGGGGGCTCTCCTGTTCATCACACTGGCGCTGATTGGCACCGGCTGGGCTTTTGTGAAGTACATCCTGTCTGACAAGGAAAAGAAGATCTTCATGATCGTCATTCCTCTGCAGGTGTGTGTGTGCGCAAAACAAACAGTAGTTGTGTGTGATTCTTTAAACTCGGTGAACTTATTTTGTCTGTCATTCTCCAGGTCCTGGCTAATGTCGCCTACATCATTATCGAGTCTACAGAGGAAGGATCGAGTGAATACTATCTGTGGAAGGAGATCCTCTTTCTGGTCGACCTGATCTGCTGCGGAGCCATCCTTTTCCCCGTTGTCTGGTCAGTGTGGGTCGTCTGGATGGTGTCAGCTACAGTTTTGTTTTGACTTGAGTGTGCATATACTGTATTAATCATTGCCGTATGGTCCTGTCTCTGTAGGTCCATCCGTCACCTTCAGGAGGCATCGAGCACTGATGGCAAAGGTGAGAATCCTGATCAAAACGATTCATCAGTTGTAGTGTGTAGTGTATTTATTGATATGTTGTCCATGTCTTTTCAGCTGCAATGAATTTAGAGAAGCTCAAGCTCTTCCGGCATTATTATGTGATGGTAAGGAGAATTTGATTAATTTATTTTTTTCATCAGCAGCCGCAGCTCTCCATTCGCCTATATGTTCGATTGCTGGTGAAATTGTCATGTTTTTAGTTTAATCTCCTCAGATATACATTTAATAATGATAGTGTTGTTTAAGATGTTTATGTTTTTTAATTAGACCTGTTTTATTGTCTGGTATCAAGCATTATTTTGAATATAGAATAAACGATACCCAGTCACAGTGTTTAATAAAACCACGACAGGTTTCCCATTCAGCCAATTACAAATTAGGTTTTACTGTTCTTGAGTAAAATGACAATATTTTAGTTTAGATTATAGATTATAAATGGCCAAGTTTGTGTCTTTTCTGAAATTCTGTGTTTCTGTGTTTGTAGATTGTGTGTTACATCTACTTCACGAGGATCATAGCCATTCTGCTGAAGGTCACTATGCCTTTCCAGTGGCAGTGGTGCTACGAGGTAAGACAACAATAATACGCGAGTGTTTGTACACTCAGTGTAACAGGCTGGAAGGTCGACTTACATGTATGTCATTTACATGCAGCCAGTTTTAAAGAGATTCTTCTAAACTCAGACTGAAAATGTGCTGGTAGCTGTGAACTGCTGCTTGAAAGATTTTTGACAGCTGTTGAGCTACAAGCCAACTGTGTATTTGTCTCCATTACTGGTGACAGCATTGAACGCTGTGTGCAGTATCATTGGTGCACACTCACTCTCTGTCATGTTACTTCAGTTTCTAGTGGAGGTGTCTACTCTGATCTTTTTTGTGCTGACGGGCTACAAGTTCCGACCAGCGTCCAATAACCCCTACCTTCAGCTTCCCCAGGATGAGGAGGATGTGGAGATGGATGAAGTGTAAGTATCCACATGTCTAAGAAGCCACACTTTTCCAATTAGCTCTTTGAACTGCAGCCTGATTTACACTCAGTTTTTACTCGCTGCATTTGCAGACTTGCAGAACGTGTTTTACGCACCGTTGCAGCAGCATTTTCAGCTTTTAGTTTGAGTCACTTGCATTTTGCGCTCAAAGCCCAACCTAGACATAAATGTTGCTGTATTTGATCAACCTGTTTCCATTGCATTTTGCTTTTATCAGTAACTCCTCTGCAAAGTTCAAAATCTTCAAGGGTTTTTTCAGTTTTTGGAAACACACTTCATGATTAGGATTTTAAATTATATGGTTTTTATTTTTATTTAAATCCTCCTCTGTGTTTCTGCCTGTGTTCAGAGTGACTGAGTCCGGTGCACTGGAGGGAATCTCCAAAGTGAAGAAGACGTCTAATGGACGCGAGCGCCAGAAAGAGTCCACTTTGTGAGTGTGGAGCTGCATCTTTAGGAGGGACCCACGAAACATCCCCAGGCCAGCTGGTATAAACGGGGTACACATGGACCAAGACTCCCCACCCCCAGTGAAAGCTTTCCTTTTGAAACTCTTTATGTGGTTGCAGTGGCTGTACCCACTGTCTGGCTATGCAAAAAAAAGAAAAAAAAAATTGACTAACTTTGTTGGACACTCACCATTTTCTGAAAACACTCCACCCTGACACTCTGGAAGGTCCTCAGCTCCTGCTACATGGATGGGTGGGGATGTGAAAAGGAGCTCTGATGTTCTTCATAGTTATCATTTTTCTCTGTCTCGCTGTCTCTCTCCAAAGATAATTACCATTTTAGAGAAGGACTTTCTTTTGAGTGTGTTTATATTGGCTATTTAAACCGGTACTTCTGAAGGCGTGTGGGGGTGTGTGTGTGTGTGTGTGTGTGTGTGTGTGTGTGTGAGTGAATGTGAGACTACACATAATTTGAAGGCAGATGTTTGTTTTTTTTTCTTCACCCTTTCGAGACAATAGCCCACACTCAGGTAAAAGCTTAAAATACATTTAAAATTTAGGCAACAATCTTAACACGTTTCTCTTTCCCGCAATTCAGGATCATAAATACCCGAACGGTCAATATACATATTGTCACCATACAGTACAGTATGTGTTACCTTTTCTCTTATATATTTGAGTAGTATATTGAAATATACAGATGTGCATCATTCTATATTTCAGTATATTTCAGTATTATTTATGTTGGAGGGGTAAGAGTTCCTCTGACTCTGACCGCTGCTGTAATTTAGTGCTTTAATCATTGAGGTCGACTCAGCCCAGATGGTAAGATGTGGACCTCTTATTGGAATAAAACTGCTTTTTTTTAATACAGCTCAAACAACCAGAGCAGTGGCCCAGCTTTTTTTTTTTTTTTGTCATTTGGCCAAACTGTGCCAATCCCGGCAGAGAAGTGACCTAACTGATCAGTTTTGAATTCATCTGCTTTTTGTTTTACCTTCCTGCTCTTGATGTGAAGCTTATTTTATTTACTAGTGATGATTAAATGGTTTATGGAATTTCAGAAATATGTGCAGCCGGACAGGGTCGATGGCCATTTGTAAATAATTTATAGAAGTGAAGACGAGTGATGATGCAAAAAAAAGGGGGCACACGAAGAACTACATGAAGGCTTTATAGCGATTCAGACAGTAATAACACAGGTTCAGTTTCAGTGAGATATTTTTGGATTCTTTTAATAGACAGAGAAAGTGTGAGGAATCGGTGAACGGTTATTGATATTTAACTTCAGACACTCCTGTACAGAGGTGACAGCTGCACAGTGTTGGTCGGTAAATCATATGAGTGGAGGTTTTGTGCTTGTTACAGACGGCTGTTTGGTGTCTGTGCGAACTGTCACAATAAAGCTTGTGTTCTGGAAAGAAGAAGAAGAAGCTGTTGTCTATATCTTTTCTCGTGATGCAGTTTTGTCTTATTTTTAACTGTTAAAGACAAACTTATAGTGATTTAATATTGCATTTCCACAAAAGAGGACATATACACGCTGGGGTCAAATGATCCCAACTTAAATCACTGCTATGACTCTTTCTGCCTGGTAAATGCCAAAAACACAGCAGTTTGTAACAGTCTTTCCACATAAAAATCTCAAACATGAGTTATATTCTCAGACTTGACAGAACTCCTACAGATGACCACAATACAACTGGCAGAGACGTACTGTATTTTTCATATTGAGTCAATTGATAAGTGTGTACAGTTAAAATGTGCATCCCCTCTTTGAGACAGTAATTTCACACAGTTATCAGCCCTCACAATTATTAAACCCCCCACTTCCCTCTGGTCTTCTTCCTCTTCCACAACTTACATTTAGTTTGATTTTTGTTTGTCTTCGCTGAATAAGTCCAAAGCTCGCCTGAAATTCATTCGTCATACAAAGATCTGTAAGAGCATTTGGTCCTTAGGTTCAGCACATGAGCAACAGTCACTTTAGCAGCTTGTGTTTCAGCCCTACAGTACTACAGCTAAGCAGGGAGTGTCTCTGTTTTAGGTTATTTTAGTGGTTCTACAATCCTGCACAGTCAGAGGCTGATGTGATTCCAGGTGTTTAGTGTGTTAAACCTTTACTTGCTGGTAACTTAAACAACTTTCATTGTTTCTTATTTGGTCATATTATTGATAGATAGATGGATAGATGGATGGATAGATATAGATATATCATAACAAAAACTGTTGATACTTGCTTCCAAAAGAACAAAGACAAAATCTCACAAAGTTTGATTAAAATATTTTATTGCTGTGTTGAATTATAACAAGAAAACTGAAAAATGGCGAGGTCAAAATTATTAGCCCTCCTGTGCTTTCTTTACTCCCAAGACAGAGACATTTCTTTACTATTATGTTCACTGTTGATGGGTTATAGAGTCTAAACTAGTTTCGACAGTACATCTTCAGTGATTAATTGATCAGCTGATTGTCGGCCAACGAACTGATCTTGATGCCAAAATAATTCTTCTATTATAATAAACATTATATATTTGGATTTGGGGTTGTTCCATGAACAAAACAAGACAATTACAGACCTCACTTTGGTCTCTCAAAGCTGGTGAGAGACTTTTTAGACCAAACAATCTTTTGGTCTAAAACAATATAAATAAATGTAATCCGAAAATTCATTAATTATGAAAATAATTACAATTAATTAATAATTAATTACATTTGTTGCAGCTCTGTTCTACTAATCCTAGTTTAATTCTGCAGATTAGCAGTAATTCTACAATTAGCCTTGCAGTATGCTGTTTGTAGCTCTCTGTCTTAACACGTTGCAGATGATGAAAGATTCTTCACCCTCATCCTCTCGTGTTCGTGCAGCAGCAGACTTCCCTCTCGCTGCTGCTGCTGCTGCTGCTGCAGCGTTAGAGGTGAACTCTCGGTAATAACAGACCCACATCTTCTGCCCGGTACCGGTCCAGTAGTTTGCAGTCTGCTCCCAGCTCGGCCCCTCCCTCACTCCCTCCCTCCCTCCCTCCCTGCCGTGAGCTGCAGGCGGATGCTGGTCCTCACTGCAGTCCGCAGTACATCCACCGGCGCCCGTCAGAGTGCAGCAGACTGCAGACTGTCACACTCCTCCTCCCTGCGCGCCCCTGGCAGGTAGAAAGGACCCACACGGACACACACGGACCCGGGACAATGTGAGTATCCGCTCTTGCATGTTGGACTTAAACATAAACCCTTGCACACAGGTGGGTTTTGAGGATTTTTGTCGGATGCGACTTTTCTGCGGCGTCATGGGCAGGTAAAGTTTTGCGTCACTGCCGATCGCCTCTGCGTTCGTGGAAATCTTAACCTGCTTGTTTCAGATTTTTTTTTTCAGGCTGCTGCAGCATTTGTGCAGAACATAATAACAGTCATAGATGGACTGAAAACTGGGCTGCTGATTGTATTTCTGAAGCTTTTTGATTCGCATAATTACCACGAAACGGCCTTAAACCAGCAGTTTGGTTAAGTTTCACTGTTGTTAAGGTTGTGATGAAGCTTCTGAACGATGACCTCAAAACGCCTTTGCTTTTTGGAAATGCAGAGCCAGATGATGCAGCAGGTTCCCCCCCACCCTCTCTCTTTAAGAGCAGCAAAACGTGTCCCATTTCATCTCCGCAGTGCAAACGCCACAATGCGCCACGCTGACGCGCTGACTGGCACATGCACGTTAAAAAGAGCGTTTTAAAACCTGCCAATCACAAATCCAGATCCATCTGGTCCAGTTTTTTTTTTTTTTTTTTTTAAATGGTTTTTATATTTACAGCCTGCAGTAATTCTCTGCACTCAGCCACAACAGATTTCCAAAGCGTTTGCTCTCAGTATGAAATGTAAAACAACTGATGGTATTTACCCTCCACTGAAGCTTGTTAACCTTGTTTTCCACACATTACTTGACTGTCTAATGATGGTCATTTTTTCCTGGTATACTAAAGGCGTGCTGCTTTTCCTTCCCTTTCTCAGGGTTTACTTCTCGGCCTTTGCACTTTTGGCCCTCGTGGTTTCAGCTGAAGGAAGCGTTGGGTAAGTTAATCGCTTCAGTTAGAGTCAGTGACACTTTTGTCCACACTCTAAGACGTTTGTTGTTCGTGGTGGGTTTTTAACGACGACACCTCAGTTACAGCCACCACATGTGATATGATTGTTAAACACAAAAACAACAGGCATAAGAAGGCCTGTGACTGCAGGGAGCATCAGAGCGGCTGGGCACTAATACAAAGTAAACAAGGCTTTACACTGTCATGTCCCTCTGTGTTTAATAGAGCTTTTGTATCCTCTGACCACTGGGAGGACACTCGGGTCATAAGGAAACGGACTGATGACAAGATGCTTGTACATTTGCTGTTGCTGCGAGACTCCAGGACCATGAACTTGTGACTTTTACTTTGTAGGGTATAGATTTGTATTTAACCATGCTAGTGATGTGACACTGGCATTGTCTGTCTATAAATTTGGTTCAGGCCGCGATCAGCAAGTGACGCTTTGTGCTCATTCAGCAGTTTATCAGCATCAACTTGATGGATTGGCACCATCTTTATATTTGGTCTGTTCATGGGTCCCAGCGAGGTTCTTTCTGAGACCTGTCTTCCAAAATGAGGTTTCCATTTTCCATCCAACAACTGTTGGATGAACTGGAATAAGGAGGAATAAACTGCAATTAAAGTTTGATCTAGTCTTGTCTAACAAAAGTTAGAATTCTAATATGCTAAACATCATTTATGTGGATTCTTTTTTCTTTTTCTTTTTTAAATTAAATAAAGTTTGCTTGCTACTGTTGTCAGGTGATGAGGCCTGTCTTGGTCAAGTTTTAAATTAAAACTAATTCAGCTATTTTTATATATTGTAGACTGAGCACCAACACCAGCTTCTGCACGGAGTCAAAGGAGTGTCTGGAGTACGAGCTCGTCTGCAAAACAGATGAATATGAGGTGAGTGAACAGCAGCACATAGATACAGATGATATGGCCACGAAGCTTTTATTTCTCACCCAGTGTTGTTCTCTCTCTCTGTCTGTGTGTGTTCAGGTTCGACACTACAGCCCCACTCGCTGGGTGTCAACAGATGCAGAAGCCTATTTCATGGGAGTAGGTGCAGCCCTGGCCTTCCGAAGACTTTTCCAGTACATCAACGGCGCCAATGAAGGAGGTCAGGGGAAGACGGAGGGGGAAAATCACCCTTGACAGAGTCTGTTTGTGTTATTTATTTGAATTTGGAATGAGTGTGTCTTGTGTGCAGGTGTACAGATGGAGATGACCGCCCCTGTCCTGGTGAAGATCCCAGAGGAGACGACGATGTGGGAACCAGCTATATACACACTTAACTTCCCGCTGCCAGCAGCTTATCAGGACAAACCACCTGCACCCACCAACGACAAGGTGAGCCGAGCCTCACAGGTGATGTGGGACAAAGAGCGTTTAGGTTCAGCTCATTTAGGGTGACCAGAGTTGTTAAGCTGCCCTTTCACTCATGAGGTCAGATGCTTTTATCCTCCCAGTACCTGTGTGTAACATGATCATCGATGTTTGCTTGATGATCTATAGAAAGCACTGATGGATGTGGACTTGAGTGCTGATGATGGTATCATAGCTGCAGTTTATGTTTCACCTTCTGAAGTCTGGGAAATGTGCATTCGTGATCTGTTTTTATTGCAGAAGGCACATCCATTCGTGAATTTTAATTAATATACTTCAGCGTAAGTCTCTCATTGTTTAATAGTTTGTCAGTGTGACATTCTGTTTGTATGTATGACGTAGTCCTTCTGCAGCTCCATTCAACCTTTCTCTCTGCAGTTTTTACTGCCACGTAGCGTCTTGTTTGCTGATGCTGCCTGCGTGTGTGTCTCTGTCATAGCTGTATTTCACTGAGATGCCAGAGGTGAACATGTATGTGAGGAGTTATGGAGGCTGGATGCTGTCAGTCACCTCCAGGCTTCACGCCCACCTGCTGACTAAAGAACTAGAGCGAGTTCGAGCTTCCTACAACCACAGCTACCACTATGCAGTCGGCTACGACAGGTATTAACCAACGCATTAAAAGCACTTTTCCACTGCAGGTGCTTTTGCCTGGGTCCAGGAACCTTTTGAGAAACTTATTTCCTTTATCTGCAATTGATCTTAAGTTTCAAGGATGCAGCTCTACCCCAAAAAGTCCCAGCGAGCTAATTAGTGTAATTTTCCAGGGCTTTGTCTCTGCTGAGAAAGTGCACATCACAATTCTCTATAATTACCCCAGGGAAGGTTCCTGGACTTTAGTATCTGGGAAAGAGAAGTACCAGGAACGTACCAGTGGAAATGCACCATTACTTAATATAACTAAGTTTCTTTCTTGGGGCATCACTTTCAACTATTTAGTAATGATATTAACGATGATATTAATTATTATTTGGTTTAATAAAATATAATATTTGCATAATTCCTGATATTCTGTGTAGTTGTTCTGTAATTGGCTGCTAAATTCTTTTAGGTGTTGCATAATTGACATAAACTATAAGATCCGTTGCAGAGTTGCAGAATTTCGACCCAGACACTCACTCAGTCACTACATGTATTTTGACACATATTTGGATCCTTCTAAAGATTTTAAGAATTACAGTTTCCTATAAGATTTTGTGGGTCAGTGATTACTCACTTGTGTTCTGGTCTTTACTCTCTCCCTGTGTGTGTGCGTGCGTGTGTGCAGTCCTTTAAAGCTGTTGAACAGGCACAATGAGGTGTGGTATGTTGCCGAGGGGGAGCCAGTTTGTGCAGATCCACAGGAGCCGACCCCTGCACACACGCCCATGCAGATTTTGACCGACTCTCCGTCTGACCCTCCGCCCCACACACTCTCCGATTCACCCTCACTCGCCCCCTCCAACCTGTCCTCGTATACAACAATCAACTCCTCTTCACAAACGCCCTCTGACGCCTCCGCTCTTCCCGCGTCTAACGCACCTCTCAGTACTTCGTCCCACATACCTGTCGAAGCTGCGTTCAGCCAACCCACCACCACCGCCCGCATAGTGCTGGACCCAACAACCAACTCGTCTGATCCCGTCTCCGTGAGTCCATCCCTGGAGCCCCAATCTGAAGCTACTCTGTGGAACAGCACAGCGCACAGCTCTGTGGACGCACAAGCTGACAGTAACCCTGTGGTAAAGCCAGATGACACTCATTAACAACCTTCACGTTTGCTTTAAGCAGCAATTCCAGATGCAGTGGAGGTGTAGCAGAAGGTTGAGTGGGTGTGTGTGATAGATGGCCATGCTGTTATCTTCTACCCTGTGTATTACACCAACTCCTTCATATGGCAGTTAGTATTTAACTATATGTTCTATCACAGCTTTGCACCTATTGCTTCCTGTATCAGCAAACACGTCTGTACCTTTCGTCACTCTGAGGTTATTACACAGCTGCATCACATAATTAAGTAAGATGTATGTATTAGTTAGAATTCAGTGTTATTGTGTTGACCTGCTGAAGCTAAAGAGAGAGAGAGATGCCTGTAAATGTCAATTTAACCCGAAAAACTAGCATAGCAGCCTATAGGACTGGAAATATGTGTAAATGATAAATAAATGTAAGCCGGGACTATGAGTGGCAACATATTGGTGAATCGTTATACTGTAAATTCAGTTTGTATATTCATTGTGATCTTTGGTGCAGCCTTAAAACTACATATTAATGACTCTGTATAATAATAGTTTATAAAATTTCCTAAATTATTAGTGTTTTAACCTTTGATCAAACCTTTCTTAGCATTTGTTTGTCCCCCAGATTTTTATTAACATATTTATTGTAACAACATAAACTTTGATTATGACAAAGTCACAAAAATCAGCAAAATGAGAGCAATAATTATTCCCCAATATCTGAATTACAGTAAGTATATATGAGTCGACACGTCATTTTGACTCCACAAACAGGCCCATGAATCAATTTTGGTACTGTGTTTAAACCTTATGATTCATTTGTCCAGAGATATTGGTGTGATGTTCGATTTGTGCCCAGTATAAAAATAAATCCACGTCAATTCCTTTTGCTAAGCCAGTGTATGGTCAATAAAAGATACTCAAACAATTAAAGTTTAAAACCTTAGTCTAATCAAACTGTGCTAAGGCTGACCCAAAGACCCCAAAGAACCACAGCTGATCAATCCAATGCAATAAGAGTTATATCTGTTAATAAATTACATTCTCTATCTATGCGTCTCTTAGCTACATACTGTATGTTCTGAGGAAGGTGTAATAAAAAAATTAAAAACCTAACTGTTGTTGGACTTGTATTGTTGTTGACTTTGGAATTAAAATGTAGTTTTTAGTTGTCTGAACATGTTGCATTGTGTTACAGATTTGAAAAGTCCTCACTGTGGTGTTAACTGGTGTTGGTAAATTGGAAAACACTGCGGCAGTGCTCTCTCACCTTCGCCTGCTCGTTGCACCAAACCTCAGTTTTGTTTCCAGTCTTTGGTTGGTGCCACCAGGATCTGCACCTGCTCCAGGTACACACTTTGTGTGAACAGGTTTTCAAGCTTATGTGTTTTTAGTTTATGCTGCCCCCAAGTGGCCATAAATATTTTCATGCTGATTTATTAATCGTCTTCCGCCAAATGATGGATCACTACCACTGACATCTCAAAGAACATGTGAAAGAAGCAGCCTGAAAACTGCTGTTTACAGGTCAGATTCAAAACTGATCACACATTTCTCAACGGTGTTTCTAACCCAAATAGTCGGAGACAGAGAAGACGGAGAAACAAAAAGGACAGATCGAGACATCTCAATTAGTGGACTTTAATCCAGTCTGTTATCTCATACATGAATGCTGGTCTGAAACACCCCAATTCAACTGTGTGCACTCTGCCAAGAGTAGGGATGGTGTTTGATAGCACTGGATCAAATCCGATTCTGGTCCTGAATCCGCTTATCAAATCTGAATTCTTCTAAATGTTTTCATTTTTCTTGCCCACACATCACCATAAGTAAATCACAGATTTCTCTAAAGACATGTTGCACTTAATGTTACCACATGGTGAGTTTATAGTTGCTCTGCTACAGGTTGCAAAATATGGTGTAACA
>JAUBNQ010000001.1:4110274-4122092 GCA_032353495.1 Ctenopoma kingsleyae | reverse complement strand
CTAGATTAATCTAGATTAATTCCAAGATTACAGTGAGATTAATCTAGATTAAAAAAATTAATCTATGCCCACCACTAATATATATATATGCATATATGCAACAAATATATATATATATATGCAACAAATCCTCAACTTTGAGGATTATTATTACTTTTATTATTATTATTACTAGCTACACTTTAAAAAGTAATAATAATAATAATAATAATAATAATAATGATAATACTTTATTGATCCCCTTGGGGAAATTCTTTGCGGACAGGCTGCCGCTGTGAGGCACTATGGGTCAGGGTATCAGTGTCTTGTCCAAGGACACCTCAACATGTAGCTGGGAATCGAATCGAACCACTCACCCTCGGGTTTGAAGACGACTGCACTACCCATTGAGCTATCATGCCTATTTCATTGGTTATTTTTAAAGCAAAAACGCCATATTGGATTATTCAAGATTTTCAAAGTTGAGGATTTATTGCATTTCCTGGTATTAACTACGATGTGTTTAGGTTTCACACATTGACCTAATGAAGCATGATACATTTAGTTAATTTATCAAGTGAATAACTAAAGTCTGGCTTTCTAAAAACCCAAGAAAGAATAACAGAACAGTTCATAGGTCACTGTTCTCCTGCACTACTGGGTGGTGGCTGTTCTTTAGGCTACTTATTTATTTAACAGCATGCAAACACACACAAATACAACTTACAGGCAAATTGAGTTTGATGGCATCTACAGGAGCTTGAAAGGGCCATGCAAAGTTGTGCTTCCACAATGTCTTCAAGACCACTTTTAGCAGGTACTGAAAAAAGAAAAAATATCATATATGAAAAACAATGAATGGAAGTTTAAAGACAGTCTGCAGTTTATCAGCGCACAGAAACAGAAATGTGTCTACCTGTAGCTGGTTCGTCTGTCGTTTGGGTCTGGAGGAGTTCCATGTTTCAGGGGGTGCAGGGTTGAAGGGAAGAGGCGGTGGGGCAGAGGGTGGGTTCTGGCTGCTGCCAGCCTCCAGTCCGTCTCCCATTGCAGTGGTGGGTTGCAGTGGCTCTGCAGACAGTTTAGGCAGATTGGACCTGGCAAAAGCAGGTGGGACCGGGGGGACCCCCCTCAGGCCATTACACTCCTCACTCGACTCTCTGGAAGGATGATCAACAAAGGAAAGGGTTGTTGCTGCTGCTAGTGAAACCAACTCTGACTCAACTTTCACAGTTACTATCGTTTTCACACCTAAAATCTGGCTACTGCCAAGTTTTTCATACACTGTGTATGTATATATGTGGCAGGTTAAGAACTGTTTGCCTTAAGCAAAAAAACCCCCACAAATCTTAATTACATATTATATATATATTATACACTTGCACGAGCATATGCACACACACACACACACACACACACACAATAACCACATGCTAGATTAAGTTCATCAGCTTCATAAAGCTATATAGGCCTAGTTGAACGTTTTCCTTATATTACAATGTGTGTGGCTCAAGCACTTTTGTCATATGCTAACATCCAGCGTCCTCCACTACTGCATATCTTTCACTACAACCAATTTCCAATGCTTTAGTTATGGATGTGAAGTGTTAGAGGTGTCTGAATCTTCAAGGAATTGCAGGTTTGTTTGTTTTTTTTGTTCCAGTCCTAGTCAGTGGCATCAGTATGCAAGAGAGAGACCCCAGGAGGGTATATTTTATTTTCAAGAAAAAAACAAAACAAAACACACACACACACACACCATTACATCTTTAGCATTGTAGCTGCTCTGACAGCCATCATATATGCATTAATTATTAGTATAAGTCGACACTCCCTCCCTTGTTGTTGGATCATGCACTGAGCACACAATGATTCATTATAATTATGTGCAACAAACACAAACAGACAAATGATTTCAAAAGATAATGCAGGTGATAATACAGTGACACCCTTGAATATAAAGCTTCATTAAAACTTTAGTGTGAAGAAAGAAACATGTTATGAACAAATCATGGTTAATGCTCATAGTAACACAGAGCAGATGTCTTTCTTACTGAACTGAAACACAAAACAGTAACATCTACTATAACAATACTTCTACAAAGTAATAACTTTTTACATTAGAAGCTGTGATTAAACAGAACAGTGACATCTGCTTTCACAGAATTTAAGAAGACCAATTCTTTTTGGGGAACTTACATGTTTGTTGCTCTGCAGCTGCAGTCTAATCAAATTGTGTGATCATATCTCAGCTGGTGATGCGGCGATTTCCTGAGGGAACATGAGAGGTTTGTAAGTGACACGCTGCGGGGGAAAGTTTACCACAACACACTTAGAGAGGGCACAGTGACACACCTGTGAAAGAGACAGGAGAAATGAGGAGGCCAGATTAAGCTTGATGTCAATATATTGCTCATGGGTTATTTCCAACTAACATAAAAATATTCGACTGGGTAGGACTGTACAGTATCACATCATCCACAATATACCAGTGGAATTCCTCCCTACAATAAGAATTTGTCACCCTGTGATACGTGAGGATATAAACACCTACACACTTGTTTTATTCAATGAAAATGATTGTAAATGGATCACAGAACACAAACAAACAACACAAATTCATTTTTAAACATATATGAGCACAGAAAAAGGTCAAATCAAATTTGCATGTTAAAATCCTCAAAATAATAAAAAAACATTTCCCTTTGCAGCAAAACCTGACAAATCTGTGACATTCTGCTTATTATTTTTTGCAATAATTCAGGACTGTTTCCACTGAGGCCTTCTGCAGCACTTCCTAAATGTCTGCTGTGTTGGTTGAGCAAGTTATCTCCAATAAATTTTTGCCCAGAGGGAATGGCATGCCACTTCGGTATGGAGTGGTGTCCATGCTGATTAAGGATGCCTTGCATATGATGCAGATCACCCACTCGCCCACTGACAAAGCATCACCAGATCATCACGTTTCCGCCCCCATGCTTCACTGATGGTGTTTAGCAGGCATCTCTCATCTTTTTGTAAGTGCTGCACTTTATGTTCTTCATGCCAAGCACCTCAAACTTGGACTTGGTTCCAGTCATTTAAAGCCCACTGCAACCTTTTCTTCTGATTTTCCAACCTTAGTAGGGTTTGTTTTTCTTGGCAACTCTGCACGAGGCCAGCTAACCTGTGTCTCCGACTTACAGTGTCTGGTCACACTGGTATCCCTCATGTTTTATTGAATGATGCAGCCAATGCATTTGGGCAGCAGTGAAGACAGCACCTGGGTCTTCCACCGCATCTTCTGTCCTCATTAGGAAAAACACAGATGTTACTCCAACAACGATAAGCAAACTCATCAGACGGATATTGTCAGTGTATTTGTCAGTGATACAATAAAAGTAAACAGGAACAAAGTGATGGAGACGGAGGCTTTATGTTTAGCCAAAGACATGATGTCAATCTAGACTGTTAATAACAAGGAATTCATTCATTAACAACACGTTGTGAACTAAATATTTCAATCAATTTACTTTTCAGGTTTTTAGCCTTCTCAATAGCTTTAGTTTAGTATTTAAAAAGCTAATTTTTTTTTATTTTCAATCACTGTGTGTTGGTTTGGCTCTCAGCACTGTACTTTAACACTGGCCAAAAATACTTAGTAGTTTCATACAAGTACAGATCTGCTGGGACTCCTGCTGCTGACTGCTCTTCATTTCTTGGTGTGTGTGTGTGTATGAAAACCATCCAGTATTCATCTGTTCACACCAGTCAAATCTGTGACGCACACTTGTGGGTTTGTCGCCACTAGAGACGAAATGGTGAATGGTGGTAAACCACTATAAAATTCAAGACGGTTAATATTACCGTTTCTAATTTAAGTCATTAAAACTGTCGTCCAT
Source organism: Ctenopoma kingsleyae (assembly GCA_032353495.1). Classification (NCBI taxonomy): domain Eukaryota; kingdom Metazoa; phylum Chordata; class Actinopteri; order Anabantiformes; family Anabantidae; genus Ctenopoma; species Ctenopoma kingsleyae. The sequence continues at coordinate 4,118,235 of JAUBNQ010000001.1, read as the reverse complement.
TGCCACGCTTTGATAAACTCCCCCGCAGAACGGTTGAATGCTGTCCAGCATCAACCAAAGTTAGCAACAGTCTCCCAAACACAGAAAGACTGTTGCTAACAGCACGGGTTTGTTTCGTGTCAGTAGAAATATGACAACAGGCAGTCACAGCGCTCTGGAGATTTTTTTAGGTCAATTTGTTGTTGTTTATACTTTTCTTTTTGCATCAGATAAAATACAGTACCTACCCTTGAAATAACACTTCATTGTTCTGCTTTTGTATATTTTGTGTGTCTGCAGACTTACGTTACACAGTTTTGTTACTCAATAATAATAATAGATTTTATTTCTGCTTTTTATACATATATAAGTTATTTCAATGTGTGTTTTACCACTTTTTGAACACTTTCAGCACATTTGAACAATACTTTGATCATACTAATAACTGTGATAATTCTGTCACTATAAGCGTGATTATGGTTTCATCCCTAGTCACAGGATGGAATTCATACACACACAAAGAAATTATGTTTTACTGTAGATATCTTCATATGCCAGTTTAGTAGACACAGCCCTACAAATTATATTTTAATTCAAGTGAATGGCACAAACAAGTGTTGCATTCTTTCATGAAAGCACTTTTCACATATAAACTGCACAATTCCAGGAGAATCAAGTTCAGATGGAGTTCAGCAGAGTTATGCTTTCACATGTGTAGTGCACAGCAGGAGTTTGTCCGACTCAGACTTGTACTACTAAGGGGACACTCAGGATAGAGTCCAGGTAGTCTCCAGGCTGTCTGACTTTGCGTTTCACATGCAGCTCACCTGGGTGAACGTCTGAAATCAGTTTTCATGTATGTCACTGTGACCACCTGACATACATGAAAGCCAGCCACCCACCCACAGGTGACCATGAAGTACTAACAACTTGAGGACTCCACAGGTTTTATGAACCTGCTACTCCAACCAGTCAGTCAGAATTGAGAAAGCCCTCTGGAATGGAGGGTGAACGTTGCCACTGAATAACCTTTTTTTGGGATAACCATGACCTGGATGACTGAGAATCTTCACAAACAGTGTTGACAATGTTACATCACCTGCACCTTCTTTTTGAACTGTTCGGATAATCCACACCTTACAAATGACAGAATCACAAGCTCAGCTCGTGATTGCCTACTAGCACAAAACTGACACCTTAATAAATACTTCAGTCACTATACTTTAACTTATTTCCTGTTCGACATTTCAACACCATCTTTAGCACAAGGATGCATCTGCTCTGCAATCAAAAGACATCATGAACAAAAATGTGATGCTCACTGGCAGCTGGATGGAGGGTGACACATCTTCAAGAACTTAAAATTTCTGTTATTGACCCTTATGAATAAAAGTGGTTTGCAAAAATATCATGATTCTCAGTATTGCAATGGTTGCTTTATCATTTTCAGTCACACCTTCCCTCATGAACATAAACGTCAAGGATATGAGTACTACAATGTTATGGATACATAAACAGTAACAGTTTCTACATACATTTTAAGCGCATGTTATTGTTCTCAATGTTTTGGAATTTCTATGAGACAATTTGCTAAAACATCACAATGCCATCAGTCGAGTGTAAGCTGACATTTCATTGTTTGATAGCTGCTGAATTTCTTCCACCTTTTACTGAAATGTTCATATTAAAAATAACTTTTATCCAAGCTTGAACAAGTCAAATAAGTATATACAATGCTATCAACTACAGTAAAACTCTCATAAGCCTCATTTTCTGATACAGTTTAAAATTATGAAGGAGCAGTGCCCTTTCCTAAAAAAAAACAAACACTGACAGATAACACTGTAGTCAACAACAACTACACAAAGTTTCAACACATTCCTCCATACAACCAGAATCTAAAACGTGTCTCTCACCTGGACTTAACACGTTACCGTTACCATATAAAAAAATGAAAACCATCTACTGGTTGGCAATTCCAGTCTTCAAGGGCTGCTGTGCTGCTTGTTTTCTAGCTATCCCTGCCCTACCCACAGCTGATCACCTGGATCAAGGTGTGTTCAGTCTATCAGAGGCTGGAAGACACCAACTGAATTTGTCTTCGCCCACTCCACCCTCGTCTGACATAGTATCTTCCAGGAGCACCAGAATAGCCCCCTCCTGACGTAGAGTAATGTTGATTCTAACTGAGCAACAGACTCTGGCTGGTGCTTGAAAATCCAACCACATACTGATAATCTACTCAAAGCCATTATGTAATTGCATTCACATAGTGTAGGCTATATAGCACATCAGTCCAAGCAGCGTTGCAGCTAACACCAAGAAAGTGAAGCGACTGACATGAAGTGACATTTTAATGAAACATTCCGCAGAATTTATCAGCCATTTTGCTAACGTTACTACTTCGCATTACGTACCGGCAATGCAATCTACGCAAAGCAACGAAGCTAATGAAGCTGAGAGCCACGAATAGCGTTACTTATAAACACAGACGCGATCTATTCTAAAACAACTTTTCTCAACGCGTTGGCCTTTTGCTAATCCTCCATGTCGGTACATCGCCGTGTCCACCGTGAGAAAGTGACAGCTCCGCACGCACACGGACTTTCTGAATACCACTTTGACGGGATTGATATTCCCGAAGGGACGTACGTCGTGCTCCCAGCGCGCTCCTGCGCCACCGAGCGTAAGCTACGCAGCCGAGAGGACGTAACTTATGTCACGAATACGGCCTACGGGGCTACAAACAAACAGCCTAGCAGCTAACTAGCTAGCATGATACCGACCTGCAGCTAACGTGCACACTGACAGCACCGAGTGTCCGGTGGCACGAAAACAACCTCAACACAAGCCTTATGAGAAGAAAGATACAACGCAGGATATGCACATTAACACCAAGTAGCGCTAACGTGAAAGACAAATATTCATCTATCTCGTGTGCTCGAACCGGTGAAAGGCCTGCGAAGACAGCTCATGCTCCGCTTGCCAAAGAGCACACTGACAGCGCGCGAAGTACGTAACCGATGCCCATTAGAAACCTTTTAGCAGCTCGCTGGGGTTGTACGCTTTAATTTCATGTATCACTTTCACCTATAAAATGGCAGAAAACGTCATTTTTACCTTGTTCGGTCGGTTGTCAGCGCACGCAGACCTTCCTCGCCCCAAATCCAGAACAAACAGTCCCGTTTGACGTCGATGACGCCATACGCACGGTGGGCGGGCCGAAGGATTGTCAGTCGAAGTGTCACCGAGGGCTCCACCCCTCCCCCGGGTCCACATCACGCAACACCCCGTAATCATTTCAGCCATTACTGGACGGTGTTTATCACACTAATTATATCTTTGATACACATTTACACGTAAATAAAGAAGCCGTAGGAGAATAAAAAGAGTAATGCGATTATTATTATGCATGTTTTTATTCTAGTGCGGCACAAAGTGGTTGTAATAGGCTGCGTATCTATTTTAAAGTGACATTTCAACGGGTCCGCGGGCACAGGTTGTTGCATGTGCATAGATCCTTGGTTATTTTGTGTAACATTTTTGCGACTCTTTGTCCTACTACTGTGTTCGTTTATAATCGTTTTGCATTCTTTTTGTAGGTTTCACATTTACTTCACTTAAAAGAACTGCAAAATGTCAATTGTCGAAACTGTTACACATATTTCTTTTATAAGGTTCACAATATGTGTCTGTTTTGGTCAGATCAAGTCAAATTATCATCAAATAATGAGAAACATGAAGAAAATATCTTGCCACGATCTACTAATATAGAAATGGCGACAAAGAGATCATGTACAGATTTGGAAACCACAACCTTGAAATGAGTTTGTGTGATTTGATTATAATAGGATATGCTCCTTAACCATCAACTGCAAGCTCAAATACTGAGAAAGCTGTAGTATTTAGACTTTTAACAAGCTGATTAACAAGTCAAACACTGAGCTGTTGTCTACATTTGTCATAAAAATGTTCTGACAGCTTGAGGATCTCACTCAGAGGTATAAATCTCCATAGATCTTGAGTCCTGCTGCAGTTTAAACACTAATACGTTCAACATAAAACAGTGAAACATTGACTTATTGAATAAGTTTATTTTTTCTTCAGGGCGGAACAAAACGTTTACATGACATCTCCTTTCTGAAGACCTCATGCTTATTCTATAGATGCAGGTCCCTCAATTATGTCACCCCAGCTGTAGAATAAAAAGCTCAGCCTGTCCTAGATTTTACCAAAACCTTGGAAAATCATCAATACTGGCAATAGACAATAAGCTATGGCATTGTGTAAACTAAGAAAAAAAAAAAGGAATAATATCTCAGCTTTACGATACTCATGACAGCTTCTAAACAACTTAATCTAAATTAACAATAGTAACAAAAGGCACAAAAAATATTAGGTGTTTGACACCTTTGGAAATACATTTATTTGCCTTCTTACCCAGTTCTAAATGAGAAAGAATCAATGCCTGTCTTACTATGGTTCTAGCATGTGAAGGTAATTAACCTACTGTCAAAACTAGAAACATGAAAAACCAACTAACATAAGCCTAACAAAAATAAGCCTAACACCAAGTCAGACAGTTCAACACAAACATGACAGTTTATCACCTGTACTATTCTGTTTGACAATCTTCTCATCTAACTCTAGGCAAGAAAGTGAATAAAATTATCTCCCAAGATGCTCTCCAAACATTTCCTTTAACAAATAAAAAAAAGGTTGTAAATATATGTATGTTGAGACGAGGGATGTATATTTTATAATATGTCTGTCAATGAAATGTCAATGGGACTGTGGGAGTTGCTGACAGGTCCAGAATGAGGATGAGAAGTCACACGGTGCAAAAGTCATTCATGATTCTCGGCTTCCCCCTCCACCTCTGCCACTTCTGCCTCTTCTGCTTCTTCCTCACCCTCTCTCACGTCCCCCTGCAATCCCTCCTCACCGATTTCATCATGCACAACATATCCCTCTTCCTCCTCCTCCTCTTCCCCTACTTCAAAACCTTCCTCCTCTTCTGGGTTCCCCTGCTCCTCCTCTCCTTGCATCCCGAGCTCCTCCTCCATCTTTTCCTCCTCTGCTGCTGCTGCTGCTGCTTCTCCTGTTGCTTCACCCTCAGCCAACTCTTGGGCCGTCTCTCCCTCAGCTGGCAGCTCATCCTGAGCAGCTGCTGCCTCTGCATGGCTGTCTGCTGTCTCATTGGTCAACTCCACCTCTGACACATCCATCACCATCGAGTCGTCTGGGTCCTGGTCGTCCTGGTTACCAGTGAACGGATTTTCGCCCTGACAATTACAAAGTTTACAAAGTGAATATGTTTTATGCGACTGCCTGTATCCGTGATCAGTTCTAATTTAAATCTGTGAGACTGAATCATTTCATGTAAAAAAAAAAAGATTTTGCAAAACCTTTTCCCTTGTTTCCCCATCTTCTAAACAGTACTAAAACATGTTCCCTTAAAGAAAAGTTTAAAGGCTTCTTTAATTTTTTACCACTTTATCATCATAATTTCACATTACTGATTTTAGAATATAAAGACATCAGAATCAAAGCCTTGACTTACAAATAAGAGCAAAGACAAGAAAACATGACATCATTAAATTAGTGAAGCATGTATACTGTGCTTTAACTCCTAACAAGTACATACCTTGAGGTAACTCTCCAGCTTCTTGCCAATGAGTTTGTGGTTAAGGATGCTACGAGCAACAGACAGACAGGCCCTCTTGGACTGCTCCATCATACCCTAGAATCACAGAAAACACAGGCCTATGTTATACCTGCAACAGTGAAAAAACATCTAAATTTACAGTACATCACCCAGTGATAGTATTTGTACAGTAAAAGTATGAAAATTAGCGCAAGTGAATTTAAATTAAAATCTAGAGCCGTTCCAAGGTTTGTTAGTGTAAGTAGATAAATGAATTAATGTAAAGAATCATCCGTTTGGGGCTGATCTGCCATACCTTGCGGTTATAGTTGTGGTCAGGAGATTTGATGTGTTTCTGGATGAGGTGGGGCTGCATGGGAATGAAGAGGTCACACGCTGCACAGTGAGCAGCTTCCACCTTCCTCATGAAGTGCTCCATACCAAGATCTACAGTTGTGAGAATATGTGCAATGAGGAGTCACTTCTTATTTGCTGTCTTGAGCACAAACACAGAAGCATCTGTTGCTTACCTCTGGTCAGGTCCTGCTCTTTATACACCTGGCAGATGGCAGCGGTGTGGTTTTCTAACTGGCTGACCCTCTGGTCTGTCTTTTTGAACTTGTTCTGCAAGTACTCCTACAAAAAACAGAACTGGTTTACACCCCATGTAAATGCACATCAACTCTGAGACACGTACGAGTATTTCATCATATATACCTGTCAAGTTAACCTGTGTTTGTATTTACACGAGTCCTAAACTCAATGAGCATAAATAATCCAGCAATAAAAATCTTTGAGAAAGGTTTGCAATTTCTTTGAGTGACATACTGCATGGTATGGAAAGTAAATGTTTTTTTTCCCCTCTCTGTTTTTATGTCCATTTAAGTTTGCTCAGTTCATCTGTGAATGTGACGAGTGACAAATCTCACCTGTAGGAAGTCTGTAGTGGGCTTGGACAGCTGGCTGGAAAGGAACTTAAAATGATCCTTGTGGAAGCGACTCTCAAGATGAGTTTCCATTTCCTCCTTGTAGAATGAACGAAACTTGCAAACAGAGCATGCAAACATCACCCTGAGAGAGAGAAAAGTGTCAGTGTCGATGCAATAAGCCCTGCAGAAACTCTCACAATGAAACTAGATGAAACCCAGTTTCAATGAAAAACTCTAAATTTTGCCAAATAAAGAGCTTTAAATTAAGAATGTGCTAACATCATGGGTTCTGAGAAGCCCCTTCTCTAGAACTGGATCAAAATGAATTATTTAGTGAAGGAATGATGAATTTCAGATAAAAGCCTGTTTTTAAATGATAATGAAATGAAAGAAGAAATTGTGTAGAACTCAGGAATTAAGGGCATTTAGTTTGACTTCTCACCTTTCCAGGAAGCCCTTCCTCTTTCTCATTTTTGGGTGCTTATCCTGGCCTTGGGCTGGGGGCTGTTTGCCCTGTGGCTGCTTCTTCTCCTCCTGTTTGGGTGCAGCTAATCATGAGAACAAGAGCAAAAATTAAGTATGTCAGGATTACCACAAGGGATATACAGCACAAGTAACTGATGGCGACTGATCACCATAAAAAATATGAAGCCTATGACGAGCAGCTGTAGTGAACTTACCTTTATCTCCATCTTCAGCAGGTGTTGTGTCCTGTAAAGACAAGAATCACACTGTTTATAAAAAGGCACAGTTACCTACCTTTTTGTGGTTTATTTTTTAATTCTGCCCTAGCTTCACTGCCAATTTAATATTTCAGCTTAGACATATTCAGCCATTACCCCAGGCTGCATTTAAAGTGGATCCCTACACAGTACAAGGCAAATTTGTTATTGTAGTAGTAATAATTAACAGAAAAAAACAAGTGCTTCAGTGCTTTATTACATGTCTGAAGTGTTGAGGTTACAAAATAAGGGCACATTTAAGTCCTCAGACTTCCTGTCAAATAATCTCAATCTACTCACCGCAGCTGCAGCCTTTGGTTCACTGTCATCACCGTTTTTCTCAGCTTGCTCTATGAAAACACAGCACATAAACATCACACCAATGCAGAAATAGCAAACTTATCTGCCATGTGATGAAGGTGTTTACTTTCAGAATACCATAAATTTATTTCAGGAAGTACCTTGGGTAGCATCTGAGCCTGTACTCTCTGTCTTGTTCATCTTTGACTCTGGCTCATCAGCTGCAGTTAGTGTCTGTTTTCTCTTCTTTTGGACATCACGCTGTGGCTTCACCTGCTACAGTTAACAAAAATGAATGTGCATTCACAAAAAAAAACATCCACAGCTCCTCATCACCATGATAATTCTAGACTTAATGCTTATCACAGCCAATTAGCACACTTA
>JAUBNQ010000001.1:4068690-4081264 GCA_032353495.1 Ctenopoma kingsleyae | reverse complement strand
AAAAAAGCCAATATCGAACATCCCTACATTTAACCCTTTTCATAATATTTTCTCAAAATGGCAAATACTTTATCTAACCTGTGTGTTACAGCAGGTCCAGACTACACAATATTGTTGTCTATTACAATCGTCACTATGTCAAATTAGACCATCACAGTGTCATAAATTCTTGCCGTAACTGGGCTGAGAGATATGACCGACCACCCGTTAGCACCTAGCCAATCACAGCTCTCCATTTCTGCCAGACACTAAGTATAAGGTTGTGTCTCTATGTGCATCAGTGCAAGCATTCCCCATTCTTTAGAGGACATCATAATGGGTGATTTGCTGCCCTTCTCACCAGGTTGTTGTGTCATTCTCATTCTGTTGTCTCTCAAGGACACAACAAAAAGGCAGCAGTGTTGATGCCATAGATCCACAAAACGTTCTCCTGTTTCCCAGCTCCACCTCGTAGTGTGAGCAGCAGCATCATATTCACAGTTGTGTGCAGAAGAGCAGATTCGTGTTGATTAGTGTTGCCAACCAACACGCTGTGGATGATGTAAAAACATCTGACATGCTAGTCTGCGTGTCAGGACGTTGTCCCAGATGTGGCGTCCGTTGTCACGTCTGACCCCTGATGGTGAAGTCAGCAGATATTCAACTTGCAGAGATTATCTCCTCGCAGCAGATGACAGAGGAGGGTACACTCTGAGAGTTACTGAAAAACGAAAGGCATGTGCTGGTTTTGTCCACTTCACAGCAGAGCACCGTCCCACCCCCCCACCCGTTGGTTTCCGCCTGTGAGATTTGTTCTTTGAAGCAGATATCTGGATCTTGACTCATTGGGTCAAACAAGAAATTGTGAGCTGAGTCACGGAGCCGGGTAGCTTTTTGTCTCATGCTTCATCCAGAGTATCACACAACTGTGGGTGGAAAACTACATAGATACATCCGCTGTTCTTCATCTTTTTTTGGTACATCATCGTAGGGCTTTATCACAGCAGACACTTTGACTTGTTACAGTAGAAAAACATGTTAATATAGAGAACAATACCAGGAGCCTGAAGCTAATCTCATTTGTCTGACTCACTTCTACAATTGTCCAAAAATGATTAAAAACACATCAGTCTGCTGCGTGTCATGTTTCCTCATAAGGAAAGATGTGACCTGAATATGTTGCCCCACAGAGCCAGGGTTTTCAGTCAGCAGTGCATGTGTACGTTTTAATAAAGATTATTTAAATACTGCAGGGTATTACCAAGCATTTACTCACGCAACCATCACCGTCGCTGTCATCTTAAATATTTCCTTGCCTGGCATTGATGTCATTGGCAGATTGGTGCTGAATTATTTTATTTGCCCGTCTGGTCACTGTGTGAGTCTACTCATGTGGTTGATCTGAGAAGTTCTGACTAATGGATCACACTTGTCTCACTCTACTGTGAGCGCGGAAAGGGACGTCCTGTGGTGGTTAGAGACTTAAAGATTTCTGTCAAAGAGAGAGAGAGAGAGAGAGAGAGAGAGAGAGCACGCAGAGTTTAAGGTTATCGTGGGCACAGAGCAAACCAGTGTGCACAGTAAGACAACAGGGAAACATATGAAATGTTTCAGCTTTATGGCACATACTGTAACTTTACTGTTTTGATTCACACTTACACCAAATGGTAGCTGAAGTTAGTGACTAGTGACTTGTAAACAGGGCATTTAGCAACCTGATATTTCCTGCATGTTTGCAGGCAGATTAACCTGCTTTGCTCCCTCCAGGTGGGCAGCACTAACCAGCAGCCATGGTATCACTGGACGAACCGCTGGACTTGAAGCTTCCCTCAGGACGCATAGACGGTCCAGTGAGATTAGGAAAGAGGGCCTGCACTTCCTCTATCTGCGCCCCCCTCAGCGTCACACGACCACGCCTGCTATGCACAACCTTTCCTTCACCGCCCTCCTCTCCAGGTAAGACTTGACCTGAGATAACATATTGTTGACTCTTACTGTACACCTTCCACTGCCAGAGTGCACTGCAAAACAACTCATCAGTGTTAATGCAATAGTTTAACAATTGTCCTCTATCACCCCCCCCCCCCCTCCAGTAACTTAATATTGTCAATCTAATAGCTCTCTTCATACAGACACACATTGTCCCCAAACTTGTCAGTGTGGCTCATAACTAGAGGAGCGTGACAGTGACTCAAACAAAAGCACAACATGTCCTCTGTGACAGTCTGAATGGAAGGTACAACCTGGTGGGGCAACCTCCGTGTTCTATGTAGCTCTGTTAATTTTCCCAAACAATGGCATGGGGACACCAAGGACTGCAACATGAATACTAATGAATATTCTTTATATTATTAAGAAATAACAGTGAAAGGTGTCAGTCAAAGAGCTGGTTTTGTTACTTTTGTCTTCCTGAAGGACATTTCAGTGTGTTGTCAGGGAGAACCGGGAATCAAACCGCTGACCCTGCACTTCATGGACAATTAACTTTTCAGCAGCTTTAGCTCTGGAACAAATTTGGTCTTTATTCTCAAAGCTTAATAAAAAATTACTCTGATAATGTCGGGAGATAAAGTTAGCAACTGTCTGGTAAAGAATTTTGAACATCTAGCACCTAAATGCCAACATGTTTACGTTTATTGGTCATCAAGCCAGGGCAAAACGGAGTGTGATTCATGAATACGTATTTAAAGTAAGTCATGATCCACTGCAGCACTTTGTGATTGTGAAAGAGGTTTCTTATTCCTGAAACACCTGTTCACAAAATATGGATCAACTAATCTTTAAGCTTCTTCAAGTGACACTGAGGAATGATAGCAAGCAAGATCAGACTGTACGACATCAGTCAGTCCAATGTAGTTTTATGTAGTTTTACTTCAATGTACTTTACTACAAATACTGTATAACAACATCATTTTAACTTTAACCTCTGATCTAGATTCCCTGTCTTCCTCTCAAGAACGACCCGGGTCCTGCTTCACTCCTCCAGCCATGGACCTCAGCCTGTCACCCTCCTCCCGCCACGCCTCCTCGCTATCTTCATCTCCTTCCTCCCCCTCCTGTCCCTCCCCTTGCTCTCCGCTGGGGTCCCCACACAGCAGCAGCAGCAGCCCTCAGCCACATCGCTTCTCTCGGGTGAGTTCAGGTGTTTGCAGCCTATGTAGCTGATGTTATACAAGCCAACTGGTGTCTTCATGACAAACGTGTGGCCGTGTATCCATACATACACTTAACTGATTCTCAAAATAATCCAGCCGGAGACTGGCTGGGGCTGAATGTGCTCCACTCTTCTTCAACAGGATTGAATTGAACTGGGATCCTGGGAGTGAATCTAATTTGTTGGTGGTCTGTGCACAGCACACAGCTGTCCAGTGACTCTGCCTAAATCAAATTCTAGCCGTGCTTCAATGGTAAAACATCAAACAGACAGCCTCTTTGTTAGAGCATCAGAGTTCCCATCTTGGCACAGATAGATCTTTTAGCTCAGAAAATACCTCTTTACAATTGTCTTAAACATTTCAGTGGATTCTTGGAAGCATTTGCTATATCTTCCAGTATATATTAGGTACTTAACAAATATTCACTGACACTGGCACTGTAGCAGCAGCTCTTTGTGCAAAATAATTAACTTAGCTGGCCAGCATGAATAAGCATGCAGAAATCCAAACGCTCTTTAAAACACGGAGGATACACATGAGGATATATCGAAAATGTATGTAAACGGCTTCTAACTTATTGGTACCCAAAGCACTTTACAATATTGCTTCTCATTCACTCACTAGGAGAGGTTCAGTGTCTTCTCCAAGGTCACGTTAATATCAACATCCACATATTTTTGTCCATCCCTCTGTTTTTCAGGAAGCAGCTCGTCATCGAGGTGTGGAGGCCGGTACTTCACCACAGGGTTATCCGTTTTACCTGCCGATTGGAAGTCCACCGAGGGGCTACAGCTTCCCCTCCTCCATGTTCATCGGTCAGAACAGAGAAAAGCAAGTTTCACCAGAGCCCTCACTGGACGGTCAGCTGGCCTGTCGTTGGATGAAGGTAAATATAATAATAATTTAAAAAAAGCCATTGGTCAAGATGATAACACATAGAAGCATTTCATGGAGATTATTGACTGACCAAGGTTACATGTTTTACATCTTCCTGTCTTCCCTGAAAAAGAAATCTCCACCACATAATTATTAATTATTATTTGTCATATTTTATCAAGTTGAAGTACTAAATATATGCTGTAAAATTAACCTAAAGGAAAACAAAAAGTATCTAAACACTATTCCACAAACTTTCGAAGGTGATGACAAAAGAACAACTTGGTGAAAAATACAACAGCTGGTAAAAGGTACAATTACAATAGTTCTCTCTGGATTGTAGTGGAGTAAAATCAACATAAAGTCTAAATACTCCAATAGGATACAAGTAAATATATATAGCAAGGCATTAATTTACAGTATATTATGATATTAAGGTAATAAAAAACAAATCTACCATATTCACACCCAAACAAACCCAGATGTCTTATTAATTCAAGATCTATTATGAGTTGTAAACCTGTAAAATGTTCAGGCTATTAAGTGAAACACTTATGCAAATCAATAAGATAAAATGTTTATAATATGTAGAAAAAGTAAAAAAAAAAAAAAAACCAACATCAACAACAATTATCCTGATCAATTCTTCCTTATCACTGATCATCAGTTTAATCCTGTTCAAAGTGTATAATCCTCTATCCTTCTCTATCCTGCAGTGCCACCTGCTGTTCGACTCGCTCCAGGACTTGGTGGATCACATCAACGACTTCCACGTCAAGCCTGAAAAAGATTTTGGATACTGCTGCCAGTGGGAGGGCTGTGCTCGAAATGGGAGGGGCTTCAATGCCAGGTAAGTTAAAATTGATGCAACATGGCTATAACTAAGGCAAACACTTGATCAACACCGGTACAAATAGGTACTGGTATATAAATATTTGGTTTCATTGGAAAGGTAAACTAAGCAGAGTCAGGTCTCACGTAGGTGTTAACATTCATTATAAAATTTAAGCTGTTGCTTGTGTTGCTAAAAACATTCAGCAACATGTCAGCTTGTAAATCACAATTCTGAAATCAACTATAATAAGAGTTCGATTATAAGTCATTATTGTTGATTTATTTATTTTTTGGTTATCTGGTTTATATTTCAGCTCCAAACTGTCATAAAAAATAGTCCATAATAACATTAACAAAAAGCTTTTAAAAGCTTGTCTGCACAGACTGTCCCACGAGCTTCAATCTAAATCTAATCATTTGTATGCATTTCTTTTAATGCAGGGTGCTTGTTAACATTTTGTAAAAGTTTCCAAGGCAATATAAAGGTCAAGTAGTTGCTATCTGATTGTTGAAGCAGAGTTTCAGCTTGTTGTCTTATAATAAGACATTTCAGTAAATTCAGACACTCCACTTAAACTAGTTCTAATTCAAATATTAGCAACCACATCCTCACTGAAAACTGATCATTTCAGAAGCAGTGCATTGCCTCTATGTGTCTGCGTGTGCAGCTATTTTCTAATCCGAGTTTGTTTTCCATAGGTATAAAATGCTGATTCACATCCGCACACACACCAACGAGAAGCCGCACCATTGTCCCACCTGTAACAAGAGCTTCTCTCGTCTGGAGAACCTGAAGATACACACCCGCTCACACACGGGTGAGTTCACAAAGAGCAGACAAAGTGCAGCAGTGTAGATTTTTATTATATTTCCCTTTTGTTCCTGTGTTAAATCAAACGCTTACTTTTTACATTCTTTTGCAGCATTTTACATTTACGTTCAAATAAACAGTACTGTTTTACTGTGAACAGCAGATAAAAAAGTAAAAAAGTAGTAAAAAAAAACCCAGGTCTGATTATAAAACTTAATAATTCAGTTTAAACAATTACAATCACCTTCTTACCTACTTACACATTTCGGTTAAACGTATCCTCACGCTCTCTGTGATCACCCATGTCAGTCTAATAGAAACGTTTTCTAGGTCAGTAGGTTCAACTTCAATCACAAAAATGCTGTTTAGTAAAACATATATCAAACACTAGGTTAAGCAAACACAATAAGCTCCAATGCACTGTGTGTCCTAACACCTCTACACCTGTAGAGTGCCCACGCTGACCCCCACAACATCAGAAACACCAGCTGTGTATAGATCAGCTTTTACATAAGACCTTAAATTTACCAAATGCTAAACTGAAGCAGCTCAGTCGTTAATTTAACTCCACACCTCTGGTTTGCAAAACGTTCTTTCTATTTTAAGTTTATAACATGACACCAGGGTTATTTTTTCTCAGAATAATCCAGAGCAACAAACACCATTAAACAAAGGCTTCCACAGGCTGGTAATCCCTGTGATTACTACACCGCTCTTAATGCATCAATCGGGTGGAGCTGTACTTCAAATATAGCCTGCAGTCATGACACAACTTGCACATAAGGCGCGGTACTACCTCTGTCTCAACTTCGTCTTTGATAGAGTTTGTTTTTGTGACGTGAGGAGAGCCAGACCCAGGGTCCATTCACCGTTTTGAATGCCACATGTCAGATTTATGCACAGTTCATCACTTTCATTACATTAGGTCGATGTTAAACTGAGCTGTGACACTGTAGCACATACTGTTGTTGGTTAATAGAAACATGATCTCTTGAGAACTTTTTCCACCATTTCATGAGAAGTTTGTGCTTTTTTACCATGAAGATAAAAGGATAGTAAACTAGGTACTAGTACATAAATATTTGGTTTCATTGGAAAGATAAACTAAACAGAGACGTCCTGTTCGGGTGCAGACTGCATGCTCAGGTTTTTTTCTCACGTAGGTGTTAACTGTCATAAAATTTAAGCTGTTGTTTGTATTGTTAAAAACATTCAGCAACATGTCAGCTGCAGCAGCAGCTATAATAAGAATAAGTTTCAAACTGTCATAAAAAATAGTCTATAATAACATTAACTTATCTAATAAAACCTAGACCTATCTAATAAAGCTTTTAAAAGTTTATTTACTGTATATAGCACATTTGGCTGCACAAGAACTTTAATACCATAAAGATTTAAATGCACACTATAAAATAACTTAAAAATATATGACAATGATAATGACATACTGTATTGTTCACTTTGGGGAAATGTGAGTCAAAGGGCTTCCGTAAAATATTACGTCAAGCCAACAAATGCTGTTTGTTCTTCTAACAGGACTAAATGTTATCTTGATTAAATAGTCCACGTTGTGTATAGTCTCAGTCTGACTGATTAAGATTTGTTAGTTTATTGAAGACGTTAGGTAGAACTTACAAATCTATGTCAGCTTCATTAGAGTTTATAATAATTTATTTTATTCAACCTGTTTTTAATTTGTTGCACATTCTTGGCAGGTCTGCCAACATAAGCACAGAGTGAAACAACAACCTCATGGGTCACTTAGTTTTTTCTAGTGTGAAAATAACCACCAGCGTTTTTAAACTAAGAACTGAACAATATTTGAAGAGCTTTAACGATGAAACAATGCATGCTGGGACGTCCACTCTAAGTTCAATAAATGAGATTAGAAATTCTCAGAAATTCATTCATTTAACTCATTTTAAAGTAAAGGACTTAAAATAAGAAAATAATCTATTGTTTATAACATTTGGCAATATAAGCTAGAAATTTTAAGTAGAGTTAGCCTGAAAATATAAATATTTACATTAAGTTAATTAACAAATACTATACAAAAAATACAACATTGCTGCATGAGAATCTGCAGTGTAATGACTTTAATTTGCGTTTGTACAATTCCATTTACCACAGTTTCTATTTAAAACATCTGACGTGTTAGGTGGTTACCACATATTTCCCCGTTATCTTCCTTCCTACAACCTGTTTGCATCACGTTTGGGATTGTCCGTCATATCAGAGATAAAGATGTTTGGAAATAATCCAAGAGAAGAAACACGTGCCTGCAGGGGATGAGCAGGGAGAAAGAAAACAATGAGAACACACATACTAAAAACATACTTCCTATAAACTGAGAAATCATTTACAGCAAAGTATGAGGAACCATATAGTTGAACATTAAACCTTCATGTGGTTACATGAGTTTTCAGCACATGTTATATTTCTAGATATGAGATGTGTGTCACACCAGGTGAGTTGGTGACACCTGTGCTGCACGAACAGGATATACAAATACTGTACGTACGTGATTGTAAGCCTCTCCACACCCATTTTTACACTTCACAATGTACGTTTGTGAAATTGTGCAATACAGACAAATGATAGATGTTCTACCTCAGTGACTTTTACTTTGTGGTTTACTTTGTCAGTAATGAGCTTAGTCTGGAGGTTGGTTGTCACAGCCTGTATGCGTCACATAGACTGGGGCACTGATATGAGTAGAGCTGGCTCTGGACTTATGTTTCACCCATTTAAGGTTAGGAGGGTTTAATGAGGTCCTGGAAAATGAGAAGTGTGGTATCGAGCAGTTTTAGACATCTCGTCTATGTTTATCCTTCTCATTTTATTTCTTTTTAACCTCTATGAAAGGTTGAAAAGAAATAATGATAATAACAATGTGAAGATGCTGAAGTATCAGTTTAAAGTCCTTGTAAAGCAACCACACAGTATCTTTAGAAATCATTAACAGACCCATTTAAAGGGTTGCCCAGGAGAAAATAAAACTCAGCAAGAACCAAAAGCTGCCTCAGTGAACAGGCAGTTTCCAACTGAGAGCTATTAGTCACATTATCAATATAATTATTAACATACAATATTCATTTCTAGGGCCTTCTCTGTCTGTGTTTACATTTATACTGTAATCAATATATTCATTATCTTGTTTCCCTTGTCCTTCTGTCTCTCCCAATTTACGCCTCTAGGAGAAAAACCCTACATCTGCCCATATGAAGGCTGCAGCAAACGTTACTCCAACTCCAGCGACCGCTTCAAGCACACTCGCACCCACTACGTTGACAAGCCTTACTACTGTAAGATGGCCGGCTGTCTGAAGCGCTACACGGATCCCAGCTCACTACGCAAGCACATCAAGGCCCACGGGCACTTTGTCGCCCAGGAACACGGGGCTCCAACCAGGATGGGGACAGGGCTTGGCCCCACTGGGCACCAGAACCCTGCAGAACTGCCCTCTGTAGGCGGAGCTCACATCATCATACCAGGGGCTACTGCAGCTCTCCTTGGGAGTCTTGGGGCCTCTTTGCCTCTCTCGTCCTTCTGCCATGCCAGAGCCTTGGGGCACCATGGGACCCCACTATTCTCCGTTGGAAGAAGCAGCAGCATTGGACCACTCGGCCTCACGGACTCCCCTCTGTTACACTTTGGTCTTTCAGCTGCATCAATGTTGGGGCTGGGAGCTCTGGGAGGTCTGGGGCAGGTAGCAGGAAAAAAGCCAGGAAGCGAAGAGGAAGAAGAAGAAGGGGAGGTGCTAAACCTGTCTGCAGGCGTGGGCCACAGAAGAAATGACCCTTTGTCCTGGGTGGTTGTTCCCCCAAGGGCGCTGCTCCTCAAACCAGCTGTTGTCAGCTAGGATGTTTACACAGCAATGCGTAGAACCAGGTAGTGTGGGTCTGTTTGTATGTGTGTTTCTTTTCCGTGTCAGTATTTGCATACATGTATGCCTGAGTGTATGTGTTAACAGACTTCTCAAGAGGGGATTTTGCATGTGAGGAATAAAAGGGATCTCTGTCAACACAGAGCTAATAAAGCACTTCAGTCGTTCCAGAATCAACGCAACACACAGACTAGAAGAAAAGTAAATGGCAAGTCTTTGTTGAATATACACAACCTAAGCAAGACAATTGATTGTTTTTGCAGCATGTAGATGCTTCAGCTGTCTCAGGGTATATTCATCCAAATTATCAAGAACATCTTTAATCAACTACCTAGCAGTGTAAAGCCATTATGCTTGTGGAGACTTTGAGATATCCGTCTCAGATTTCTGCAGAAACAGAGTTAAAAAGGATTTTTGGACATTCAAAATTCAATAGCGACGTTTTTTTCCACAAAGTCACGGCTACTTTAGATACTTTACATCTGCTACTGTGAAGAGTCTCTTCATTCGAACAACTTTACAATGAGATTTTCATTTGCTGTTTTGTTGATTGATAAACCACTTTATTTAAATATCTAAACAACCATTTAATTGACTGGCACAAAAAAACATTTAATCCTACTGACTTCGATATTCCCCAAGCTAAAATCCAGTGTTTTAATGAGAATCATAAGCCACCTTAACTGACTCATTTTAAAGCTCCTTCCCTCAGCTCCCTTGTCACCTCAACAGTCTGGTCCAGTATCCAGCATCACTGGTAATGCTTCCCCAGCCTGCCTGTCATTTCCATGCTTCGTTTTAACCGTCACTCGTGAACAAGCACAACAACAACTATTGCTCACTCTCATCACTATTTGCTGTTTTTGCATGGTAACACACTAAATTAGGATGGTTAACAACAGTACACCTTTTAACCATCAGCATGTTAGCACTGACCTTATTTTGTTCATCTCAGATAAGCTGGAGGCATGCTGTATGTTTTAGAGGTGGGCGTATGGACCCTTTAATATTCCTTGGCTCTCTCACACCCTCCCATTTATCTCTACCTTCATGGTTAAAGCATTTCACAGTGGACCTGTATTAGTCTTACTAAACCTAGTCATGAAAAAAGAGCAGGTGCACTAACCGTGTTGTAGTTTTCGACAATCCCTACCAACTGCCTCCACTGACCCATTTAGTGTACTCCTAAATAAAAGTGGGGGAAAGCAGGACTATGGGGTGCAATGGGAAACTGTCCTTACATAATAACTCAATGTAACCTTAAAGAATCTGCATTGTGGACTTTGTTGTGACCTATTTTTGTCACACCCATCTATATTTTTCTTTCAGGCAACATCCAGTGTGTGCAGTTAAAGACTTACATTTCAAAATAAGATATTAATCAATGGATTACTTGACACCATAATGAAATTATGGCTATTTAGGTTATTTTATAATACATTTTTATACAAAAATTTATGAAACAGCTTTTGCACAGACACCTGATTACAGAATACATTTAAGGTGGTTTGGAATCAGGCCTTCAAGATCTCACTCATAGTTTTGTTATTAAAAGAAAGTTAACCCCTTACATTTCAATTCAGGTCCATGACAAGCAAAAGAATAATAAAGAAAACTGCCAGACATGGTAAGATATGACAGCAATGAAAGTGATCTCCGTGTGACTGTTTGACATGTTTGTTTTATTCAGAGATGTCTTAACTCAGAGTTTGGGACGTTTACGTCACCACGTTGTGGTGACAAGGATTATAATCACACCGATTTATTGACCATGTGATTTTACTTCAAGTCACAAGTGAATGAAAGACAAAAACTGTGTTGCCATAACTGAATGTAGATTTATGGGTAATAATGTTGTTGCTTATCTTATCTAATTCCTCGCTTAACTAATAATTCAACGACAATGATCTGTAACAGGATCAGCCTGCGTTTTAGGTAAGACCAACTGAATAATGCATTCCACTGGGAAAAAGGTAGACAAAGGTGTGTATTAGGCATTAGTGGGTACACATTTGCTACAGATCAATGTTAAAACATTGAAAATGAATAAAAAGGTACACAAAAACAATCTAAAAACAAGTATTTTTAAAGGGGAACTGTTTGACAATGGCCACACGTAGCCAGTACTGTATCTGTGTCGTTTTGTCCTGTACGTTTGTTTGCACATTGATTTATCCTAATCAGTATTCCCAGTATGTCCAAGTGCCTTGTGTTTCATCTGAAATATATCACACAATATATGAAAATATTTACGCAAATGTATAAATGTACTTTTTTTTATTACATTTTTAGAACCTGAATTTTAATAATTTGACGACAGAGGTGATTGGTACATCAGTACCACTGCAATACCCCCCACCCCCCACCCCCTCCCCACCCCAAGGTTGTCACAAGTGTTGATTACTGTGACAGTGACTCTATGTCAATAAACACATTTCAAAGAAAATAACCTTCCTTATGTCATTGTGTTGGACAGAAGTATGCGTCTTTATGCCAGTGTGCTCATTAACTTATTTCTTCTTTGCTGACACATCTTAAGACACCCGTGGAACAGTTTCTTACATACCACACTATTGCATAAGCAGTTATCATAACTCACTTTACAGATAACGTGACCTGGATGACAGGGAATCTTCATAGACATGCTGTAGTTAGTGGTGTTGAGCGGTCCTCTGTTAATATTCTCACAGGTGAGCTGGTGAATATGTTTGATTGGGCTACAAAAGTTTATGTGAAAAATACAGCCATCATAAAAGAACATTGGAACTGGGAACAAGGACCTGGGACATGCTTAAATACTATAAAACATGTAAATGAAAAGTTCACACCCAGAAGTCTCACTCTGGGAAGTCTAAAGAGGAGAGGCGGGTGAGTATGTGATGGAATATCAAAATAATAGCACATATAACGGAAGTAAAGTCACATACCATGACACAAGTCACCGTGGAAGATGACAAAAAAAGTGATTTTCTTCACAGCATAGTGTACGAACAAAACATTGGATCAGGGTATTAGAGAGAGTTTGTTGATTTG
>JAUBNQ010000001.1:4051372-4062022 GCA_032353495.1 Ctenopoma kingsleyae | reverse complement strand
AACATTTAAGTGTGACAAACATGCAAAAGAATAAGAAATCAGGAAGGGGGCAAATAGTTTTTCACACCACTGTATACTCAGAGTGAGTGTCTGTTGTGTCTGAGTGCTTGTCCGAAAAGAAACTGAACACCCAGTAAGTTTCAAAGAAAAGCCTGTTAAGCTTATGGACTATTTAGCATGAAGAAATAACCACCAATTACTGTTTCTGTGTTGAGTCTGACAGTTTTTGCAAGGGGCAAAACACAAAGAGCAAAACTATGTTTAAAGAGAGGCCTGTAGGCTACTGAGCAAGAGAGAAACACTACTGTTTATTGGTACTTTAAGCAATCAGTGGATTTCAGTTTACTGAGACTAAAGCAGTAGTAGTATTAACAGGCAGACAGTCAAATTCAGCAACAACACTTAAATTCAACACCACAGACAGCTACTACTTGTGACAAAACACAAAAAAAAGATTAACGTGTGTAAATTAAAATTTATCTAAATTAATCTATAGCATGGTGGAGCTGTGCCAAGCAGCACAAACACAAATAGTTTTATGCTCTTGTTACCTATAAGGCACACAATGCTGTTGAAGTTACAGCTGTTATTTCACAGTTTGGTGAAATAAAGAAAAAAATTGTTATTAGTCCATTTTTAATAGTCTAACATAGCACAGATTGTCTCAACACTGTGAACTTGATTTTCTGGATATTGGTTTACTTGGATAACAAAAATATGATGTTGGGCAGGTTACTCACCAATTTTAATGTCTTTCCTTCTTGTCTTTTCAGACAACTCGACAGATCGAGTCATCAGAAGAAGCCTTGCTTTCACTTCTGGTTCCAGTTTCTGCTCCTGCTTTGTCTGGTTCTCTTCGTCTTGTGTTACACTCAGTCTGGCAGCTCTGCGTCATGGTGGGGGAGGTTTCCATTCCGTGAGCACTACCAGATATTGTTTAATCGGACTAATCAAATTAGCCTACCTCCTTATAAAGTCCATCCAAAGCACAGAGCAAAATCAAATGAAATCCAAGAAACCATACCGAGTGAAATCCAAGAGACCACACCAAAGGTAATACATGAAACCACACAACCACCAACTGTAATACCCACTGTAGCACCTACAGACAGTCATTACCACCGAGCCTACCCACGTAACTACCACTTTATTATGGATAACACAGACGTGTGCAAGACCAAGAACCCTTTCCTGGTCCTGATGGTTCCAGTAGCACCAAATAATTTGGCAGCTCGGGATGCCATCAGGCAGACATGGGGCAACACCAGTCTGGTTCAGGGCAAGGTAGTGCTTACCCTTTTCATGTTGGGACTCTCTGCTGGTGCTGATGTTGAGAAGCAGCAGGAGAAGCTCAGACAGGAGAATCTGCAGCACTTTGACCTGATCCAAAGTGACTTCAGGGACAGTTATTTAAATCTGACCATTAAAACCATGGTGATTATGGACTGGCTGGCCACCCATTGCTCTACAGCAACCTATGCCATGAAGATTGATTCAGACATGTTCTTGAACATTGACAATCTGGTGATTATGCTGCAGAAACCAGGTATTCCCAGAACTAACTACCTCACAGGAATGCTTATGTGGAACAGGCCCGTTGTACGTTCAAAGAACTCTAAGTGGTATGTCCCTGAGGAGATGTACCCAGACTCCACATACCCAACGTACACTCTGGGCATGGGATATGTCTTCTCCAGTGATCTCCCAGGAAAATTTGTGGAAATCTCAAAATCAATCAAACCCTTTAACATCGAGGATGCTTACATTGGATTGTGCATGAAAACGTTAGGACTACGGGTCACATCACCACCTGATCCCTCTCAATTCAAGGCCTATAACACTGTATATAATCGCTGTGAGTACTCCAAGGTCATCACCTACATTCTTGGGTCTGCACAACAGCTGGTGAAATACTGGACAGACTTGAAGAAGCCTGGACCCACTTGTTAAGACAGTGACTACTAGAGTTGCACTGAGAAATCACCTTGGTGGTGGAAGGGACTGGGTGGCAGGGTTTTGGGAGGTTAATTTATTTATTTATATATTTCTATTGTGCTGGTATGTATGTATTTAATTCAAAATGCATTTTTTAAATAAAGGTGTTTATTATTAAGGGGAGAAAATCTCAACCTACATGCACCAACTGCAATCAAGCGTTTGCAATAACTGGCAATGAGTCTTTTACAGCACTGTGGAGGAATTTTGGCCCACTCATTTTGCAGAATTGTTGTGATTCAGCCACATTGGAGGGTTTTTGAGATTCAGGTCAGAACTTTGACTAGGCCACTCCAAAGTCTTCATTTTGTTTTTCTTAAGCCATTTAGAGGTGGACTTGCTGGTGTGTTTTGGATGATTGTCCTGCTGCAGAACCCAAGTGCGCTTCAGCTTGAGGTCACGAACAGATGGCCGACATTCTCCTTCAGGATGGTTTGGTAGAGAGCAGAATTCGTGGTTCCATTTACCACAGCAAGTCTTCCAGGTTCTGAGGCAGCAAAACAGCCCCAGACCATCACACTACCACCACCATATTTTACTGTTGGTATGATGTTCCTTTTCTGAAGTGCTGTGTTACTTTTATGCCAGATGTAATGGGACACACACCTTCCAAAAAGTTCAACTTTTGTCTTGTTCCTGAATTTCCTTGATGGTCTACTCCACTTTGTCAGGCAGGCCCATTTAAGTGATTTCTTCATTGAAAAAAGGTGTGGCAGTAATCAAGCCTGGGTGTGACTAGAGAAGTTGAACTCAGCTTTCCAAAGATGTAATACACCACAGTTAATTTATGTTTTGACGGGGGGCAATCACTTTTTCACAGAGGATCATGTAGGTTTGGATTTTTCCCCTTAATAATAAACACCTTCATTTAAAAACTGCATTTTGTGTTTACTTGTGTCGTCTTTGTCTAATATTTAAGCTAGTTTGATGATCTGAAACATTTACATGTGACAAACATACCAAAAAATAAGTAATCACGAAGGGGAGAAACACTTTTTCACACAACTGTATGTATATAATGTACGTGTATACAGTAAATAATACATACACTCCTCATTTCTGAAGGATATGTTATAAGGGTTACAGTGGTTTCTGAAAAACTGCATTACAGTAATGTCTGTTGACCTCAGTATTTAGAGCTTTTTCACTTTGCCGAGAAAAACTAATTAGAAAAGGAATGTTTGTTTTCCATGAAATGTGAAATGAAAGTGGGTGTTTGTAGAACTTGATGCAGCAATGAGTGAAAAAAGGAGAGGAACACCATTTGAAGCTGATGTGAAAGATGCAAGATTTTTAAAAAGCAAGTACAATGTGGGAAAAGTTTTCATCATGTACAGGAATTCTAGAAGACGAATTTTCAATATTGTTCAAGGTAGCTTTTTAAATAGCACAGCAAACAAGTCTAATCACTGGCAGGAAGGTGTAAAAGTCATCTTGTACTATTTATTTTTGAATTAATGAATGTAATTTTTAAAACAAACAAATAAACCAACTACTGAAACTACAAAATACTTAATATACCTTTGACACTTATTTGTGCAGAAATCTTCATGATCACTATCTGATGTTGACTTACCTGGATTCCAACAGAAATCAGAATATGAAATCCAGGTCATCCAGATCATTTCTCTACTGGCAGTGATTTGCAAATCTTATAAACCAATATTTTTTCATAGCAACATATGAAATATTTAAACTGAGAAAGTGTACTATTTAAAGAAAAAAACAAGGCAATTTTGAAATGAATGGAAGCAACACGTCTCAAAAAAGTTGGGAAAGAGGCAACAAGAGGCTGGAAAAATCATCAGACAGCACAGCATTAAAATCAGTGATGCATTTGTTTCTCAAGGAGGACACTTGTAAGTAGTATTTCAAATGAGTCTAACACACACACACCCATTCACAAAAATGGTCTAGCACTTAACAATTCCTAGCATGTTATTTATCTTGACAAGTTGGGCCTTATCAGGGCTCTTAGTTTGTAGTAACTCAGAATTTACAGAAACTGGATGGTAATTGCTTTGGATAAAAGCGTCTGCCAAGTAAAGTAAAGTAAAGTAAAGTAAAGAACTTGTATTCATGGACAGATGGGCCTTCTTCTGTATCTTCTGTCCTAACTGGATGGAGTTGCAGCATGTCTCTGGAGCCACCTTGTAAAAAAATCCTTTTTTCTTGTCCATATACAAGTATAGAATGATGGGTGTCTAAAGTGTTTTTGTTTGGCCCTTTAGTTAGTAATTTACAGTGAAAATGGCAGGTCACTCTCCCTATGGAGGAAGTTTTTATGGGAGGTTTAATCAAAGTGATGCAAAGTATGGTGAAGATGGGGTTATGCCTTTGACCTGCATGTCTGCTTCAGACTCGGTAATCTTTATTGATGATGTAACTCATGATGATACCATCAGAGTGAATTCACAGGTGTACAAAAACATTTTGTCTGTCAATTTACACAGAAAGCCATAAAAATGAGAATGTATTCGACGAAGCTCCATCATGTAGTAAGACAATGATGCAAAACACACTGTCAACTCAACAAAGGACTGCAGGGTGGAAATGGTGGAACGTTTTAGACTGGCCAAGTCAATCAAACTGGCCAAGACCTTAACTCATTAGAATAAGCATCTCACCTCCTGAAGAGGAGATAAAACCCTCAAAACAAGCAACCGAAGAAGGCTGCGGTAATACCTAGATTTGACAGACCACAGACCAGTCAGTCTGTGATCGATCACATGACCCCATTTCTGGTTCTGACAGTATGTAGGGAGGTGCAGGTGGACCCAAGGTGGAAGCCAGTGCTGTTAGCTGTTGCTGCTAGTAGTCAAAGTCTGTACTTAAATCTGATTGAAATGCTATTATTCAAAATTTATTTTATGTAAAAACATGTCAAATTATTAGAAAAACCTCATAATAAAATGCACTCCTGTACTCCATCACCCACTATGACCTCAACAATAAATATATAGAAGAATTATCACCAGACAGTTTTATCAAATAGCATGGTGGCAGGTTTCAAGCTATCTGTCTGATAAAAACCAGCACCAGTAACAGACATTGGTGACAAAATATAAAAGTTTTTCTAAATGCTCTATTTAGCATAGCAGCAATGATTTACCATAAATCACCAGGTTTATGAGGGTGTGCCGTTTCACCTTAGCTCTTTGTGGCATTCATGGGGAAGATATCAAATTACACTGAAGGTTTTAAGCTTTCTTCTGTTTCTCAAATGCGTCACAGCTCTTTCATGATAATGTCCTTTTTTTATCTTCATTGAACCATGAAAAACTCTTTATCTCTGTTTTATGAGATTTTCATATATAATGTTTTGTGACTGTTGTCTAATCTTTGAATATGTTTGTGGTTGGAATAAACATTGCAACCAGGTTTAACATTTAATGACCTAGGATTATATATGCAATTAAGTTTTGACTATATTTAACACATATTTAAGAAGTGTGTCTAATTATGTAAGTCAAATTTGATACGTCCCTAACTACATTAAGAATACTTACATTTAAATTTATTTTGTTACTGATATGTGCTGACTCCTATCAAAATGTAAATTCAATTATTAAGTTTGAAAGTAACGATTTGGTGTGGATTTGATAAAACTATGAACTTGAATTGATTTACTTTGAACACAGTATGACATCTAGTGGGGGAAAGATCCTACTACAGTATCCCAAAAAAAAGTTATTCAGTGGCAACTGGACTTGGTTTAGTTCCTTGAAGACGTTTCGCCTCCCATCCAGTAGACTTTCTCAGTTCTCTTAAAAGCGAGGTGAGGTGCACACTGAGGGCAGTGAACCCCAGGAAGGCTGCCGGTCCAGACAGGGTGACCCGGAGGGTCCTAAGAGAGTGTGCAGACCAGCTGGCTGGGGTCTTCACTAAGATCTTCAGCGCTTCACTGTCCCAGTCCTGCATCCCACCTTGCCTGAAGATGGCCACAGTTGTCCCACTGCGTATACAGACCACCATCAGCAGCCTTAACAATTAGCGACTAGTTGCTCTAACACTTGTTATAATAAATTGTTTTTGTAATGAACAATTGGCTCTACACAAGACTGTGTACCCTACTGTACACACTGCGCACATATGACTGTCGGTACCCACCCAGACAATGCCGTCATTAAGTAACACAGAGTACAGAGCTGAGGTTCAGAGGCTGGTGGATTGGTGTGTGACCAAGATCAAAGAACTAGTAGTCGACAAGAGGAGGAGGAACCTGCAGCCCATCAGCATCAATGGGAAGTGTGTGGAGAGGGTGTCCAGTTTTAAGTTCCTGGGTGTGCACATAGACGCAGACCTCCAATGAAGCTCAAACACCTCAGAGGTTGTGCAGAAGGCCCAACAGCGTCTCCATTTTCTGAGAATCCTCAGAAAAATCAACCTGAGCAGGGAGCTGCTGACAGTTTTCTACCGTTACTCCATTGAGAGTGTGCTGACACATTGCATCATGTGTGGTTCTCCAGCAGCACCATCGCACACAAGAAGACACTACAAAGGGTCATTAACATGGCCCAGAAAATCATTGATCACCCTCTTCCCTACCTGAAAGACCTGTACAGCAGCCACTGTCTCAAGAGGGCACCCAACATCTTACAAGACTGCACACACCCAGGACACCCGGTGTTTAAGCTGCTGTCCTTCATGGCGCTGAGGTCACGGACAAACAGACTCAAGAACAGCTTTTACAGCAGTGCAATCTTCAATCTCAAACATCTGACTTGATCTGACATGATTAGCTACCTCTTTTGGATAGTGGGCATATTTGCAATGAACATTATTTATTTTTTCACACAAAATGTATATTTTCACATAGTTTAAAATTTATTGTGTTGTGTTGAGTGCTGACGTGGGACAATATTCTAATTTCGATGTACTATTGTATTAAGTATGAGTGTGCAATGACACTAAAGAGATCTTATCTTACCTTATAGTGTAGTCATATTAGAGATGTGAAATTGTGACACAAAAAACCCTGACATGTCTACTGCAAAAAGCATTTTCCTCAACCTCAATTGATGTCAAGTGGAAAGCGTTCCGTTGATACAACCTACCCCACTACTGAGTTAAGTTGAACTACAACCACGCATAAGACAGAATGTATTTTCATAAAGCCTGAGAACCAGCAGGACTTGTCATTAGACCTGTTCGAGATTAACTGTGCCTCACGTGGAAAACAGAAGAGCAGGCAGTGGCAGGGAGCCAAGGAAGATGGACAGTTTCCAACTTTTCTAGCAGCATTCAATGCAGAATTAATCAAATGTAATTTTTTTTTGCAGTTTTCAGTTACTTTTGTTTGTTGTTAAAAAGCTACAGGAGATGGTGTGTTTATCGTTTAACCTCCTTATGACTCAAAATGTTCACATGAAATGGGTTAAAATTCCAAAGAACCACAGTAATCAACAGACTCATTGCCAGTTACTCCAAATGCTTGATTGCACTTATTGCCACCAAGGGAGGCAAAACCGGTGATTCGGGTTTAGGGGGCAAGTTTGATAAATGAGATCATTTAAAAACTTCATTTAGTATTAACTTGGGTTATCTTTGTGTAACATTAAAATTTGTTTGATGATCTAAATCATCTAAATGTGATAAATATGTATGTATATACAGTAACTTATGATTTTATTTCATCACATCGAGTATTTACATCTGTAACAAGTAACTAAACTGTTTTAAATTTGATTTCATGTTTTTTTAGGCAATTAGTTTCTGGAGTATTGAATTTGTATTCCTTGTGTCCCTTTACCAACCCAACTGGTTGACTGCTCATTCATTCCCACTTGAATTTCTGGAAGAAAATTTCTTTTATGTAAAAACATGTCAAATCATTAGAAAAACCTCATAATAAAATGCACACCCACTATGACCTCAACAATAAATACATAGAAGAATTATCCCCAGACTGTTTTATCAAATAGCATGGTGGCAGGTTTCAAGCTTTCTGTTTGACCAAAACCAGCCCCAGAAACAGACATTGGTGACGAAGGAACCTGCTGAGCCTGAAAACTGCCACCATGACGTCATCATCATCCAACGGAATAAATGACAAAATATAAAAGTGTTCCTAAATGCTCTATTTAGCATAGCAGCAATGTTTTACCATAAACCTTTTCACCAGGTTTATGAGGGTGTGCCGTTCCACCTCAGCTCTTTGTGCCATTCATGAGGAGTCACTGACACCAAGCATAATGAAGTGCTTCGAAAGGCTGGTCATAGCACACAAAGACATCTTTGGTCAACTGAATTTTGGGGCAGATACTGCAAAGGCACAATCACCCCAGCGTTTGTCAGGGTGGAACCAAGCGTAGGTGAATTCCATAGGACCTTGAGTTTTACAGCCACACCACCTCTTTTTCCTTGTTTCCTCTGTCGCTTCCTTTGAACGCTGGTATAAGAAGAAGGGTGGAGATATGCTGGTATCTCTGCCGGTGGTCGGAGACTTAGACTGGTCTCCATTATACAACTTTTCCACCAACGATCGCATAGTGAGAAGGGCTGCATGATCATAAGTAAGTAGAGCAGATACAGTCTGAGTCAGAGGCGGTAGAAACAGCAGAGACAGAGCAAAAAGCAACAAACAGCAGAGAGTCTGACGGCAGGTCACAAACAATGGTGTCTTAAAAACCCACTTCGACTCTCTGGCCATCAACCCAGCTCGAAACTCGATCTTATGTTGCTTTTATTTTGTTTTATTGTTTGATTGTACCTGTTTTATTACTTTTATTGTTTGTCTTGAATTTTTATTGCATTTATGATGTTGTTAATTTAATTTAATTATCTCTGATGTACAGCACTTTGTTTCTCCTTTGCTTCCGCTGGTGTTAAAGCACTTTATAAATAAAGCTGATGATGGTGTCTTCCACCTTTCCCTGACACATCTGAACAAAAGATATAATTATGTCAGGATGTTGTTTAGAGTCTTTAGCTCCGCCTTCAGTACAGTCTTCCCAGCTGATTGTGAAACTGAGTGCATTAGGCCTCAACGACACTATCTGCAACTGGATTTTGGACTTTGGACTGAGATCAGTTTGGATGGACTACAACACCTCCAAAACCATCACACTGAGTACTGGAGCTCCGCAGGGCTCCGTACTCAGTCCTCTGCTTTTCATCCTGCTGACACGACTGCACAGCACCAGCCACATCATCAGGTTTGTGGATGACACAACTGTGCTAGGACAGATGATGAAGCAGGAACGATGAGTCTGTGTACAGAGAGGAGGTGGAATGGCTGTCCACATGGTGCTGATACAACAACTTATCTCTCAACACTGAGCATCAACGATTCAGCTGTGGAGATTGCAAAGAGCATAGTTTCTCAGTGTGCACATTACTGACCACCTCACTAACCGAGAAAGCCCAGCAGAGACTCAGTTTTGTGAAAAGAGCTTCCCCCTCCTATCCTCATATTCCGCAAGGGCTCTATCGAAAGTGTTTTGACCGGCTGCAACTGGTATGGCAATCTGATCGCAAGCGCCTGCAGAGGATAGAGAAGACAGCGAAGAAGATTATCTGCGTGCCTCTCCCGTCACTACCGGGCACTTTTCACAAGCGCAGTGTTTGCAGCATTGTGCAAGACCACTCACACCCCTCAGACTAGGAGCATCTAACCTACAAATAAAGGCAGGCAGTCATGTTGTTAAATTCTTAAAGCAGGGCGGAGGAGCAGACTTCCATTCTCTCACGATAATCCTCTTTAACACCATACTAAACATTAGGGCCTGCTGGGACTCATAAGGCAGTGCTAGGAGTCTTTAGGAGCAGCCAAAGCAAGAAGACAATTTGAAAAAATTTGCTTCTCATATGTTATGTTAAATATTTGATTTCCAAATGGTTGAAGTTTAGGTTAGGACCAGAACATAAAGTTCCCTTGCATGATTTACACTTTTCACACATGGCTAAGAGCTATGCAAATATCCTATGCACTTTGGTTCTTAACTGACAAATGTGATGCATCACCTTGCCTCGCTGCTCAGGGACCCCACCTACCCCCAACATATACTGTTCACACTTCTAACTGAGACCAGAGGTACAGAAGTGTGAAATGCAGGACTTCCAGGCTGAAGAACTCTTTATTCCACACTGCTTTTATATGTTGCTTTATTATCATTTGGTATTAGAAAGCTATAGAAAGAATTTCATTGTACAGCGAAATGTGTTTCCTTACTGTGCGTACGACAAACTTTGAATTTAAAACTGTATAAGCTGGAGTCTAGTATTGACAGAGCAGTCCACGATCTCCTCCATCCCCTCAGCCCTGAGCTCATCAGTCATGTTTTGACCAATTTCTTTACTCCAGGCCTCCCTAAGACTAAAATGTGTTATAATCATCCCCACTACTGTAAGTCACAGCAGTAGCTCTACGATGGTTTTACATACATTGTTTACGTGTTTCATGGGTCATATGTAAATTTGCCCGGGTGACTGAGAAGCACTGACGGAGTGGGTGAACAAGGATGTGTTGATGGTGTAATCAGAGGTGTATAAAGTACACAAACTCAACACTCAAGTAAAAGTGCAAGTATTTGCCTAGAAAAATACTCCACTACAAGTAGAAGTTTAGAGTTTTGAGTTTTCTACTCAAGTAAAAGTACTAAAGTACATGCACAAAATCTTACTTAAAGTACAAAAGTAAAAGTACTCCACTAA
>JAUBNQ010000001.1:3929653-3944506 GCA_032353495.1 Ctenopoma kingsleyae | reverse complement strand
GCAGCAGCAGCAGCAGCAGCAGCAGCAGGCGTTTTGCTCGGTCTGGCCAAAGACAATGGCAGAGCTGCAGGAGATGGAGACGACGATGAGGAGCAGGACGAGGGGGTTTATTTTGTTAAGTGATTTGGAAGTGGCTGACAGCAGGAAAGCTTTTCCTCTTGTGCTCGTGTGTGGAAGAGGCTTATGGCTTTAAAAAGCTGTGCTGAAGTCAAACAGTGACTAGCAGAGCAGGAGGTGTGTGGTTATGAGATGAACACTTGATAGAAGTCGAGCAGCTGTTATGTAAATACGGTCAAAATCATGTAATTACAGATAAAACAAATGGATGTATTTGTCCTTTGTATTTGTTCTTCTGAGCATATAGTTGACTTGCGCTGTAATCTCAACCTCACCTCTTAAACATTAAGCTTATATCCAACTAAATTGCAATTTGGACTGAATCTGCTTGTCAGTTCTCCACATTGTACTCCCTCCATTCGCCCCAACCAACTCCTTGTTACTTGGTTTCCATTAATAAATGTAATGCTTCATTCATTCAAAGATTATGTTGCATAACAACATAGTGGTTATGGTAAACAGGAGTAATTGAAAACTACCTGTGAGAATCTTAAATCTAAATCATAAAAGAGAGAAAACTCTAAAGCATGACACCCCATCACATAAACTGTGATATCAACAGGAACGCCTACAAACCTATTTATAATTAATTTATTAAAAATGAAGATTGCTTGTTCTCCCCAGGCTAGCTTTCTCCCACAGTCACATGCAGTTAGGTTAACTGGTGACTCTAAATGCCCAACAGGCATGAATGACAGCCTGACAGCCTGTCTGTCTCTATGTGAGCCCTGTGACTGGTGACCTGTCCAGGTTGTACTCTACCTTTCACCCACTGACAGCTGAGACTGGCTCCAGCAGCCCCACAACCCATAAAAGCAATAACTGTTAGCTTAATGGATGGATGGATAGTTTATTGCAATTTAATCTTGTCTCAGGAAACCTGAAAAAGTCTAGTACTATTTCAAAGTATGACTGAGAAAGAGCATTTTTGTTAATCTGGATTTGAAGGCCACTTACATTGACAGTAATAATTTCTTTTTTCAGTGTATATATCCATCATCTTCTTTTTCTGCATATAATCTGTTTGTGCAGAAAAGCGCACGTGCGCTGTAGGTGCGTGTGTCTGTATTCTGAGAAGAGCCTGGCACTGGTGGCAGCTGGTTTACCTGAAGCCCCTAAAGGTGGAAAACAGCAAGGAAATAGCTTTGACCCACATGCAGAAATGGATTGGTTTCGCTCCGTTGCTGCACAAAGGAATTTAAACGTTGAGTGTGACAAGAGACAACATAACAAGGTTAACTGTAGTGACTCAAAGAGTTGGTCTACACTAGGAACACGTCAAACATCAGATAGCAGAGAGTACTGTACAGTCACGTTCCAAAGTCAGTACCCCAGCATAAAAAAATCCTCTAATCATAGTCAGTTTTAATGTTAAGCAAATACAACTTCAGCTAAACAGCAACATATAACTTTTTTCACCGTGACATTATTTAGTAACAAAACTGAAGCCAGAAAGAAAAAAACATGTGGGCATTACTAAGTACCCCCGTGATTCAGTAGCATGCAGATCCACCGCTTGAAGTCATCATTTCCTGTATGACTTTCAGTGTCTCACACGGTTGTGGAGGAATTTTGGCCCATTTGGGTTGAGGTCTGGACTTTGACTAGTCCATACAAAAACCTAAATTCTTTTATTTTCAGCCATTCTGATGTAGATTTCCTGTTGCGCTTCGGATCATTGTCCCGTTGCACGACCCAATTTTGACCAAGCTTTAGCTGTTGGACAGATGGCCTCACATTTTCCTCTACAATACTCTGCTATAGAGAAGAGTTCATGGTCGACTCAATGACTGCAAGGTACCCAGGTCCTGTGGCTGCAAAACCAAACCAAATGATCCCCCCTCTACTGCCGTGCTTGATGGTGGGTATGAGGTGTTTCTACTGAAATGCTGCGTTTGATTTTTGGTTTCTGGTTGGTCATTAAGGCCGAACTGTGGTCTAATCTGTCCATAGGACGTTGTTCCAGAATCCTTATGACTTGTTCAGATGCAGATTTGTTTAGCTCAGTCGTGCTTTTATGTTCTTGAATGCTTCCCTCTTGTAAACAACCTTTCTCACTGTAGAACGTTGAACTCCAGATTGTTTGGAAATGGTTTTATAATCCTTTCCACATCGATGTGTAACAACAACTGCTTCTCTAAGACCATTGCTTATGTTTTTCTATCTTGGCATTGTGTTAATACATGAACGTAATCAAGGACTGATTATTAGCAGCACTTTAAATCCAACGCAAGCAGTAAGGGGGTGCTTAGTAATGCCCACATGATTTTTCATTTTGGCTTCATTTTTGATAACTAAATAATGGCACTGAGTTGTTGACTGAGGTTGTATTTGCCTAATATGAAGACCCACCATGATCAGCTGATTTTTATTATGTTTTTATACAAAAAAAAAAACACAGAAACTTTGGAAGATGACTGTAGGAGTTCAAGACCTTCCACCCTACTCTCTCTCGCTCTCTCTCATGCTCTCTAATTCCACTTTTTTTTAAATTTTTGGACAGAAATCATTTACAAATTAAGCAAATATCTGAACCAAAACTTCAGCCTGGACCACACAGCAGTAAATCTTCATCCACTGATGCCAGACCTCAGTGTTCTGTGTCCCTGCTGTTTGATGGTGGGAGGCAGATGTGTTTATCTGGTAAGATGAGTGTTCCTAACGCAGGTCTGTGTGACACATGGAAATGAAAAGAGGGAGAGATCAAGGAGGAGCAGACTGAGTTTGACATCACTGCATAAAAACAGACACCAGGAGAACAAGACAACACGAAGTTGATGCAATACAGGGTCAGTACTGAACTGAAATCCAAATACAGGATGTTAATCACATTATTCGCTGCCGATGATTAAATTTCCCCTGACCGCTCGTGTTAGTTTGTGTCAGTGTTCCTCCTCAATAGCTCGTGTTTCTTGGAGTCTTCCTGAATTTGGACTGGAACGTCAGAAATGTAAAACAAAAATAATAATAAAAAAATGAATACACACAAACATTAACACCTAATACAGTATATATGATATATAATCCTGACTAACCCCCCCAACAAGACAAGAGTCTACAGTCATACTAGCAGCTCTTCAAGGCTGTGTAACTCATGTAATACTACTACAAGACGAAAAACATTCCAGTAGAAAACCCCTCTGAGTAATGTATTTGTATTACCAACAATAACACCAAACTAATTTCTGTGTGGGTGTGAGAGAGCAGGAGAAATCTACAGGGTCATCAGGTGGGCTTAAGAGTGTGTTTTAGCCAGGGCCGATTCTTTGATCAGACCTTTAGGTGTGCTTAGGTCCTACTTTGTGGAATCAATCAAGACAATTAGACAGTCACTTTCTTTATGAACTACCAGCATTAAATTAAAATATAATGACATCCAATCTGACCACTTTCTGCACCTCTTTTGCTCTCTTTCTCTCCCTCTGTATCCTCCCTCTCTCCCTCTATGTGCTATCAACCATAAACATAAAAAACAAACAGATCATTTATAAACTAATAGTATGTAATATCATGTCAATATTACTCATATTAATCAGGTGAACCTGGCTGAAAATCATACTGTTTATCCATCTATGAAAAACATACGTTTACAATAAACAGACTTCTTGAATTGTGTATTGTTGCCTTAAATATAGTTTTAGCTTATGTAATCTTATGGGGAATATATTAAGCATGGCTGGTTTGCTAATGCTAATTAGGACTGAGGTAATTTCATGGTTTGATGAATGAGAAAATTATAAGATATGAGTCACCAACCTGTTTTTCTTATGTGTTTGAAATCTTCATTTCCACCCTATCATTCTGTTCATTTCACTGTTTAAATCAATTTGATTGCCACCACTAACAAAAACTTGCCATCTTGAATTTAAATTCAGTTGTGTTTATGTAATTTATTGTGACAAATTCTTCACGCCAGCACCTCTGTAGTTCACAAATTCACTTGATACTAATAATCAGATACATACCAGTTCGTGTCAGAGTTTTCATTTTTTACCTTTACTTTAAGTGTCTAAAACCTGCAGACTCTAATGGTTGTGGTGTTGGGGATCTGTAACTGAAGGGGTCAAGTTGGACTTCCATCAGCTTATTTTAGGTTGTGCTTGACCCGCGGAGCGTTCAGCATTTTAGCTAGCATGTTGTTAATCTGCTTAACTGGGCTTTAGAGAGATGGAGTTTCTCTCCGTTTCACACACACAAACCCACTTATGTCCTGTCTCACATACAAAGACACACTTTCACCATCTCTCTTCCACACACACACACACACACACACAGAGAGAGCACTCCACCCCGTGTGTTTTCATTTCCTCCCTCTCACCTTTCAGACCCTGTTACACACACAGTCTTATCCCCATCTGTCTGTTCTCTCTCATTGTTCCCTCTCTCACAAACAGCTGGTTTTAAGTGTTTTATATCCACATGATTCTTTCTGTTTCGTTGGTTTACATGTTGGGTATTTTAGCTGCAATATACGACAGACATAATTACAGGAAGTGTGTCACTCCTGCAGATATAACAGACTGGAACCAAAAAAAAAAAAAGCAAAGCTATTTTTATTAAATCACCAAACACAGTGTCTTCTTTGTGCAGCTCACATCGAACCACTCAATTACAAAATGTATGTATTTACACCAAATACCCACGGTGTCTACACCAGGTCCTTCAAATACAATGTGAGTTATGGAAAGTAACCTCAAGCCCGCATGAAGTCAGCCAACTGTCTGCCTCGTCTGCTTTCTCACCACCGCAACCAACAAACATTAGTTTTGTTCTCTGTGTGTCGTGAATGCACTCGGCTGCTGTAGCATGCCCTAATACGTGTTTTAACTTCTGAAGCATAATGCCTGAGGTGGCTGCAAGTTGTGCCGAACCGCAGCGTAACAGTCGAAGCAGCAGGTTTGTTTGATGCCAGCAGGGCTTGGAATTCGCTAGTGGCTGCGAGGTTTGGTGGCTCCAGGTTTGGATGAGGGAAGGAAACATCTTAGTCTCCAAAAGAAACAAATCCCACACTCTTCTCTTTACTTTGCTGGTTACTACTTGGCTACTTTCCCTAAACCATAGCAGTTGCTCCATAAAACAACTTTACTGTTGCAGAATAAAACAAATCAGATATGACTCTTGTTTAAACATGCTGGAACTGCAGCTGAAGTTTATGATCATATTTATTTGCACTAGTTGTTTGGATATGTGGCTGATCTGTAGCACTGCAGCAGTAGTTTTGTGTCTTGCGACCCCTTGTCACAGGCATTTTTAGAATTACTGAATGATTTTTAAGGCCTAAAAGTGGAAACAGACAAGAAAAATATTTTTAAAAATGGTAGAAGGTACATACATACTTGTATTGAACACCACTTCAATGAACCCACTGAACGAGTTGTCTTTTTTAATGTACTGTTTGAGGAATACTTTATGTTAATTGCTCTACCATGTGTATAATGAATGTGAAGTTATTCTGTGGCTTTAATCACAGTAGCATCTTTCTCCTAATATCAAAACAAGTTGGCCACTGGTCACTTTGTCACTGCAGGTGAATGAGCTGTTTTTCACATTAGAACAATGTAATGTAACTTGCTTCGTCTGTATTAAATGAGAGGCTGAGCAGGTTTTTGTCGATAAAGAGAGAAACACAGAGCGAGAGACCTCTTCATCTCGCACACACCTCCAAACGCTAACGAGAGCGGACGCTGAGTGGGCAGACGACGGCTGTGCCGTGTTTTGATGTGAGGTCACCCTCTCCTGCACGTCGTCCAGCGTTTCCAGAATCATTTGGATGAGATCACCTCTGAAAACATTTATCTTCCTCTTCACTGAGACAACTGTTGAGACATTTCCTCCACATGCGTGTGGAATAACTGTCAAAACCGTGATCACCTGTCACTGTAGCTGTTAACTATTCCACTGTGCCCGACCAGCAAATCTCTCTTCTCTTTTTTAAAGTTTTACTCTCAGTTACAAATTCACAGGGGTTTTAGCTTCAGCATTACCATCCTGCGGATAATCTCTCTCACATATGTACATAGAACTTTGTTCGATTCCTCTTTATGATCGAAATAAAATCTTAAATCCTTCAGTGGCACAAGCCCTTTCTGGCAAAGCAGTTCCTCTAAAAGCTGTTTACAGTCACCACAGCAACTTTGTTTTCATATAAATAGTTTATTAGTATCAGTAACATGTCAGGAGGATTTTATTCCCCCTGTTACTCAAGTGGATAACATACCAGAAATAGAAACTGACAGCAATAGAAAATGAGGTTATAAAAATAAGAGGATATACGGTCGTGTGTTTGTGTATGAGTGTGTTCTGCTGAGGAAGAGTAAATCTTGGAGTATAAAAATCTAATCCCAGTCAGTGCTTCTAGAAAAGGATTCCAGTTTATAATCCAAGTCACTGAGCGCTTTATAGGAACAAGGCGCCAGCAGTGAGTCCTCCAGTATCCCAGAGTCCGCCTCACTTCTGTCAGTGTTCGACGTCTAATTGCTTCTTTTCTCCGTGGAGGAATCACAGCGAGGAAACCACCTGTTCATGGTTCATGCCTGCAAACTACTCAAAGTCCACATGAGTCAGTTATTCTTCATTTCCATATATATACTCCATCAAACCTTTCACAGTCACTCGGTGGTGAAGATGTTAGAGGCAAAACGTGCTCATCTTTGTTTTCTGCTTCGGGCTGTCGTCTTCTTTCTTTCCTCCACTTCTTCACTCCTCCGTCTCTTCTCACCTGATGCCTGTTGAAAGAAATTTCAAGTGAGCAAAGTGAGGACAGACGAAGTCATCGTTCTTCAGCATACTTCACTTTCATACCCAAAACTTAATATTTTACATGGCATTACAAGGTTACAACATTCCTGCTGTTACCGGGCCCAGTTTTTAACTTATAACAGAAAGTATCAACGATGCAGAACAACACATCAATTTGATATCTCTATATTTGTGTGTTTAAACACATGCTGCTGCAGCCTTTTGTTATATTTGTTGGAAGCAGGTTGTGAACATTACATTGACATTTCACCTTTTTTTAAGCTGCTATGACAAACTGGCAAAATGTTCTTTATTCTTCACTTTAAGTTGTATCTGTGGTTCAGTATTCACTCAGTCTGGTCTGATGTTATTCACTATGTGCTTTACAGTCCACTTTACTGTACACATAATTTCTATTTAAATTATTATTACATTTTACATTTCTCTGTTACTTCCGGGATGTAGATAGGTTTACATTTAACGTCACAGATGCAAAGCTACAGATTAGTTGTCAAATTTCTGTCCTCAGGATGAAACCTTTGACTTTTTTCAGTTACACAGACATTTTCACACGCGTGTAACATAATTCTGCCTCAATTCAGAATGATGCATGTTGGGACTGGGAAAAGCTCATTTTTAGAGACTGCTGTCTGTAGCTGGCTCTAACTCAGGAGACTGATTTGGATAACAGGGAGTGGTGTGTGAAGGGGTGTTGCCCTGAGGAAGGACTGAAGCAGAGAGGAAAAACACAGTAAATACCTCAGATTTCTTATCAGCTCTTTTGGTGTCAGGAGACACATTCAGACAGGAGCAGCCTTCACATGTGAAACACACACACACACACACATTTGTTGTGCTGCTCACCATTGTCTGTGTCTGAGTCTGGGCTGATGTGGTGTTTATTGGTGCACATGCACTCCAGGTGATCCTCCAGCTTCACCTGCACCTCCCGCAGCTTAGGCCGCCGCCGCACGTACTCCACCTTCGCCACCTGAAGAGAGACAGCAAATCAGATGGAGAGGGGGAAAAAAACTTTTACTCTGGGGATAGAATACTCTCTATTATTAGTGTGTTATTAATCAACAATTGCATATTACAATACCCTGCTTTTCTTAGCCTATTTAAAAGGTGAAACACATATTTGTGACAGGAAGACAGATCCTCTGTGGGAACCAGTGGATTGGACATTTATATTCTGTATTTATCTGTATGCAAGCCCTCATTTTACCATTCAATTTAAAATTATTTAGTTAAATCAATATGCAAAATTAAGGCTGACATGTTTCTAAAAACATTAATATCATTTAAAATAAATGTTTATGTTGGCTGCAAACCAACTAAACTGAAACTAATGGGCACCTGATGTGAGGCAACAATTCAAGTGTACAGAAATGCTACTGTAAATATGTCGTACAAAAGCTTATTATTCGCACATTCCAACTATAACTATGCCAGCGTACACACACAGGTATGTCTGCGCTTGTTTGGATGAATAACAGTGTCAGGAGGTTTGTCCACTGACTAATACGTGTTTAGTTTTTATCAACACACGCCACTTAATGCTAACACTGAACCTGGTTACTGAAACAGTAATAGGTCTTTTTTGCTTTTGTTACACACAGATAATATAAACAGAAAACTATAAGCTCGTGCATTAACATACATAGCCTACTGTAAATATATAGAAACAGCGGCACACGCATGCAGATACGCCACATGCTGATGTTCACATTCTGGATATGGAGCCAAGTCAGTGGAGCTCCAGGTCTAATTACACAAACATATCAGCTTCAAGTCTGAACAGACTCAGATCCTACTGAGCAACCAAAAAAGGTTCAGCTGAGGTGAGGAGCTATGGTGCTGCAGCACCAAACATCAGGCCAGTATCTAACTTCACTAGGGACATGGTGGTAAACCGGTGGGTCCTGACACCCGCTGAAGAGCTGCTTGTAATAAAAATCACACTTTCTCTTGCTTAAAGGTGCAGTGTGTAAGATTTAATGGGATCTGTTAACAGAAATGGAATACAGTTCTCATAATTATGTTTTGAAATTTAAGAATCGCTGCTTGAATTTGGTCATACCATAGCACTGTTCGAAAGACAGAGAGGAAGAAGAAGGAAGAAGGGTCAGTGTTGTGAGAAATGGAGGATCGTACTTATAATTTACCACAAGAAAAAGGGAGGGAGCCTAAATTCTCGTCATCAGAGAAGCAAAGGCATGAAGAAGGAAAACAAGATCGGGCACAAAAATATGGATAAACGCTGGTGTGGTCTTTCCCAGATGGAAATTCTTTGATGATGAACAAATGTTTCCAGAGTGATGCCAAAGTTGTCTGCTGGACATGTAATTTAGCCTAAAAATGCATTTTGTTGCTCGGTAACTTTAGCTAGAATATGGTTATCAACACATTTAACCTTTCCCTGTGTCAATATTAAAACTAGCATTACCACACTGTGGGCGGATGCCTCCGCTGACCAGTGACATTTTAGTTTATATCCATGTTTGTCCCAGATGCAACAAAATTACTTCCAGACGTTTCTAAGATAGAGTATTGTCAAAGATGGGTCACAGTGACCTTGACCTTTGATCTCTGACCACCAAAATCTGATCTGTTCATCCTTGACCCCAAGTGACAGAATTCTGAGATTAAAGTCAGAAATCGTATAATGTTTTTTTATGGTGGCTCTAATCCTCTTCCTTACATTCCTGACATATCAGTGCACAAGGATTGGGAATAGGTGAGGTCAATAGGACCTTGACCTCTGACCTTTGGCCACCAAAAAATAATCAGTTCATCATTGACTCCAACTGGACAGTTTGAAGTCCAGAAATCTGAAGAAATTGCTTCCAAATGTTTGTCATATATTGCGTTCACAGGAAAGGGCCACATAAACTGGATGAACACGAGGTGACTGTGACCTTCATCTAATCAGTTCATCACAGAGTCAGAGTTGTGCCAAATTTAAAGGAATTCCCTCCAAGCGTCCTTAGATTTTACAAGAATTGAGTGGCCATAGGGACAGTTGGACAACCCATAATCATGCTGCCTCTGGTCCTGGCTGTTCCCGGTGTGGAGGCATAAAAATACTTAACTTGAAAGTGAGACACCAAAAGAGCTTTGCCTTCGGGCTCAGCTCTTCACCTGCATCAGACTCGTGCTGCCCCGGTCTATCTTCCTATCTCTCATATGCAGGGCTCTCAGCACCTTGCTCCAAACTGAAGAGCAATCCATCATTACCTCAGCTCAGATCTGAAGCTACAGACTCCCGTCCCACCTGCTTCATACGCAGCATGATAAAGAAGCAATGAGGTTGAGATTCCAATGCTAA
This sequence comes from Ctenopoma kingsleyae, assembly GCA_032353495.1. Taxonomy (NCBI): domain Eukaryota; kingdom Metazoa; phylum Chordata; class Actinopteri; order Anabantiformes; family Anabantidae; genus Ctenopoma; species Ctenopoma kingsleyae. Next base: position 3,934,320 of record JAUBNQ010000001.1, on the reverse strand, counting down.
TATCATCTAACTTCAGCCCTGCCCTTTTCCCCGTGGCTGTGAGTGTGAGTGTGCAGATGCACTCGTGACCGTTTACCCTCTGAACGCTGGATATCAGCACATGTGAGTGACTTTATTTTTGATTTCCTCTGTAAGCAGACAAAGAATGCATCCTTTCATCTCAGATTGGGTATCAGCAACGCTAAGCCATCCTCAACTTTTCCCCCTGAACCTCCGGCAATACACACTAATGCCATCATCATTTCTCCAGCTTTCACTGCTCCTATGTCCCACAGTCTAAACACTTGCTTACCTTTTGTACATTTTGGTATTTGGACATTAATTTAGCATTGGTAACACAGTGGTAATCAATCATTGTTTTATGATTTAAGACTGCATCTTGGTTATCTTTGTGCACACACATACACAGACTTTGGGTCAGCTCCCAGTTGGCAGGGTGTGACTTTGAACCAGTTGGAGTTAACTGAGCTCTGGCGGAGATCAAAGAGAAGCTATTATGCTCTCGAGCTACCTCACTGCCAAACTCTCAATCACCGACACACATAAACACACTCTCACAAGCACTGACACAATGGCTACGGTAGGGAACGTAATAGTTTTTGGCAGGTGTGTACCTCCTGTAGGTGGCTGTGTGTTTACATGCCATCGTTGTGTGTGTGTGTGTGTGTGTGTGTGTGTGTGTTTATTCACAGTAGAAGCCTTTTTTAAAATGTATGTGTAGTGATTACTGCTATTTACAATAAGCATGTGTATAGTGACAGCGAAAGTTAAGAAAGTAAATTGCTTTGCTTTTTCTTTACTATTTTCTATTGCACCTTCACGTTTACACGTTTGTCAGTTTATGTAACACAGGACATTGTATGGTTTACATTTAAGAAACATGATTTTATTTTGTACCTTGACAGTGCGGTGGTGCTTGCGTGCTGCTTGACACCTCATGTTACTGGTGTTGCAGCAGCCGGTGCAGCGTTTCACCTCCACGCAGGGCGGCCAGATGATGAAGTTGGCCGAGGTTGGATCCACCTGGCTCCTGGGGATCTCGTAGATGGTTGTCCGTACCTTACACACCGCGGGCATGGCCTCTTCCACCACTGGAAGGCAACACAGAGATCAGCGGTTACAGACACTCAGCTGGAAAGAGCGGCTTAAAACTAATTACTTTAAAATTGGATTATCTCTACGTGGCTTACATTTGCACATTTAGCCAGTTTCTGAGAACTGAATAGAGAATCTGAAGTTGACATTGCACTGTGTTAAATTTCTATTTACGTGTCATGCTGTGAGCATCACGTGGCCTTTGTGATTTCATTTGATTTGCTGCATTGTGAATTACTGTGGCAGATCTTCAGATCTATCATTCATTCATGAGCTTTGTCACCTATGCACACCATAGTGTGTGTGTGTGTGTGTGTGTTACCAGTGCTCCTCTTGTGTCTGGTGTGTGTGCGCGCTCTTTTCAGGTCAGGGAAGCTGTGAGAGAAGTCCTTGTGGTAGCTTTGTTTGGTCTCATCGATCACCTCGTTCTCTGGACGAAGACAAAACAACACGCACACTCTCACTGTTACAAACGTCATTCAGAAATATTCACGCCCACATATTATGAGAACTATCTTGAGAGAAAAAACTCGCATGTATAACATTTTCAGTTTCTGGGAAGTGTGATGGTTCTTGATACATTTCATGGCTTTATCCTGATTAGAGTTTTTCTTAAGTACAAGATGCAGTTTCGTTCTAAAAGCAGGTCAAGGAGTCACCAAAAAAACTGAACTTTTTCACAACAACTTGATATGATGTGGGCGGCTGAATAAATGTAAAATAGGTTTTTTACATGCTGCAGTAAGCTGTTAATCAGAATACAGACTTAACCTGGTTATTATGTGTTACTATGTTTATATGTTTCAACAGGTTACCACGTTTTCTGAAAGTAAATTAGCCAGTGAGAAACACACTACACATAAAATCTATTTTGAATTAAATTCACATGAAGGCACACACACACAGCATCAGGAGTTCATTCTGAGTCACTCATGGGCCATCAAAACTTAAAACACAGAGACAGAGGTGAGTAGAGTAGCCAAACACTGTCTTCAAGTAAGGGTAACGTTACTTCAAAATAATATTACTCAAGTAAAAGTAAAAAGACTAGTAAGAACACTAACTACTAAGCTGATGACTCATCTTTTGTTGCACCCTTCAGACTCAAGTTCGTCTGTTTTCCTAAAAGCCACAGAAAGTATTTAAACTCAACATTATTTCACACTACACAGTTAAAAATTATAAAAATGTTTCAGAATCACCACCAGCACTGAAACAGCAGAAACGTAGTCTGTCTGTCAGATGACGTCACGTCGTATTAAAAAAAGAATGGCTGAACCAGATCCAGCTCATTTTCTGCAGGCGGGTGTCACTTTGCTCCAGACCCCGCTGCATAAACGCACTCTCCATTCAGCTGGTGGAGAAGGGCTACATTATTTCACACAGAGTGAAACTCTGTCTGAACACTGCCTAAAAGGTTGAGTGTATGCGGTCATATAATCCTATTATGGGGGACAAAACCCACACTGATGCAATGACATTGTGGGAACTCACCTCCCATCTCGGCACAAAAACCAACCATTTATGACAGGTTGAAAATATACATAAAGCTTAAGTGTCATGAGGTGTTGTAAACGTTAATTGTTTCTAAATCGTTCAGGGCTTCATCAAACCATTTCAGTATTAAGCTCTGCCACTGATATCCACTGAATTCTCACAGCCCATACATTCTGAGCACAGATTATGTACGTGTGTGTAGGAGAGCAGGAAAAGCGAGCTGGATTCCTGTAAATCAGCATAAATGATGTCTGGGCAGGACTGCTTTGATTTGATTCTGAATATCAAACCTCGCACTTCTTTTTGTGATCGCGTGTATGTGTGTGTGCGTGCCTGCCTATATATACAATGTGCTTCAGTAACACAACAAAGTCCATCTCCAACACCTCCCTCTGTCTCTCTCTCTCGGTCTGTGTGTGTCTCTCGCTGCCCCTGACATGCAGGAATTTGAGCATGAATTATACATAGCAACACAGCAGCCTTCCAGCGAGCCCTGCTCGCAAACCAATAATGGGCAGCATGACAACAGCATAATGAAATGAGCCACTTGACCCCCATCGTGCTGGGGAGCCGTCACACTCGACATTTGCATCTCAATGATGCCAGGATTAATGGTGGCACTGCTCAGAGCAGCAGACATTAAAAAATGAAGCAACTATTTTTCACAGGCAACGAGAAGTTCAGAGCAGAAAAGTTGGTTTGGCAAGAATTCAGAGTCGGACTAGAGACAGAGATTCAATAAAGCCTCTTTTATGCCACAGTTATTTCCTGCTGTCTTACTTCACTGATTCCGTCTCATTTAATTCAATTTATTAAATGCATAATAACAACTGGCTCTGACTGTGATTTTTTTGAAGGTAAATGCTTTGTCTTTTGAAGTTGTAGCCAATATACTGTTCTGCAATTAAAATCACTACAACATTTAGCTGATTTCAGCTGCAGATTGCATTTTGTGCTAACAAAGACATCACAAAGTGTAACACAGAGATGTCGTGATTACAACTTTACTTTGACTTTGCCTCTTTTGGTGCTAACGTGTTTGCCAGGATGTAGGATGAAGAAGCAAGTAAAGGAATATACCGTACTAAATGGATTTCTCTGATTGCATACACCAGTAGGGAAAACAAATACAAAAGGGCAACATTATCTAAAGGTGTAGTATTGCCCTTCGCCATTGTTAGGGAACTTGCAGGAAAGTATTTTAAAAATCAATGAATTAGAAGGGCCCTTTCCTGATTTTGGATCCCTGGCATGGGGATCCAAGACACCATGGCTTCAAAACACAGTCTTGCAACAGTCTGCTGCAGGCCCACATGACAAGGCTGCTCCAGACCCACAGAAGACAACATGCAACTGTTTCACAGGCCCAGCAGTACTACACATAACCCATAAAATGTTTTTAAACACACTGCTGGAGAAATGTCCCAAATCTACAGCTACGTTCCAACTGGCAGCCAAAAGTTAACTCTGCCTCAGAGTTCACGGAGGGTGTAAAGTGCAAGACAGGTCCTGGTCTCCTAGCAACATTTGGTGAAGCAGTCCAGTAATGAGATGCGAGAGCAGCATCCTCGCACTGCGCATTCAACCAGGTGGAGCTAATACTTCAATTCAGAGGCTTGAACCCACAAATCAGGAGGGAGGCAGCACACGCAAGCGCTTCTCGTGGCTGACAAGTTAAGAGCAATATGGAACTCTCGAGGCTACAGGTCCATTATTTCTTGTTCTTTCGGGTTCCTGGCAATATCACGCTGAAATTGATTTTACTGGCACAATCACTGACCCTGAAAAACACGCGAACATACTGACTATTTGCGTTAGTGCGTTTATTACAGTGTTTAGTGTTTATTATAAGGAAGCGCTTTACCTACGGAGTCTATCTCTAGCAGCCGCTGGAGGTCGCTGATGCTGCGGATTTCGCTGCGGGAGAGTCGCTCCAACAGCTCCCGGGGGAGAGCAGACTCCTGAGGGGAGAAAGTCAACGGATGAGTCTTTTCACTGATTAGAAACTGCGCATGTTGATGCGTAAAATGTCTAAAATACACACAGTGAATCGACAAGCATACTCACTTATTTCC
>JAUBNQ010000001.1:3870668-3881888 GCA_032353495.1 Ctenopoma kingsleyae | reverse complement strand
TAGGAACCACGAGTAGACCAGCACTCTGAGAGCGAAGTGCTCTGCTGGGGCAGTATGGTTCTATGAGGTCTTTAAGATATGATGGAGCCTGATCATTTAGTGCTTTATAAGTGGGGAGAAGGATTTTAAACTCTATTCTAGATTTTACAGGGAGCCAATGGAGAGAAGCTAATGTCATATATTAGCATAGATTTAATGCAAAACAATGCAGAAACTAACAAATAAATATTTATTCCACCTGATATGGAAAACATACACATAAAACATAAACAGAAGCTTCACTTGAACAGCACTTAAAAATTTTTAAAGTAAAAGTGAATAAAAAGAAGCAGAAAAATATGTTTAGCGCAGTAAAGAGCATTGATTTGCCTCTGAATAAGTTCACCAACAAATGGGAATATTTCTTTGGATTTAATCATTTTAATCACTTTTTAGAACTGTGTAAAGCAGTGGGGCCCACAGCTAAGATAAGTTATTAAAGAGAGATAGCACAGAGACAAGCTTTTTGTAGAAATCGCTTTATACAGTGCATTAATGCTTACCATTTATGGTGCTTACACTTAAAGTTCCCATGGCAGAAAGGAATGGGGGTTTGAAACTGTAGTGGTGGAAAGGTTTGGATTGTCTACATGGTGTAGTTTTGCAGACAAAACCCATTACTGTGTCCTCATTCTTCCCTGATTATTGCCCACACTTTCACAGTATTCGATCAATGAATGCAAGTTTGATGTGTTGTACTGTAGGTGAGTGGTCCTCACTTCACTCACTCACTTTACATTGGAGGCGTAACTACATCTGCTGTGTTCTCTGACCTGTAGGTGGCACAGCTGCCTCTGTCCCTACCACAGGACGAGTGGCAGCACATCTGTGTTAGCTGGACGCTGAGAGATGGCGTGTGGAAGGCCTACCAGGGGGGAAAGTTGAAGGGGAGGGGAGAGGGACTGGCTGCCTGGCATCCAATCAAACCAGGAGGAGTCCTCATACTGGGACAGGAACAGGTGAGATGTATGTTCGTGCAAATTGGTGAATGGAGAAAGTAATGAAAGGATGAACAAACAGATGGATGGGTAGATTAATCAATATGATCAATAGAAGGAATAAACTGACAAATGTATGAATAACCTAATGGACAGATGGGTGGGTGGATGAAGGAATGAATAGATGGACGGAAGGCAGGATGTAAGGAGCAAGAAATGGCTGGATGGATAAATGGATGAACAGATTACTGAACAGATAAATGGATGGGGGAATTGATCTTTCTGATGGACATATAGATGGCTGGGTAGGCAAACTAATGGTTCGATGGATGGATGAGTTCATGAATAGATGAACTGACAGATAAATGGTGCAATAGATGGATAAATGAGTGAGGAAATTAGATGATGGATGGAGAAGAGGCAATCGTGCCTCGGTTGGCAGGGCTACGAACCCCAGCATTGATGGTTTGACTCCCAGTTCCCCCAGTTCTTGGCCTCATGTCGAAGTCTCCCAAGACAGTGAACCTCAAAGTTTTGGCGCCTGTAATGCAGCTGCCTGTCCACAAGAATTTCCCTAAGGGATTAATAAAGTATCAATTATTATTATTATTATGAACAAATGGATGAACAGAGTCATGAGTAGATGATGGATAAGTTGATGAACGGATTAATGGATAGATAGGTGGAAGAATGGATATGTTTCAATGGCTGGATGGACGAACAAACTGATAGATGTTGGATGAAGTGATGGTTGAAAGGAAAAATGACAGGAAAAGGTGAGTCATACTGTTTGGAAGATCAGATGGACGTATAGATAGATTGATGGGTGAACAGTTGGACAGACAATTTCATGGATGGATGGATGATTGATGGATACACAAACAAGTGAATAGATTGGTGGATGAATACTGACAACTGAAACAGATGGATGGATAGTACGATGAACTGACTGATGAATAGATGGAAAGGGAGAGCTATTTTAAGGCGTCACATTATCATTTCCCACATGAACAGACAGAAACCTAATGGTGATTATCTTGACACCAGGCTGCCTCTTCTTCATTAGTGAAACATCCCTGTTACATAACCCTTATGAAACCTAATATGATCCTCCTCCCTGGTGTCAAAAGAACAACCCAAAGCTTTGAAGCTCATCATCTTTGCATAGAGGATAAAAAAGCAGAGAGCTGCAATTCTGCAAGATGCTGCAATGATGCAACAAGACTTGATTTAATGGATATTTTTTAGAGAGCGTGAGAGAGAGAGTGGGAGCACTTTATTAATCCGTGTGATGAACTGCTGTTGTGTGGATGTGTTGACCAGATTTTGTGGGGAAAATCCCAGGACATTCCCATCACAAGGAAGCCTTGAAGGGGGATAAACTGTTCAATCTTATTTAGAAAGGATCATCAAAACACACATGCACATTTCTGTGCGTCAGTAAAGCTTTACCTGCATTTTCATTCTTTTTTAACCAGCAAAGTGACCACAGTAGTGTACACCAATCACTCAAGGATGGTTGCAGTTTTGCAGCTTGGCATTACACTATGTTATATTTGTAATAAAGTGATGGATCAAAGCTCATATGAAGTAATCATTTATAATAAAGCAATTGTGACATAAATGTTCCAGCTAAAGAGTTGTAGGAACCAAAGTCAGGAACTCAAAGTTTACATTCTTGTTGAAGATTAGTTGAATAAACCAATGAAATACTGTTTTAACATGTAACAAAATATAATAATCACATTTTTCTGTAAGATCTTTGTCCTGCTCATTTTTTCAGAGAAGTTTGAAAGTTATAAAGACTTGAATTTTCTAATTTAAGACCAGCAATAGTCCCAACTTGCTGAATGAATGTTGAATCCTGTAGTACTCACTGTAGCAGCCTCCAGGTTATTTGATCAGGACTGTTCAGCATAGGAAATGTTGCCACAGTAGTTTCTGGGCCATCTGCAAGTGTGTAGGTTTGGTTTGAGAAGTGAGGAGGGCACAGTGAATTAGAACAAAAACGCACAAGCAGGTAGGTGGATGTACTCTTTCAGTGCCAACAAGCACGAATAATATCAAACAGGACCCTAGTTCCTCCTGCTGAAATACAGGTAAAGTTCCCAAAAATGACTGAAAAGTTCCTGCAGTGGAAAAGTGCTATTACATTGCTGTTGAACATAAGCCCGGCAAAGTCTGGTCTCTGTTTTGAGATCCGACTCTTTGTTTTTCCATCTCTTCCTATGCAAGGATACGTTGGGTGGGCGATTTGATGCCTCCCAGGCTCTGGTGGGTGAGCTGTCCCAGTTCAACTTGTGGGATCGTGTGTTGAAGCCAGCAGAAGTGGCCGCCCTGGCTGAATGCAGCTCCTCGGCGCTCGGCAACATCGCCCCCTGGACCGACCACGATGTAGATGTCTATGGTGGTGCTACCAAGGAGTCCCTGGACCCTTGCCACGCTGCTCAGAGATCAAATCCCTCCAGCCCCAAACAATGAATGGTGACTGGGAGTCATCATCCAAAAGTGGTCACATTCTATGGGTGAGTTTTGGGGTCGATTCAGGAGTTTAAAGGCGAATCACATCGGAGATTACGATATATCTGGAAAGCTTGCTGATGAACTGGAAGATGGAGCTATTACGTTGTTAAGAGTGGTGTATCTGTTTTGTTTTTTGTGTTGGTGTCCACACTCGTGTTTACTTCTGCAATGAGATCCAGTGAGTTTAGTCACAGAATCACTTTAGTGAAAGCTGCATGGGTGGATCAGCTTCAGGCAGGAGCAGGACTCGTACGGAAGGATTCGGTAGTAAATGAATGATGGTTAAATGTACCACCCTCTCTAACCAGTTGGACCTGATAATCACACAAGGTTGTTCAGGTACAGGGTCTGAATAGTTATGGAATGAACATTTAATGATGCCATATCTAAGTGTTTCTTAAATTTACAACAAAGTGACACAAAGTTCTGTCTTTTCTCATTTTTAGCTCAGTTGATTGTGTTTTATGCTGAAAATTATTTCTGAGCCTCATTCTAACGTTTAACACTCAGTGGGAAACAAAACAAGTTTGTTCATTTTTTAACTGTATATGAATAACGTCTGTGAACTCCTGTGTTTTCAATATTGCGTACCATTATTTGGTAAAACAGTGGTCTTATAAATGTATATTGTGTAACGTATCTCTGCTAATGTTGCTCTGTGCCAGTCTGCTCTCCCTCTGTTGTAGCCTCTCACACACCTCACAGCCATGCAAAATTAAGCTGCAGCATTTTCGTATGCAGCTTAAACACATCAGTGCTCTCGACTGACCTCTGACGTACAGTAAACACCTGATGTCTAACTAAGCACCAATCAGACACGGAAATTGTGATAAAACCTTAGTGAGTTTGGTAAAACCATGTTGTGTCTTTGAATGTAAGCCAGATGGAATGTAAGTATATTTGCATGACCAAAGTCACATTTCCTATCACTGAAGAAGCAAACTCAACACATGTAATAAGTTGGTTAAGCCCACATACTGAAGCACACATATGTCTCTTTGGTAAATCAGATCCTCACTTGACAGAGAAGTGGATTGCCTGATGACCATTTTGGACTTTGTACATGTGACTTGTTAGATAAAACCCGTATAAAGACCTAAGCATCAACACATACAGGATGTTTTTGTCTTGATGTGGCACCATCTACATCTGCTATGATTGTCATAAATTCAAGCTACCGCCGTCCTCATAGCCAACAAACCAAAGAACAACAAAACAAACAAAATAAATCGATTGAAAATAATACATTTGAACTGCATCGGCAATTTGTTTGAAAGCCAGATGCCTCGTTTATAGAATCGTTTAAGAAGTTGTTATGAAATTTCACATATTTGACTTAAAGCAAATGAAATTTCCTCGTCTCTGCCTTAAACATCACAAGATTTCTTCGCAAACCGATGACACACCTAACCCATAGTGTGGATGGTGAGTGACTCATATGGACAAACAACTGTAGCAGACCTTTGACTTTAAATCAACCCAGCGCAACAGGAGCTAGTTACCTACTACAGCTTTAACCTGAAAACATATTACCTTAAACTGTGATGCTGTATACACCAGATTTTAGTGGCTCTTAAGTTTCCAGTGGGCTCTGTGAAATAATACTAGCATTAGCAGAATTTGGGCAAGAGGGCAGATGGGATGTGCTTAATCTCTTGTTTAAAGTTCATTCAAAGTTCAGATTGGACATTTATGGGAATCGCGTTTAGAGATGGTAGAGCAAGCCACCTCCACTGTGCGGAGTGAGGGTTTGATTTCCACACTACACGTAATAGATCCAGTCAACACTGTGCAGTTAAGTGAACTGTGGTGAAAATACAGTCAGTACTTCCGTTCACTTCTTACCTCAAACATCAGCCCCACAAAGGATTTGATTCCCTGTTGTAAAGTGCCTGCCTGGGCTCTCATGCCCAAAAAAAATAGTCAAATGTTTTCATGTGTTCTCCTGCTCTGTCTCTTTCTTCTCTCTCTCTCTGTCACTCTCTTTCTCTCTCGCTTTGGGTCGTTGAAAGCTGTGACAGTGTTGTGCTTGTCTTTATTTGCATCTTCATGGATCTTCTATGATATTGTGAAATAGGTGGATAAAAATAATAAAATGGTTATGACAACATTTCTGGAGTCGTAGCTAAAAAATAACATTAAAGAGAGGTTGTGAAATGTGTGTGTGTGTGTGTGAGAGAGAGAGAGAGAGAGCTTATTTTGACAGATCTACCTCATCCTTCAACTTATCTGACATGATGACACCTCAGATAAGCAGCTGCAGGGATACTGTGAGCTGAACACGTCAGATTAGATTAGCTACACCTTCGCCATCAGATGAGTTTGCCTTTGACACACACACACACACACACACGTGTCTTAATATGTGAAGCAAGAAGTCTGATTTTTGAAGTAGACATAATAGATTAGTCAGAGACAGAAGACAGTGCTGATCGTGACTGCTGATCTGCCCACGTTCATGACAATTCTTGGCGTTCAGCTCAGCTGAACTGTGATCTAACGTGTAACCTCCCACTCACAACACTTCATACTATTATTTGTCTCACTTGCCTCTTTTATGATCAAAAGATATGATTTAGGTGCTGCTAATTTTATCACTAATACTACCATTATTTTTTAAAGGACATTCTCAAAACATTGTGATACTATTTTCCAGACTATAGTACATCAACAACTGCGGCTACTGACATTGGTGTTTCCCTGAATCTACTCTGCTGCCATCACGAGATGGACATTTTTGGTAAATACAGCTAGAGTAGAGTGCCATTAAATTCAGTACAGATATTCATTGTCCCCAAAAGGATAAAAGGTCCCCTCACACATCATATACAACCCCCCCCCATTGAAAGAGACACAAGTGGCCATCATATTGTTTTCATTTTGTCATCGTTTCTTCCTTTTTTGGTCCTTTTTAGTCTGTTTGTGCTCGTTTTGGTTGTCTTTGCATCTCCTGACAATGCCTGTTTTTAAGGGGCGACTATGGCGCAGTCCCTGGACAAGACACTGAACCCTTGGCGCCTTAAATGCAGCTGTCTGTCCACAAAGAATTTCCTCAAAGCGATTAATAATCAGTTATTATTACAGTATTATTGGTCTTTTTTTCAACCATTTGTGGTCATTTAGTGTTTATTTGTGGTCGTAACGTGTCTCTTATTACTAATGTTTCACCTCTTCGTGCTCATTTTGTGTCTTTTAACTGAGCTCTGTGACAACAAGAACACTCGTGTCGTACAGAGGCTCTGGCCCACACGAGCGTCAGCGATCAAATGTTACGACTGAACATTTCTAACTTATGTGTGTCTGTAGCGCCACATTCAAAAGTCGTTAACGGTTAACAGTAACGTTTTGTGACGCAACGAAATTGACAGACGCATAAAAGATGCCATGAAGAGGATCGATTTACTGCACAGTTTTAACCGGCACGATGTTGCCGCTGCAGCCATTGACTAGTTTCAAAATCAATAACTTAATCACTGAGTGAATATGAGTCAGCTAGTCGTCAACCACTCAGACAGTTAGGTAATCAGCAGTCAGTCTTCCAGATACTAACTCAGTGACTCATTTTTCTCCACTGTTCATTAGTTGATCTCTCCTCTGTCACAGCTTGTTAGTGGACACATGGTGTTTTCTTCGCCCCTACCCAACCATCTGCTTCCTCTGCTGATGAATTATAGATACACCTTAATTACCTCTCTCTGAGGCAAGAAGATATTATGGAAATCAATGTGTGACCCACAGCCTCAATCTGTCGCACACACACACACACATAAGTACGCCTACTCAAATATTAATTTTTACAGCAAATGTTCATCCCTTTCATAATCTTTCTCAACTTTTTCCTCATCCCCTGCTGCACAGACGCTTGCAGCGTGTGTCGGCTGTCCTCATGTCTGCAGAAACAGATTACAGATGTTTTTCTGCTCGCACTGGAACACATCGCCTCGTAGCTCCAAGTTCTCCAATCAGTCGGTCCCTGCATATCCCGCTTATCTTCTCTGTAATTTCACTGTTGATCAGTCCTTCACCTCGAGTGATCTCAGAAATATTATCCATCATCTTCCAATATTCAGACTGTTTTATTTGATTTTCTCTGTCAGCATCAGAAGCATTTTGTTTGTGTTTGAACTTGTCCTCATGTCACATTTACCACAAAACGTTTCCAAGATATTTTACCCCCGTGATGAATACTTCAAGGCCTTTACCTTCACCACATCCTCCTTCTTGCGTGCTTCTGCCTCTTGTTGTTCTGTTGGCATCCTTACTCTTCACTTCCATCTCCATCTCCTCAGCCTTCTGCTTTGTTTTGACATTTTTATTTCTGCTTACCTTGCCTCTGGCATTTTTTATCTGAGTGTCTCACCTGGGTGTTCAACTCTTCCGCTCCTGCTTTCTCTCCATGTATTTTTAAATGTTTCAAAAGATGAGTGCACACAACGACGTGTATACAATATTTATTATCAAGTTTTTCAAATGCTCATAATAACAGTGAAGACAGATACGTAAACATAAAAAGCAGTTACTGAAGAGCCTGTTGTTGATAAGACAGCAATAACATAACAGATACAGAATTTAAAAAATCAAACTATACGTATACAACATAGTGCAGCTATACTAATAAAGGATGTTTTCAATTAAAGATATTTCCCTCAAATAAGTCATAAACCACACGTGATTTATTACCTATTATTTAAGTTTTTTTTATTTGAACATTGACATTTTTAAGATATGATAATATGAACTGTTTCAGACTTCAAGGCAGCACCAGTGAGAAGCCCAAACAGTGCTTTGGATGAAATGATATCCACTCATCTCAGTGACAAAAGACCATGCATTATGGCTGAAAGCCTAGAAAAAAAAGAAAAAAGAAGCCAGTAGCTGGTTATTGGGTCGAGATTGTTATGTCAAACTGAATATTCTGATTCTTGAACTAATGTTGTAACCAAACTGGGTCAGTCGAGATGCCCCAAAACTCTGCGTACCATTTCATAATGTAATCTGTTGCTGTGCAATTAGTTAATGGTTTGCTTTCTCTCTGAGGGAAGAGGATGAAGGTGAGGGGTTCAAAATGAATCAGATTATCAACTTTGCTTCAAGGGGCTTCACAGTCTGTACAACATGCGGCACCCTCTGTCCTCAGACTCTCAGGTCCGACAAAGAGAAAGAAAGAAAGAAAATTCATCATGTGATCTGTTTGTCTGCTTCTAATAATCCACTTTAATCCAGAAGGGAGTCATTGTTTCAGAGACTGTAATCCAGATGTGTGCCATGGTTTTTCAGACTGGGTTATTCCAGCAGACGTGAGAGGATAAACACACAAGCCAGGTTAGCAAACGCACCTTTCACACAGAAAATCTGGGACTCACTCTCATTGTTTTCACTTTGGGTTTGCCCGTGTGTGAAGACCAGACTCTGGGTCAAAGCTCTCCACCTGGGGATTCCACCCAGATGTTTCCAGCTGAATGTGGGTCAGAGTCAGTAGGAAGGCTGATTAATAAGGATAGAAAACAGTTTAACTCACACAGCCTGATAGGCAGTGGTGTAATTTTAGAGCAGACAGAACATCTACTGAAGTCTTGTTGGTTTAATATGAAACATCGCTAAAATTTTATGCTGCTTTTTACCTCTACATTTCTGACACCAGTGTGGATCTATTACTCCTTCACATTTCATTGTACAAATGAATAATTTTACACACAACACATCACCTCAGAAAATATGTTGCACAAATGCATAAACTATTCTATTAAGCAGTTAAAAGTAGTTCCATCTTGATTAAGTACAGAATTTAACTACTGCTTATTGAAATTCATCAAATAGAATAATCCAGTGGCACAATAATATAACACTGAAAGAGCGCAATCTGCGTAATAACTACAAACACTTTTTAAGTGCAATTTTATTGGTGCTCAACTTGCTTCATCTGATTCTAGGGAGAACTAATAAATGATATAATGTGTGTAAATGTTATCAAACTCCCTTCAACCACCTCAGTCTTGAAATACTGTATCTCTCTGCTTCGAGCTGCAACGCTCCTCAGATGATGTCACCTGGAGAAGATTTGAATTTCTGAAGGAGTAGGTGACCACCCTCTGCAGTGCAGGCAACCAGATGTGCAGTGGTTAGTTAAAGAGTGGACACAAAGAAGAGGAAGAGGAAGCTTGGAGTCAAGATCAGGTAAGAGGGCTGCATGGCTGAAGACGCCTGACTTTCACGCAGGGTCTGTAGAGGAACAGGAATATGAACAGGTAAGTTTGTAGGTTTGTTCAGGCTCATGCTTTTCTGAACGTGACTCTGAGGGTATAATAATCTCTTTGTAGATGGCAATAGGTGCAGTAGCCTAAGCTGTGCTGGTTGGGAGGGAGCCAGTGGTGAAATAGCAGAGAGGAGACAAGATGCAGCCTCCAGGGTGGGCATCTACCGCATGGACTCTGGAGAGGGCTGGCAGGCAGGCACACACAATCCAAAATCCACAAACCCAAGTCCAAATATTACTGAGAGACAGAGAGCAAAAGTCCAGAATCCAAAATTCAGCAGATCAGAGGTCATCAACAGAGAAATCCAGAGAGAACTCTATAACCACACTTAAAGTTCAGCTGATGGGGGTCAGGCTGCCAGAAAGAGTGTGACACTGGTGGAACCAATTACACTGAGTACTGTGTAAAGGGAATGGGGTAAGGAAATGATCAGACAGGAAATGAAGAATGTTTCGAAATAAAACAAGAAGTGCATATTGTGAACATGACAAGATGACATCATCTAAAATAAAATAAAAAGTCCAGATGTTGTCAACTGCAGAGGTTTTGAGCTTGAAGAAGAAGTAATTTTGGAAAGACAGAGGGAGGTTTTAATACCATTTATACACATCTACTTCACAAAATCAAACAACAGGAGGCAAATTGCCTTTTAAGGCAAATCTTGAACATGCTGACTTTTTACGACATTGTCACTGTTACAGATTAAAAGACACATTATAGTATGTAGCCATTTTGAGTGCAGAACTTACTCAATAAAGTACTTTGTAGTAGTATTTTCTGAGTGTGGCATCTGAATAATTTTTACACCAGTGCAAAAAGTTGTTTACACACATTTGGGCAGAGGCCAAGTAAATACAAGCCCCCTGCGGTAAAAAGTCAGTTACATCATTCATATATTTCAGTGATGTTCAGGTCAGGGAACTGTTAGGCAGTCCCAAAAGCAGTGTATTTCTTGAAGTTGTTCATGGTGGATTTTGATATTTGGATCATTTTTCTGTTACAGAACTCAGTTGCTTTTCACTTTCACTTCTTTCACTCACTGCAGAACATTTGCATCTGCACTCTTTCCTCTATTCATTCTGTGTTGCCTATTCCACTGGTTGCAGCATAACCTAAAGGCAGGTTATTTCCAATGCCCATGCCCATACAGTTTTAATTGTGAAATGTGAAATAACTTAATGAAATGAAATTGACATACATTTCATGAACATGCTTAAATCAGCATAAAATGTTATTTGCTTAGGTGTGCTCAATATTTGTCATATAAATCTAATTATAGATTGGACTGTCAATATGATTGATTACATATTTCCTATAAAATAGTAAAAGATAGATGCTGTTTACTATGTCCTTGTTGATTGACAGACTGTCAACCAATAAGGGCGCAGTTCTGCACTGGTGGGCGGGACTTCCTGTACGGACATATCTTATTTAAAATGTCTCCGTAACAACCGAGCTGGATACCA
>JAUBNQ010000001.1:3842127-3854763 GCA_032353495.1 Ctenopoma kingsleyae | reverse complement strand
GATATTTGTAAGTATACAGACTCGGTAGTAATAACTCCACTAATACTTTAAATTCATTAGTCAAGCTGGAGTACTAAAATGTAATTTAAGTAAAAAAGTACAAGTACTTCACTAAGAAAACAACATAGCAACAATAGCAAATAGGGACCCAGTATCCTGTCTTCCTGCCTAAAGTTACAGTATGTTTGTTGCTTAAAGTAACTTTTTACAAAGGTCTTACCATTTTTAACTACACTGTACGTTAGACTAAGAAAGTATTCATTTGTTTGTTCCTTTCAGAAATTCCAGAGTAAAGCCCTAATGTAGACTGGGGAAGGTAAAGTTTGTGGCATCTTAACCTGCTGCTACTCATAGTGCGATCAGCAGCATGTTTGCTGCCACATCAATAGAAAGATCTCATGGTGGGAGTTCTCAGACCTGTGAAAAAGACATTACAAGGCCTGAATCCAAAGCTAAGAAAAAGGCACACTCTCCCAAAGGGTCTTTGCCACCTCTTTGTTCAGAGCCACCTTGCTTCTCATCAGGTTTTGTGGCTAAGCCTCTGTTCAGTCGCACCCCCATCCTCCAAAATGTCCCCTCTGACAGGCCGTTATCAGTAGTGGAACTTCCTCGTCTTATAGCCCAAGTAGGACCTGGGAGAGCCAGAGATGAAACTAAATGGACAGGAGGCCCTCGACTGATGGCCTCAGCATTAGGAACTGACTTACCTATCAGAACAGCTGCTGAGTCATCAGCAAGAAGGTATGGGATAATTGCTGTGTAATGGATAATTCAGGCTGTGGTAATTTCTTATATAACTGCAGCACTATTGCCACACTACTTCAGTAAAATGAGCATGATTAGAAATGAAATGATGATACTGGTAATGGCCTAGTTGTATCTTTGAAGGTCACGTGATGCAGTGTATGCTGGAAAAATATTTATTATTATATTTATTTTTTATTTATTTTCTAGTTTCACGCTGTATTATAGCAACGGACAAATTTAACTGTCAGCATTTACTCCTCAAGCTATTCGAGACCTGAACGAATTTATGTTGTTCACTTTTTGTTGTTTCAGTTTTGCAGAGAAAAAGGAACCAATAAAAGTCACAATCTGTAATGACAGAAAGAGTAACATTGCAAAAGATGGAAAAGTGCCCAGACAAAATACTTTTCCTCTCACTGCAATAGAGGTTGTTCAAATCTTCACCCAGAAAAAACACCTGGCAGAATCAAAGCTGTATTATCTGAAAGAAGTGGATGGAGACTCTTATAGGTACAACCTAATTTTCAAATTTTTATAGGTCGTCTCATGTAGTAATTTCCTCTGCTAGGATGGAGAATATTAGTTATTAATATAACTATAAATAAATTCACATTGATGTATCCACTTTTTCTAGGCCATATGACCTGCAAGTGGTTCATTCCACTGAGGCTGGTTCTGAGCACTACATCTTCTCCCCTAATTATGTACTACACGTGACGGAGAGGGGTTATGGTGGGCTTATCAGCCTGGCAGAGTGGTACAGAGAATCAGTGTTGTGGACAGCTTTGCAGAAAATCCCATTTTTCAGGTGCTTCAGACTGCGAAAAGCTTTTACCTGGTAAGTGCATATATACGGTAAGCTGTGCCTTATGTTTTGCTTACTACTTGTAAATTCTGCGTTGTTTTTTTTTTTTCACATTTTGACTGCATGGGGTTTTTTTTCAAGGTGGCATAGAAATATCCGCAAGATCTTTTTTCAACGCAGATGTGACAATCTGCAGGATATGCTGCTTTTAGCTGTACCTCAGTTCAGACGTGCTCTTCATCTTTTCACTAGGTGAGGTAGAGTAAACCCAAGTCACAGTTACAGCACTAACAATTCCTGGTAGCTGATTCTTAGCATGCATGTGATACTGTTAATGTAATATTTCTTTATTAACTGCTTTGGGTGTAATACTGAGCCAATGATTTTGAATGCCTCCAAGCTCTGGATGTGACTTTTAGATCTTAAGTGTCGCTATACTGCGTCTATAGCTTTAAAAATAGATGTTCAGATTACCCACTAATAATATTGTATTTTTTACAGAGTAATTGAAGATCTGAAGGAAACACACTTGCTGCCCCTAAAGGAGTCTAAAACTTACACATTGCTTGAATTCAAGAATGTACTGACAACCAAGCGTCAAGAGTGTCTGCAGATGCTGAAAAAATTATCACAGTATCGCACTGTCATCCTAAATGTGGTACATAATAGAAACTATAACAACCGAAACCTGTGAAAAGTGTAAAGAATAGCATTATAGATTGTGTTAATGACGGCAATGCATCTAGTGTATGCCACTTCTTTTTCAAATGTAAAGCATTAGAAATACCTTTTATAGTTTTATAGTTAAGTGAGCCTATTTGTTGTCATATTTAGTAATTATGTTTTATTTCCAGGTGAAAGAGAACAGCTATAAGGCACACCAGGAGTTGCAGTTGCACATGGAATATGCTAAAAAGCCAAATAAATGCTATGAACCCATTCATCGCCACCTGGCTCACCAGCAGAGGCTGAAGAAAGAGTTGGCAAAGTCTGAAAATATCTTGCAGAAACTGGGCAGCTTTGCTCATCTAATCAATCAGATGACTCTGCAGAGTCTAGTCACAGTCATTAGAGATGATACCACTTATTTTCTCAACAACGTTTGGAAGGTGACACAAAACATTTGTTAACTTTCATTGATTTAGTAATGTTCTGCTTCTAAAACACAAACATCCTATAAAAAGTGCAGAAAAAAAATTCACAAAGAATTACATTAATATGTATTTTAAATAATCTGTTGATGTATTTTTATTTGTTAGAGGAAGAAACCTCAGCAGTGTTGTCTCTTTGACACTCAGCTGTGTTTCAGTGCCAGTAGTCAGCTGACTGTTGACCAACCATTACACTTGTTCCAAGAGACCGTGAGTGAAGCACTCCTGACTATTGGTGACACCATGGTTCAGGTAATTTACCACTTTCCACAGCTGCAATAACAGCTGCAACTACATCACATGATATTCAGTTGAGATTGTTTGGTAGTTTTAATGTTTTTGGAAATGTGCATAGTATTGGTGATGTCACAAAAAATAACTTAACATTTCTAGTTCATAACTCACAGAAAAGGGTGTGCAGTATTGACTACTAAAACATGTTACAATGGCGAAGGACAAACATGAAGTGTGAATATGTCCCTATAAGCTTAATTTTCACAGACTTTAATTATTGGATATGATTTGTTTATGATACATTATAAACTTATACACATTTGTATGTACACCTGTACACAGTATACATGCTCATTCAAGCAGCAGACCATGATCTAAATCATGAGTTTGTTGTTGTTCCAACCTAATAAAATCTTTCTTCTAGTAGATGTGTGACAGTAGTGGATTCTTCCTGGAGATCAGCAACAACCTACTCAGCTGTGACATTGCTCATGATGTAACATCTGACCTCAGTGAACAACCTGTGAAAACAGGTATGACCATACCTATAACCATAGGAATGACCAATAACATATGACCATAAAGTTAGTGCTGGTCTTTGCATTTCACCTTTGTAATTTTGGTGGATTTGAAATTCTGCCGAACCAATTAATATGAAAATGTGCCTGAGTCTAGTGTAAATTTGTCATACCTATTAGTTTGTCAGGGTCAGGTCATGTTTCAGACAAACACCAACACTGAGTAAATGAAAAATCTAATAACAGAAATATGTGAGTTGCAGTATGGATCAGTGTGGCCTGATAAAAGCAGTGGTGTCAAAATCAGGTTAATTATGTTTTTATCACTGTAGTAAAAAAGGATTTGATTTTAGTGTATAATTTTCACTTCCAGGGGAAAGTGAAAACAGTAATGGAATAACTGGTAGGAGGAAGTTTTGCTGCTGGCGATTGCTCAGAGACTTGTCAGACCACCAGCTGGTGCTGCCAAAGCAGACCTTGCTAATGGGGCAAGGCACCAAGGTGCATGGCTGCTACTATCCTTTATCCAAGAAACAGCTGGAGTGGCAGATCAGCATCAATGACGTTACAAAACATGCTGAGAAAGAGCTGACCAAGACCATGCAGGTAAGTCTGTCGTTTAATGCACAATTAGGAATTGTGTAGAAGAATTTAGACAACATGCTCACATATTTCCAGTAATTTTCACTATTCTCTGGACAGGAAGTGGAACTAGAAAATCAACAGCTGTTAGAGAGCCATGTATGGTTGATGGACATCTATTTGTTCATTAGTCAATGGACTCAAGGCCCTTTGGAGTCAATGAAGGGTCAGCCTGCATTACTGTATGAGGAGCACATTAAGAAGGTGCGCCTTTGGGCTGAAAGAATCAATACAGTTCCTTCATCAGTATCTACACCCAACCAGCTGTTTATCACCCATTGCACCCACATAAAGGAAACTTTAGGTATATTTACATTGCATAAATAAAATCTGTGATTTATTGTCTGGTTTCTGTATTATAATTGTTCTTATGCTCTCCACCTTTGTTTCTTCAGGGCAACAACTGAGGTTCTTTGAGGAGAAAGTGCTAGAGCAGCTGGCTGAGCAGGTAAAGCTGCACTCAGAGAGCCTAATATCAGACTTGGAGAGGGCTTCTGCAGAACTCAAGATTGAACCGCAAGACTTAAACAACCTCTCAAAATATGCCTCTACGGTATAGAAAAACTTTAAACTTTATGTTCTTCCATTGTTAAAAAAAAAAAATATATATAAAGAGGATAAATAGATATACAGTTATACAAAAAAGATGAACCAGTCCAAAGATTAAGAAAAAAGATCTTATCAAGTCAATATGTTTGTTCCCTTTGTTTTATTGTAACAAGAATGGTCGACAGAAGATTCACATCCTCTTAGAATCTACTTTTGGTCACATGTGCACTTTAATTTACTTTGTCGTCCCAAGACCTCTCAGATTAAACGTGTTCTGAATTTAGAATCCATTATCCAAGAATGAGACATTGTGAAGTAAGATCTGCAGAACTGTCATTTAAAAAATAGTAGTGAAGAGGACTATTGCTTGATTGGGTGTCAGTTAGTTGTCAGCTAGCTTGCTAAAGGTATAGAAGATGTGAAAGTATCTACAGAACCTTTTATCTTTAATATTAAGTTTTAACCAAAGCTCCAGTTGCATAGATTTGGCCTTCTTTGGGGTTGGAGTTGTTATAACACTTGTTAAAAGTAGTTTGTTCTGATGTAAGAACACTTATAAAAAGATGTGTTTTTCTCTCTGCAGGTGAGGGAATCTATGAGAATGTTATCTGACATGCAAAAACGATTAGAGTACATCCACTCTCTCCAGGACACGATTTGTACAAACTACAGGAAGATGACTGAGCAGGAACTAACTTTGGAAGAAAAGGTCTTGAGGCATAACATTTTTAACATTATAATTCACTCAGTATCATGCGTCATTTCTGAACATTACAGCTGTTTAATAAAATGTCAGTTTTGGATTTTTTACACTGCAATGAGTGGGCCTCTGTTTGTGTTCTCTGTTTAGATGCTGGGTTTGTGGGATTGCTTTATTTCCCTTTTGAAGCAAGCTGATAGCATTGTGTGCCACCGTCTTCCATCAATGGCTAACGCACTGGATACAATGTTCTTGTTTTTGGTGTGTGACCTTAAAAACATTGTCTCTAAAACTACATCTGGACCCTTTGTTGATCCATCCCAGAATAATAAAGAGATGGTCACCAAACTGAACCACATATGTGCACATGTGCACCAACTAAATGTGAAGCTGGAACAACTTGTTAGGAACAGTCAAAATCTACAAGGTGATATTGTATAAACTGTGGATAAAATCGTGTTGATACATTATTCACAAGTTTGAAAAAGCTATTTCTGAAGACCAAATATGGAAAATGTTGTCATGTGAAGTGTTTAAATAACTTCTCTTAATCTTCACACTTTTATGTTTGTTGCCTCCCATTAGAAAATACAATGGATTTGACCATTTTGACAACAGAAATTCAGAAGGTCAAAGCCCGTAAAGAGTTGTGGGAACTAATAGCTACGTACACAGCTTGGATGGACGAATGGAAACAGATGCTTTTTATTGAGGTAAATACATGTCAAATACTACTAGACTTCATTCTTACCATGATATATCATTTTGAATAATTATATGCAAGGAGGTAATTTTATTAATTTATGATCTGTATGATTCTGATGAATTGAACTTTGTTTAAAGAAGTAGTTTATTGCTAACATCTGGCAAATGCATTAGTACATGCTAAACACTGTTATTCTGAGTTATAAAATTAAAGATATTTGGTTTTGGTTTGATGAAAAGCCCTGAGGTATCGCCTCTGCCCAAGAGAATTAAACTAATACATACACATACAAAATTTCTGTTAGGTTGTGGTGTCACAAGCTCAAGAAAAAGTTTCAGAGTGGAAAGAGCAAGTCCAGTCTCTAACAAGTATCATACCTAATCATGATCCAGTGCTGCTAGAGATTTCAGGAATCCTGGAAGGTGTAAGCCGTCAGCTTGCAATTATGGCCGGGCTACAGAGCCCCACACTCAGGCATAAACACTGGAGAGCTGTTTTTGAAGGTTGGACACTCTGCCCATAGAATAACAAATGCATACTTTGGGAACAACAGCATATCTGAAATCATCAAAATATATTTCATCTGGCAGGGATGGGCCTACTGTATATCCCTGAGAAGGTGACTATTGCTGAACTGATGTCTCAAGACCTTGAAGTTCACCAGAAACTAATTACCAAGGTAAGAGTGGGAGACAGGTAACATACTGGGTATGATATGTCCATGCTGTTCAATAAACGAGACAAAAGGGGTTAAAAAATTATTTGCAATATTTACTAGTACAAACTGAGCCAGTCAACAACAGCCTATCCTTATATGTAATTGACATATGTTGCTTAATTACCTTTACTTTTGGTACCTTTCTATCTCTCTGTCAGATATGTTGGGATGCACAAGCAGAGTGTAACATGGAGCAGACCTTCCAAAAACTTCGGCAAGGATGGAAAGATAGACTCTTCTGGCTGGAAAAAATCACTCCTGATTGGCAGCATTGTGAGCCACAACATGGATTAACAAACACACAGAAGCGAGCAGAGGCCTTTGTTTCAAATATCCAAGCAGCCAGTCAACACTCCTTCAATGACGGAAGATTCACTATCATTGGTGAGACAAAATTAAAAGCTATAAAATTAATTACACAATTGTAGTCATCTATGCTTGACGGATTACTTCTTTGGCTCAATGTTTAGTGTGAAATGTGTAAAATCAATATTCTGCTTGTAGGTTGCTTGTAATTGCAATGTATTTCTCACTCAGGTCTGGAAATATACTGTGCTGATATAGAAAATGATAGGATGACTCTGTCCACCATGTTAAAGTCCCCGTACAGTGTTGAGTTCAGGCTGCAGATGGAAGATTGGATACTATCACTAAAAGAGCTTGGTAAATCAAATATTGTGGAAAGAAAAATATTTAAACTTTGCTTCTAAGTTTAAAATAGTTTGAACATACAATGCATTTATGCTTTTTCTTTTAATATCAATAGAGCAGCTGCTTTATTTGTTTGAGAGATACCAGCGAATGTGGGCCTTCCTAATGAAGATGTTTAATGCTACATTCTTTAGTGTTGACAGAATGGATCTGGTATGTCCCTGTGTAATCATAGTCAAACATATCTGATTTCTGAATTGCTTTAAAACTGATACATTTCAGAGATTTGTTCGAAGTTCACATGTCAAACTAATGTTTTTTATTTTTTTTTTATAGCTGCAGCAGTTCCAACCAGTTGATGAGACATTTAAAGCAATTATGCAGTCAGTATCAGCCGATCCTCATGTGTTGAACTTTATTGATTCCAAGAAGACAAATGACAAATTTCATGGTAGTAGTCTTTGCCAGATTCTTATTGATGGTCTGTCTACAATGGAAGCTATTTCCAACCAGCTGTTGGATCTCCTGAATGTTCTGTGTGAACAGTTTCCAAGACTCTGGTTCTTGAGTGACAGAGAAGTAATAGAACTGCTGTCTTCTCACCCAACGCCTTTTGCTTTGGAACCCTTTGTACGCAAATGCTTTAAAGGGATACAGTGGCTAGAAGTGGATAGGAAGAAAAACTCTAATATAAGTGATGTAAAGTGTTGCATGGTAACATCTGAAAGCCACAGACAGGTGAAGGTGCTGGGGATTTTTGCCAGTTTCCAGGAGCACATGACATTTCTGTCTCCTTTAGAACCAAATGTCAATACACTGGTTTGGCTGAGTGTCTTTGAGAAACAATTAAAGTTGACCATGGTACAGCTCATGAAACAATGTGCTGCTGCACGAAACCAGCTTGAACCATCCAGTCAAGATTTGGCATGTGATAAAGTTGGAGACATACTGTGCCGCATTGCAAGTAACAGTAAAAATGCACAACCTGTGCTGGATTTGCTGTCTGAATATCCTCTCCAATGTTTGCTGGTGGCTGAGGAGGCAATATGGTGCAGTGTCATTCAACAAGCTTTCCAGGAGTCAAGCCCAGTGAAGCTGAGTAGCATTAAGGCTTACAACTCTGCAAAACTGAAAAATCTTGTCCGTTCCATAAGGGATGGAGTCACAGGGACAAAAAATGAATATCTGGTTTCTAAGTACATGATGATGTGTCTGGGTGCTTTAGTGCAACTTACAATGAATTATGCACAGCAAGTAGCTAAACTAATGGAGGTACAAGGTGTGCTTGAGTCATCTTTTGAGTGGCTAAGTTTGATGAAGTATCGTATAATCTCAGAAGTTCAGAGTCAGAAAAGCAATGATGATACAGCATGTTACGTGGATGTTTTAGGCCACTGTTTCCAATATGGCTTTGAGTATTGTGGTCCCGAAGATTGGGTGGTGCATACTCCTTCTACAGATCGGGCAGTACTGGGAATTCTCCTTGCTCTGACAAACTACAGATGTGCGTTTGTGAGGGGACCTTGCATGTCTGGGAAGAATAATACTGTGGTGCAATTAGGAAAAGCGCTGGGGCGACAGATTGTCATTGTACAGTGTTGTCCAAACATGAAACCTAGTATAGTTCAGAAGATGCTATTGGGTTCTCTCCATACGGGAGCATTGCTTCTGTTGGACTCAGTGGACTTACTAACACAAGGGGTCTTGTCCTCACTGGCGCAGCATTTAGTAGACATTCACAAGTCCTTCTCTGATTTAACAAGAAATAAGTATGACAAGCCAAAGGACCAGGCTGTGGATGGGGTCACCTGCTGCACACATAATGTTGATCCACAATACCATATGGTATTTGCAGGCAAAAGGTTTTCTGTTAACCTCAGCTATGGATGCGTTCTCATCTCATCGAAGAAAGATACATCTGAGGTTCCACCAAGTCTGCGATTTGCAACCAGACCAATTGCATTAACCCATCCAGATTACAGGATAATTGCAGAAGTAATGCTTACTTCATTTGGTTTCTCAGATGCCATGTCTTTAAGTCGACGTCTGGTGTCCCTCATCAGTCTGGCTAAGGATTCCCTCTGTCTGCCTGATTTTGTCCCTGATGACCAGTACTGCTATCTTGTTGTCTTACAAAAGATCATCTCTGCCTCTGCAATACACCTACAAAAAAGTGTAAAGCAACAAGAAATTTCAGATGATGTTAAAGAACTGTCTGCAGGACAAAGTGATCTTACGTCTGCACAGAGTGTGCCTGCTAGAGTCACTGAGAAGGACAGAAAAGAAACTGTAATGACTTTCAGGTTGCAAGGATCTCATTTGTCAGTTATACGAGGACTGATGGAGGAGACAGCCATTGTCAAAGCAATTCTTTCTGTCTTATTACCTGCTCTTTATGAGCACGAGAAAGCCTCACAGTTCTACATCATTTTCAAGGACGCATTCCCTATAGCATGCCAGTTTCCTCTTTTCCAACAATGTATTGAAGAACAAGAAAAGAACCAACTCGAAAATGCAGTTAAAGAAGAATTACAAAGGAAAAGGTTTCAACCTCACATTGAAATCATCTGCAGCGCTCTTTTACTCTATCAGGCCATGAAGTTCGCTCAGACAGTTCTGCTAATAGGTCCCTCAGGTTGTGGAAAGACAACCTGTTATCGTACTCTAGCTGGAGCATTCAATAGTCTGGCTGCCACCATGGTGGAATATGTATTTATAAATGGCCATGTAATTAAAGGAGATACTCCACAGGCAAAGCCATATATTTCTGCTTCACACTGGAACTTTGTTGACAGTACAGTCATATTTCCTAATGCCATGTCCCACGAAGAAGTATTTGGCTATTTATGTGAGAAACATGGATGGCAAGACGGAGCTCTTTCAAGAGTGCTGAAAGATTCAGAACGGCGTGAAAATGTTTGTTCTAAACTCTCCCCCAATGAGAAGAAAACATCAATAGTAAAATGGCTGATATTGGATGGAGAGCCTGTTGGTCAGCCTGGCTGGTTGGATTACTTAACCACACTGTGCAATCCTGAGAACCCATTTCTCTGTCTATCATCTGGAGAAACACTTGTGCCCTCCAGATCACATCTTAAGCTAATTATGGAGGTTACAGACCTAAGTGAAGCAAGCCCGTCTGCAGTGACCCACTGTAGCCTTGTTCATGTCAGAACAACTGATCTGTGGAAGGCTGTGTGGAAGAGTGAAATGGATGCTTTCTATTCGGAAAATAGACTAGATCAAGGGACCTTCAAAATGTGGAATCATCTGGCTGAAGATCTTTTCACCAGCACTCTTAGTGTTCTTAGGCAGAGTACCTTAAACTTGGCAATCCATAGTAAAGGAGAATTTTGTAAAAGCCACATGTGTGGACTACAAGAGATCATGTCATTTGTTCGAATTCTGCATGCCCTCCTACAATATTTTGGAAAGGAAGATGGAAAAGATGAGGCAGCAAAACAAATACACAATAGAGGTATGATTATTACTCATGAACAAAATAACCTTATGATAGTAGTGTAGTCTTGTTACTGTTATTAAAACGGTGTCGCTCTCCCACCAGATATATTTCTACATGGAACTGACACTCCAAGTGCAGATGTCTCAAGTAAACAAGAGCAATTTGCCAGAGATCTTTTTCTGGTGGCTTATATTTGGGGATTTGGTGGACAATTACATCCTTGGTAAAACAACATAGTATTGCAATATTACTTGTACTATTACTATTGTAATGTATTTGCGATCAAAATATGTCATCCATTCCAAAACTCTACAAACTGAATATATGAATAATCATTGTTATGTTTATGTCTTTACTTCAGCCATTGGCCGCAGTTCGACTTGCTAGTCCGTCAAGTGTTGTTCGACTGCAGGTACAAAATAGTGGTTCCTGATAATGAGAGTGTGTTTGAACACTTTTTTGGCATCAACAATAAGATGTGTCCCAAGAACACATTATTGACAACGTCCATTACTCCCAAGGTCTGTCCTCAACATTCTGTCTACTGTAGTAAAAGTATATACAGTACTTATGGCAATCATCACATTTAAATATTTTAACTGTGTCTCATATGTACTTACATAGTATGGGAAATACACTTATCTTCTGAACCTCATGTTGGAGGCAAACCAGCCAGTGATGCTGGCAGGAGAGCCTGGTTCTGGAAAAACCACTCTTTGTCAGACGTTGCTGACTTTTGACAAGCCACACATCAACTTACCAGCCAGTCCACTTTTAAGCTCCAAAGACCTGTGCAATATACTGAAAAACATCAGCTGCCAGAAGTACTGTAAAGGTAATGTGGGCGCTGCAACCAAACAGCCAAGACTGCTTCTGTTTGTGGATGATTTGCATGAAGCACCTTATGGTGAGTAAGAAAATAACCAAAATGGAACTAATATGATTAAATATCAATCTGACCTTGTACTTTGTGAATCTTTATAAGATGAATATTTTTTCTTGTTTCTGTTGATAGATGTTTTTGGGAAGACATCCATGGCTCTAGAGTCGTTACGAGAGAGTGTGTCAAAGGGGGCGATTCTAACAGTTGATACCTATTCCTTCAAGTCATTGAGTTCTGGAACCGTGGACTACATGGTTACCTCTGGATTGGGCAGTCACCAAGATCATGTGATATCCTCCCGGCTCTCACGCCTATTTTCTATCTTTGTGCTCCCTAGCCTATCTATAGATGTTATATTCTCGATTCATTCTCCTAGGCTACAAGTCTGGCTTAAAGAAACGCCACTTATACAAGGTGGTGAAAATATGGCATATTGTATTATAACTGCAACAAAAAATCTTTATCATGCAGTGTCTGACCAATTTCAGCCTACCAGGCAAAGGCCCTATTTTATGTTTTCTCAACGTGACCTGCACAAGGTTTTTCGGGGGATGTACCTGCAGCAGCCTAATATCCCAACCACAAGCATAATGCAGAAAAATGAGTATGCACCATCAGGGTCTGCAGCATCAGTTCTTAACATAGTACACCTCTGGATGCATGAGTGTATACGTACTTTCAGCGATAGGTTATGCTCAGAGGATGAAACCAAAACTCTTGGGTCACTCATAGCAAAGGCAGCAACAACCCATTTTGGAATTAGATTGGCTGATGAGGCTGAGGCCCAGCCTGACAATGATGACATCCCAGCTATGGTCACAAGCCTTGCTAATCACACATTATCCATAGAAACAAAAGGGATGTCTAAG
>JAUBNQ010000001.1:3793874-3806168 GCA_032353495.1 Ctenopoma kingsleyae | reverse complement strand
CTCCCCTGCCTTTGTTTCACTTAACGAGCCTATTCAAGGCAGGAGTGAGGTGGAACCAACCTGGAGGATAAATTTGTCACTAGCCAACTTCCCTCAGATCGACAAAGTTCTGTGGGTGCAGAATGAAACGTCTCTACCTTAAAGAAAGAAGTCCAGTTGCCCTGACTCAACTTTCAGACAACTTCACCTGGATGACTGAGAATCTTCACAGACAAAGGCAGGTGAGGCGTGTGGGTAGATGTAACAGCCACACCCCTGGCAACTCCCCCTACCCCCACTGAGTGGGTTGTTAAGTGTGTCCAACCTGGTGGATGTGTGATTTGTGCCTGATTTTCCTGCATTGCTCAGTGTTCATTTACACAATGAAATTGCTATAATTAAAAAAGTTAGATGTGTCAAATGCATTCTCACCTATTGGAAACAGTCCGTTTGATTTAGGCGAGGGGTGGTGCCTGGGTAGAGTGCGCAGGAGGCCAGAGAAGACAGAAAACAACGCGCTGTGGAAATCACGCTGTTTTGTTTACAGCTCCCCGAAGCAGTACCAGTAACATGATTAACTAGAATTACTGCATTGCATTTGTATGCCACCTTTTGGCCACCAAAATGTGATCAGTTCATCACTGAGTCCAGTATGATAATGGAATGATGGAATGCCCTCCAAGTGTTCTGTAGATATTGAGAATTAGGTGGACAACATAATAACTGACCATTGCCAACGCGGAGGCATAAAAAACTATGGGTTGGGTATAACCCTGGTTCCCCGAAGGAGAGTAGCTAAGTAAAAGTTTTGAAATTTTTTTTTACTCTTATTTACTTTAGTGCTAAATGTCAGCATTCACATACACATAGTGACAGTGCTAACATATTTTTCCTTCAGCATGTATTATGTTTACCATATTCAGCTAAGAAAAGTGTGTTGGTATGCTAGCATTTCAAAATTTGCACAAAACAGAGGCTGATGGAGACAGGAGTATTTTAAGTGAGTTGTTGTGAAAGTTTTGGACAAAAATAAAGGGTGACCTGCTAGATAAAAACTTAGTTTGATTGGTAGATAGATTGGTAGATACTTAAAAGAATCAATGTAAACTGTGACTTCTGATGCCTCTAGAAGAACAATCAGTTATCACTGGGTCCACAGTTCATGGATGTCTGTACTACATTTTATGGCAACCAATCCAAGACCCCCATGCTACATGTATGGCTAAAAACTGTAATATTATAGTTGGTTGTCTTCTCAGAACATTAAAAGTCAAAAGTTAAACTCAACGTCCCTCATGAATCTCTGTATCTGGCTTTATTAACTTCACATTACAGTCACAAACCAACAGGATTTATTACTGATGTAATACTAGAGTTGCATTTTCAAAGTAGCCTCATCTGTGTCATCTTCATGCTGCACCTGTGGTGTTGTCTTATGTCTGGAGCTCTGCCAGAGCTGAATCTGATCCAGCGCAAAACAAGGCTTCTGCTGTTCTCTGATCTCTTTACTGTCTTTTCTGCTCCTGTGTGTCCTGCTCTAAGTGTCTCTTCCCTCCTTTGATGCTTATTTTATGTATTGTTTGCCAGACAGGGGTAAAGATACAAATAATTTTTATTCTTGGCATTTGATTTAACTTGCTTAGAGTCCTGATAGAGTGGGGTTTGTCATATAAGAGTGTGTGGGTCAGAAGGCTTTTCATACATGGGATATGTAACATTCCCAGCTTCGTTAGTCTGTTAAAGTGGCGACATTCTGATTTGGACATTGGTCCCTTTTATGTTAATGTTCCCCGCAGCTTGCCTTACGTGTAAGATTGGACAGTACACGTTATAATAACCCAACTCTATAAAGCAAGAACACATATGGAATATTTAGTGATATTAACTGTATTCCCAGGGTCTATTTGAATATAAGACTAAATAGGTCAGCCTGGTAAATGATGGGAAAGTAAAGAAATCCTAAAATATAATTTTAATTTAGCCACTGCTATTTATTTATTTAATTAGTTTTTTCTCTTCTTCCTGTTTTTGAGGACCACTGATATGTATGGAGTGTTTTATATTCTGTTATTTTTCATAGTTCATTCATTCAAATCAAGCCATTATAGAGCCTGATAATAAATTCAGTCACATTTTTTTCTGTGACAGCAATATTATATTAGACACATATTGAAGAACAAAAAATCTTTATTACTGACATTTTACCATAAATTCTTTATACACTTTTAAGGCTGTATCTCTCATTGTCACTTGCTATATTGGGAAAGTTCTACTTTTCTACAAACTCTGATTTAGCATCTGCCACCGAGGAGTCTGCTGGATAATATTAGATCTGATGGGTTTAATTGCAGTGCCAGATCTCATCAGGATGGAAAGGGAATAAGAAAGACAAGGGGAGAGAGGAGGGAGATAGAGAGGAGGGGTGGGGTGGCGTGGAGGGTTGACGAGGATAGGAATAGAAAAATAACGATATAGGTCTGTTGGGTCAAACTAGAATAGTTTTGGTTTATGAGAATTTAATAAATGATGTAAAATCCCAGTATCTGTTTATTTTCTTACATTTTATCTTTATTTCTCAGTCTCCTGTTGTATTTTATATAATTTGTGTTTAATTCTATCTTATTTGACAATTTATGAGTCACATGGATATATATCACATGGAAAACAAGGTCAAGGTCAAAAGAGCATTTGTTCAGTGAGACCCCAGGAGATGGACAGAGCTAGGCAAATGAGTAAATGAGTGAATTTATGTGTGTGAGTGGTTGAGTGAGTTATTGGACTCAAGAGTGAATGAGATGAGAGAAATTGAGAGAAGCGAGAGGGTCTGAGTATTGTGACCGAGGGTCATTAAGACTGTGCTAAATTTGATTTAACAGCAGTGTTAGATGGCCTTGGATGAATTGTTGAGGGACCAGATTGAGAGCATTAGGAGTCTGTGCTGTACCTCATATTTTTTTGACTGCATCTGATGTGATATTACGGATGAAGGGTAAAATGTCTAATAAATTAAAAATGTGTTTTCTGAAAGAATGTTTGGAAAAAATAGATTATTTCAATTTCAAATATGCCCATGACTACAAATATGTCAAATCATGTTCTTGTTGAAATGCAACACCAAGTAAACTAACATCATGCCCAGATGCAAGACTACTGCACAGATGTGCACACATGCTCTTTTCACCAGATTCACAATGGAATGAATATGCAGAGTCCTACTTTATAAATGTCACTCAAAATACTGTGTATGAGCCACTTCCACAGTCAGCCGTAGGCCTAGACCCACCCAATTTTAAATAAATGAAATTATTATTAAAATTTTATTCAATTTTAATGGTGAACTGTGAAGATTTATTATTAACAAAGGGCATGTTTACACTCAGTTTTACTGTGTGGATACTCAAAGGCTTAATTAATAACTATACATAATAAATTCAGGTTAGCATTTACATTTTATCATCATGCTGAACTTGCTGTGTTCACCTGGTCTGAAGTACTGTATGTGTGAGGTGTGCACGTTCCACACGTTTCTTCATAAATGCATGTTGATGTGTGGGAAATGATGTAGGCTTTGATTTATACATCTGACCCCGGGTCATACTTGACTCAGTGATTTTATTCCTACACTAAATGTGGGCTTGTTTCTCTTTAGGAAAAGTCTTTGTTGGGAACAAAAAAGAGATTGCAGAGAGCAGAATCCCTGAGCTCAATACATACATGAAGGTAATCACATTTAATTTTATGCACACTGCAGTCGTTTTTGTTGTACACAAAGCTGTTGGCATGCTTGGTATCTTCTGCGGTGTTGCAGTGCAGTAGCCTACAACTTGGTGGGCTGAACGATGCTGTAGGTGGATAAGCACTGACTCGGATATTTCAGCAGTAGTTTGCAGATCGAGCTCAACATGTAGGCGTTGCTGCTCTCTTCTCTTTGCTCTGCCCTGTGCCCACATCACGTCTGACTGACTGTAGTTGTGGGACTTTTGACATGTTTCAGTGTTGCTCCATCGCTAAAAACACGATCAGGTTCTCTTTCTCCCACTCACTCACTTCTGTTTTTTGCTTTACTCTTTTTTTTTTCCCTGCAACCTACATGGTTCTCACTTTGCCACACTCTCTCGCCTTCGCTTGCCTTGCACTTGTAATCTTTCTCGCTTCATCTCCTCTCTTTTCATCCACTCCTTCCACCCTTCTCGCTTGAATCTCCCACCACCCCGCTTCAGCTTTTCCTCTTCCGTCAAACTACCTCTCTTCTTCCTCCCCTCTTGTCTTCAGTGACCTCTCTAACCATCCACTTTGATTTCCTCATCTTTCCATCCCTGCCTATCTTCCCCATTTACCACTTCAAACCACTGCTTCTTTATCTCACATCTCATCCTTTTTACTCTTACCCATCTCTTCCTTTCTTTTTACAAACCCATTCCCACCCCTCTTGCCTCATTTTCCTTCTCTCCTTTCTCTTTCAGAGGTTGCTAGGTCTGCCAACATGGTTTCTGCTCGATGAAACTCTCAGGATGTTCTTCTACCAGACGGAGCAGGACAGCCAACACCAACCACGAGCCCTTAGGCGTCTTCGCCCACCAACCCGCAAAGTGTAAGCCCCTGCATAACCCTGCTAACAGGCAAAAATTTGGCAAAAAAAATTGATTGACTAGTAGGAATGCCACAATTTGCGGAACACCTTTAGCTGCAGGTCGTATCTGACCTAAGTAAAAAGAAGTAATTTCCCCATGACATGGAAATACATGAATTTCATCATTGTGCCTCATTTGGGATAATTCACATCCTAAACTGTGCACAGTGACAAAAGGATGCCACTGAAATTACAATTCTCACATGCACCGGTCACAGTCATTTTTTTTTAATCAAAGCTTCAGATTTGAAGAGATAATGCTCCAATTATACGAAGTGTTTGTGGGGTGCAAAGGTGACAGCCTTAGTAAATCAGGTTTAAAGCTGAAGTACCTGCAATTACTGATGAAGGGGGTTATTTATTCATGTTTGAGGACTTGTTTGTACCCTTCATTGATTTGCATAGAATTTCTTTGTGAATAAGAAATCTTGCAGAGTCTTAATAAAAGCAATTGAGGCCCTCGAAATGTAATCATAGTCTGTGAAATATCAGATGCAATTTGATCAACCAGGATAGGAAATTGCCACCTTTCTTTTACCATAATTGCTATCAGTCTTGTGCCACTGAGTATGGAGGGTCAGTGGGATGAACAATGTGAAAGGATCCAAGAAAGAGGATAAAGATGGAAGAAAAAAACATGTTAACTGTCTTTTAACTTGAAGGAATTAGCATTTCCATGTCTCTCAAGTGACACTTTTCATGCACAGTCACAAATCAAGGTGTTTCACATCCATAAAAGCAGATTGATCAATACTGTAAAATTAAATCAGCGAAAATTAACACCACGAAATGTCAAATGTGTACTTTACTGCAGTGAGCTTTACAATCTGCTCCACATCAACAACCTCTGTCCTTAGACCCTTGAATTGGACAAGGAGGAAAATATCCAAACAACCTTTAACAGGAAGAACGCTTATGCTTGTGTCTTCTCCTTGTTAGTCGCTTTGGATAAAAGCGCCTGCCAAGTAAAGTAAAGAAACAATTATGAAACCATATAAGAAATGATATTGATATATATGAGGCACACTTTCATCACTGCAGCTTTTATCATAACACTTTTCATCTAAATTGTGCTATTAAGTCTCTTTTATTATTGAATGAAGGTCATTTAGACAGAAAAGTCAATTATACAGAAGAAATGTAATGGAAGCAAGTATGAAGATTAATGTTGAAGTATCAAATACTTTATATAAGCAGGGAATAATGTTGTTTTAGGATTCATCTAGATGCTAAAGAAGAAACTGGTATCCATTTTCTGCAATCAGAAACTTGGACCAGCTTATTATTTACTGCATTATTTTGCTCATGCAAACATTTACTTCCTTCAGAATACTGTGTCATTAGGCATCTAGATTACACCAATGATTTAAAGGACAAATGTAGTCAAATCACACACCCCTATGTGTGATTATCAGGCATAATCAAACAAATATTACATTTTAATAAAGTACCAAGCACTAAAATGTGTAAGGTAGAGGTCGGGATATATACAGCAAACTGCTTTGGCATGAAGGTGTCGACTGAGTAATGAATAAAAAGCATCAGGTTATGATGGCAGCCATGTTAAACCTGTATAAATATAACTGGACGTGAAGCTGATAGATCCTAGAGTCTTTGCTAAATGTGCATAAAGCAGCTTATTACAGTCAGCTGGTGCAAGTGACTTCAGCGCTCTAACTCTACCTAACAGTGTCTTATCAGTCTTATCAGGACACGAGAATTTAATAGGCTTGCAACAAAAGCTTTTAGAATAGGGACAAAATTCTTTAGTTTAAACATCAAACCATATTGTTGATGAATGAGATCAGCAGTGACCTGGAAATTTGTTCTAATTGGATACTTCAGCTGATCTGATAAGATACAGTGAGTCAACGAAAGTCACTGAAAGTTTTATATTAGAGATATTTCAATAATTCAGTATTAATTAAGTGATATTTTAAGGACATTACTTTCTAAAAATAAAAAAATGTAAATTAACAGAACCACCCCAGTGTGTGAAATTCAGTATTGCCTTTTTGCTCTTTACTCAAACAGTAGTTGTTTTGCGTAAGTGAATTCTTGAAATAGAGAGCCTGCAAATGCAGCATCTATTACAGCAGTGTGTTGCAAAACCACAACTTCAAATGCAGAACAATCATCCAGTGACTGGTGATGCAGCTGCGCAACAAGCCATAACTGTTTTACGTCAAGTTGGATATTTTGAGTTAAGATGCTTCAATTTCTCCCATTTTATCCTTCATCTCTGCTTCACTACACAAATCAATGTAGCTAAATAAAGAGGAAGCCGTGGAGGCACATAGATTTAGCATGGAGAAATTTTAAAGAGACTTATTACCCCTTTTTTAGGGTTTGCTTCCTCATTTATAACGGCTTATCAGGCTTCTGGTTGGCCCATTTCTCTGTGGTCAGGTTACACCAGTAGGAGATGTGGTAAAAGGGGACTCTCACAATAGGAAATGATGCAAAGGTAGACTGTCATTACTTCCTTTGCTTTTCCATGTGACCTACCATTTTTTTCATAGACATACAGTATGAACTTTGATACTTCCTCTTTTGTCCTAGAAACCAAATGTTATGTCAAATATTTTGCAGTCAATGTTTATTAAAAGCCTTTGTCACGAGTTCCTTTGCACCAAAAAGCTACTTGTTTTCATACTATTAAGGTTTTGCATTTTTCATACCTTTTACAAAGTTGATATACACCAATAAGTGACCCCTGCGGTGGACCTGTCTGCTGTAATACTGTTGATCGTGCGCGGCATTACGTTATACTATGCTGACACTGTCACCACAACAGTAAAGCCACCGGTGCTTTTAATGTTGTGACTGATTATGAAAATGGTCCAATTTATTTTATTCTTGCATTCAAAAACATCACTGAGGAGATACTTGAGTATTCAAGTGTATCCCAGATTTTGGTTCTGCATTTTACTATACATGACTAATAATGTGACTAATGGCGTGTCTACATGTCTGCACGGCGTGCATTTCAGCCATGTTTTTCAGTCATTTGTTTTGGTGCCATCTCTGGAGCTCTGCTGCTAACTTGCCTAAAAATGCACAGATGAAGTTTGATTGTCAACATTTCAGTCTTTAAGATTTGTGTCACTTTAAAGGAAAAATGCATCCTGCACGTTTTCTCATAATTCTCTCATCTCTCTTTGGCTTTTAGGAAGACGGTTAAACCAAAGATGGACCTCTTCTCCTCCCCCAGGGCAGAAGTATGTGCAGTTGCATTTTTTTTTGTTGTAGTTACCTTGGTTACAATCTCCATGGCCACCCACAGAGTAACAACTTTTAAGTCAAACACCTACTCAGAATGCACCACATCACCCTGAAGTATACCATATGAACCTGTCGGCACCCTCAGCGTGACTGTATCTCATGACAGACGCACAACTTCACAGAGTCACTCCTGCAGCTCTGCGTTACTTTGCGAGACTCTCAAACAAGTCACGTCAAAACACACTTATAAGGAGCAACATACACAGACAAATCGACTGATGTGACAAATCAATAAAGATGGCTTAATCTGCCAAGTGTTGGGCAACACTTTTTCTCCTCCCTCGTCTATGACTCCGTTGACCTCATCAAGGGTTCCTGCCTTGCTTCACTTCCGTTTTTAATTTCTTTATTCATCTCTCCTGTTGTATCATTACCCCTCCTCCTCTCTGCTTTCTGTCCTCACCCATTCTCCTCCTCCCTTCCACATCACTCCCCTTAAACAGCTCTTATGTCTGTCCTTGTTGCCTTTCACTTTTCCTCTCCCTCCATCTGTCTTTATTCCAAGGTTGCGACCATCTCTCATCTCTCTCTTCCCCTCCTCCTCGTCTTCTTCACACCCACTCCTTTTATTCCGTCCACACCGCCGGAAAAAAGAGAAAGAGAAACAGTTTATATTCTGTGGTTGTTTTACTTGGAAGTTGTGTATTTGTGTGTCTTTGTGAGGTTGTGTAGACGGTGCGGTTCAGCTGGTGTGCAGCAGGGTGATATAGTTTGTGGGGGGTGGGGTTAAAGTGGTAATGACCTGCCAATTAAACTGTCCAAGGAGGGAAAAAATAGGTTTTTATTCTTTGTACTATCAGCACAATCCCGGACTGACCTTCGAACACATACACACAAACTTTTTTGTGTATTTCTTCTACTCTTGTGAGGACCTTTATGTTTGCCCACAATGCATTTCCAAACCCTAAATTTACCCATCACAGGTAAATCCCTGACCCTGAAATCTAACCTCAAATAAAGTCAAACTTTTAAGCCTTTAAAGAACTGAGAAGCAGCTAAATGATCCTTGGTTTTTAAGGAAACAAAGACTTGTTTGTCCTCACAAAGACAGAATTACAAGACCACACACTTGCTCATGCTCAGTCATGACCATCGTACATGTCTATTTTTAAAATAAATCAATACTGCCTTGTAGTAAGTGTGTGTAATGATGTGTGGGAGTAATAATGTTGATAGTGCAGCCAGACTGATGAATGACAATCATTTTACTATTTCTGTGCATTGCTATATGTACAGACTATATTTAGTCTGTGTGCCTATTGTGTGTCTCTGCGCTGCAAAATGCCCTTATCAAGTCATTTTTGTCCATTATTCAGCAGTTAAAGTTGAATTTATAACAAGCTTAGGACAACATGTAGATATATACTGTATAAATGGTGCATACACAGTATATCCTCAGTCAAGAAGAGATTATGTTTTCCATCAAAGTTCAAATTTGGCAGTGCACAAAAAGCACTTTTCTTCAAGTACTTTTTAAAAGATGTTGAACCACGCTCATTTCTGTTGTCAACAGGTTGAAATATTTTTACTTGCCACAATGATTCATCATTTAATTGACTGACAGAAAATCAGTTGGCAACTATTTTGATAATAGTGTAGCGTAGATTAATTTTTCCTAATTAACATATTACAATCAAACTTATTTCTTTACCATGTTAAATTGAATATTTGTGGCTTTTTATATTTTATGCTGTCTGTTAGACTAAACATTTGACAGTGTCACCCTGGACATGTTACTCAGCTCAAATGATGACTTGATTAACCTGATATTATTTCAACAATATTGTAACATAAGGCTTATACAGATTTTTTGCCATGTGAGTGTTTGTGTGTGTGATGCACCTTGGTTCAGTTGTGCAAGTGGCTATCTCTGCACTGTGTACAGGCAGTAATTTAAGTGGATGTCTGCAGGTGAAGTGTGTCTTTCTGCAGCTCTCAAACACGTGTGCTTTTTCCCTTTCTGAATGTGTTTGACATTTTCTAACCTTGCACTACACAGAAATATGCACACTAAGCTTCACACAAACACACTGTATCTTTCGCTGCACATTCCAGTGGTCTTTTATTGCCAAACTAAGAGCGGCGACTCTATTTTACTCTCTCTCTCTCTCTGCCTCCCCTCTCTCCTACACAGAAGACATTGGTGTACTCTACTCACGAAGCTGCCAACCTACTCAACATTTATTTTAGCTCTCTCTCTCCTTCTCTCTGGGAAAAAATGACTGCTCCTCTGTGTGTTTGTGTGTGTCTGTGTATGTCCTGCTGTCTGTTTTTTTTTTTTTTTTCAGCACAGGGAAGTGGCTGTTAAACTCCGTCCAAACAATGATTAGTGGCTGGTCTGAGCCTGATGAATAAGAGCAGAGAGCAGGCATTTGTCACAGTAAGAGTTAACGTCGATGCTACCAACACTTCATTCCACTCCACTTAGTATTAGATCAAGCTTACCCCCAACAGCATTATGAGTAATTGTTACTGGCTGTGACAAAACAAGCTTCAAACAAGGTCAATGGGACAGGCTGCTTTTGTTTAGCATGAGCTTTTAAAAATACACAAACTGGATGAAATTACACAAGTATGTGGAAAATCAGAGAGTCAAAGAAAGATGCAATTATGTGTATGTAAAGGGCAGAAAAGAGACTGATAGAGGCAGAAATACAAGTATAAAACCATAAAAATTGAAATTGACAGAGACTCAGCCCTCGTCTTGCAGCAAGAGCCATTAAAGCCGAAATTAGATCCTATTTCAGATGAAGACCTACGGAGGAAAAATAGTTGATATGCAGGTACGCTTAGTACTTTTTCTCTCACCAGGAAGAAATATGACCAATCGTATGCTCACTTCTACCTGTGTTATTAACTGAAATTGTGCATGTGGATATGAACCACTGTTGCAACTTATCTGTAGGTTTAATACTGGAGCATGAAGAATATAGTTTGATCAATAAATATAAAGGTTAAATTGATTGATAGCTATATCAGCAGATTAAGTGAGTCTTTGTGTTCCTCTTTCTTTCAGTATGCTGGTTTAAATCATCCTTTACTGATCCACTGCTCCGTATGTTCTTAAAACATATAGTATTTATATAAACCGTAACAGTACACAGAGAATCATCACCCAACTCTGCACCGTTACATAACTTCTTAGCCTGTTTTAGCTCACTGTTTTGGTCTCATAGTGTTACAGAAAATGGTTCAGTCTCACCACTATCACCAACTGTGTTTCTAGCAGCAGCAGCAGACAATTGTTTCCAGAAAAAAAGGCTCTGAACCCTTTAAACTCACTCTACTCTACCTGCCAAGCACCAAATGGCACAGACACATTTAGCAGGTGGTTGGCAAAAACAGAGAAGCATCTAGCAACTAAAGAGCCATGTATTGTCCTGAGATAATGGAGAGCAAAATAAAATCAGAATGAGAGGTGATATTGGACTTGCATTTGTCAGATCGTCAGAAACATGATTTCAGATGAATGCTAGTGTTGCTCGATGCCTACCAGATGTGTAAAACACATCAACGGTAAGAACTTAAACTATAAGTCGATAATGTTTCAAGACAATTTTCAGTGTGTAGCCAAGCAGCCACCTGGTGCAGCTTGGGTTTTGCCAAATAAATTGAAAAATATGTAGTAAAACAGGTGTTATAACCGCCTGCAGTGCATTAATCAGGTTCAGGTTATGCAATAGGTGTTGTCATTTAACACGCACACAAAATGTTCATAATTTGAAGACTTTGAAAGTTTTGATTTCAAAATGTACCTTAGTACGCATTATTGTTGCTTTGTGTGTCGGCTGAGAAGCAGGAGTGATGTGCACACACAGATACACACAACCTCTATAACCAGTGCTCATCCTTACAGGCATATACATATATAGCCTAATATTATCCTTTACTCCAGGCCTTCTAGGAAGTGGGCCATCTACTTAAAAAACTTTCATTAAACGTTAGGAGAGAAAAAAAAACTCAATCTCATCTCCACCTCCCTATTGCCAGACTAACGAGCTGAGGGTTTAACAAGCTCATTAAGGCAGGGTCGGCGCGAGTCTAATTGTACCGGATGATTGCTCCCGTGGCTGGCTGAACCCAAGGGCTGTGTGGCCACATTTAAAGAACAGCTTTTTACTGGGTATCCAAGATACACCAGCATCAAATGCGTACCCTGGTTAGGCTACACTGTATGTGGTGAGAGGAGACAGAATGATCTTGTTTACTTTGCATAGCTGACCAAATTACAGCCAGTGCAGTGCAGTGGCTGCATTGCACTCTATTGGACATAAACATTGAATTTTATGCTGAGATTGTTGAGCACTGTTGCAGAATCAATCGCTTTCTCTTTGGAGTAGGGGTTGCACTGTTATTATGTCAAAAAATTCAGTCAGCACAAGAGATCTCGACATCTGGCA
>JAUBNQ010000001.1:3773049-3788503 GCA_032353495.1 Ctenopoma kingsleyae | reverse complement strand
TGTCTTACAAACTGGGGGCATGGCGTTGCACATCTAGGCCTACGTTTAAAACACTTACAGTTTACGTTATGTGAAGTGTAGGGTTCATATGAGGGACTAAATATCAGGACATCTTGGTCTGGGTTACATTACTTTCAACCATTAATCTGTGTTTTGGAAGTGGCCTCACTTCTGGGGCAGTACTTAATTCATGTGTTCTTATAACCATTACAGTACTTCAAAACCATTTTCCGAACACATCCAAGTCCAGCTGAGCCATGGTCACCCCTAAATGACCATGGCTTCAGGGGTCAAGATGAATAATGTAGTTCTACTGAAACGCTGCCACTGAAACTGAGAATGTTACTCCATTTTCTGGAGCTCATTTACGTTTTACATTAGGTTGAGTACAGATCCGTTCTGATTGTTTCCCATTAGTCCACTCTAAACATGACTACCTAATGACTTCCGGTTACAGAAATATTTTCTGGCCATTCTTTTTCCAAAATTTTATTAGCAGCATCATGTATTAATATTCTCAAGTAAACATTTATATTAACACAGTATTTATGCTTCAAATTAAATTCACACAGATTAAATAGCAAATACTTATTTTGACTAAATCAACAGTCAGTTATCTTCTTTGCACTGTATCCAAATTATAAGCCTGATAAAATGGATGCCTTATACATAAAACTGCCAACGAGTGTGTTAGTTGCTTTATGAAATACTCTGCGTGAGTTAAGACTAACACTATCAGACAGCTGGGGTGTAGTAAAAATGGTTGTGTTGAGTGCTTGTAACATCAGTAGCATATTATGAACTGACTAATTACTCTGGAAAATCTGTCTCTAGATGCACCATCATCCTGTTTTTTGTTGTTCTCTCTCCTTTAAATCGCCAACTCATCTCAGCATCAGTGTCTTATCATTGCAGCCGTCTGGGACTGTAAACACTGCTGCTCCTCTCTCATCAAATTCCATCTTTCTCTTTTCGCGTTTTGTGTTAGGGCACAGTGAACAACCAGACAGGTATTTTCCCTGAATCCTTTGTGAAGATCATAAAGCCCCTCCCTGAGAGCGACTCAGACGGTGAAAGTGGAGGCCCCACCTACAGCTGTCTGCGCTGCTTTCTGCTCACCCCCTCCGGAGTCGAAACCAGGTCTGTTTCTCAGATGGTGACATAAATATTGTAATGCAGTAATTGTCTAGCACTTAACAATTCCTAGCATGTTCTTTATCTTGACGAGTTAGGTCTTATCAGGGCTCTTAGTTTTAGTAACTCAGAATTTACGGAAACCGAATGGTAATTGCTTGTGTCTTCTCTTTGTAAGTCGCTTTGGATAAAAGCGTCTGCCAAGAAAAGTAAAGTAAATTTCAGGTTTTAGGTTGACATACGTCCAGTGACCCCACTTTTTTCTATGTGGACATTACATGCAACAGAAGAGATTTAGAAGAAAATTAAAGTATAGGCTATAGCTACAGATCCCTTCATACAGTTGCACATATCAAGACAACAACAACGAGCAGCAGACGGAGGCACTGGGCAGGTCGGCAGGACCAGCAACCACAGCTCCAGGATCGAGGATACCTGCAGAAAGATACAGAGAGAGAGCAAGACTTGTGTCACTTTGTGATCTGGCTTAATAGAGAAAAGTTACAAGTCAAAAAATGTGTTTTTTAAACTTTAAACTTTCTCTGATTTTAACCAAAGTGATTTTCTTCCCTAAACCCAACCACACACTTGACTCTGAATTGAACTCAGGTCCGCAGTTTCACAACATTTCATTCGTTCAAAAAATATGTTGCATCAGAACATAATTGTTTTATGTTTACGGTCTACTGCAAAAATATAATCATGTTTGTAGTTCAGCAGTAGCGCAATTTCAGTTTTACAAATGATTTTGTGTTCCTTGTTACAGAGACGTGTGTGTGCAGGAGGACCTCACCATTCAGCCAACATACAAGGACCTACTGTCTCGCATGAGGTATGTCTGTGAAGTGATTGTTACCTCGAGGAGACAGTTTGCTCTCTCACTTGTTTTGTTCTGGTCAAGCTCAAACTGGATTTGGATTTGATGGACATTTACATTAACAGTGTACATATTCTGTCCTGCTTTTATTACATTTACACCATTGTGGGGAAACAATGACTGAGAGAAATGTGAGGATCCATTTTTTCGGGGGGTGGGGGGTGTTAGGAGCAGACTGTTTTTTTAGCTCTGAAGAGGAAATGAGTGTGTGCAACCTCACACCTGTGAGTGAATTACAACACTTTCCCAAAAATGTGATAATGGGATACGAAAGGTTGGAGTAAAGTCAGCGGAGCATGTGACAGTTGCACTATTTTTGCATGTCAGCCTTCACATTTTCACATCACATTAACAACCTTATATAAGCCTTAGTTTCTTGCATGTTGTTCTTTGTGTCACAGAATTACATTAATGAAAAACTACTAACAGGCTCCTGGTAATCTTTAACTTTAGCTTTGTAAAGGATTTGTGAAGTGTTTCGCCTGTTTTGTTGAGTCCACTTTAATGAATTAGACTTTAAAATATTCTGTTTTAAATCACAAATTAAAGCTTTTTGCTCTTGGGTCCATTCACAGTAGAACAGATTTCCATGTGTAGTGTTTCTTGCTGAGATGTACTCTTAAACTAAGGTGATTGCTGACCTTTGTGACCACACTTTCAGCATTTCACTCAGTATTTTAATTTTTTTGTGTGTGTGTGGCTGAAATTCCAGCACAAACAAGGAACAATAGAAGTCCACTAATTCACTGGCCTGCCCTGAGGGGCAACATATTTAGCCATTTGTGCACAGCAAACCTGCAAATTGCCAGTTGCCAGTCATCACAGCTTGTCAAATTGGTTCCTGTGGGACCTCCGACTCACCCCTCCCACAGCACCACCATCACCGCATGCATATGCTCATTACACCATCATATCTGTTCTTCTCCGTCTTTTTTCTCTTTCATTCTTCTTCTCCCTCGATCTCTCATTATCTGGTAATTTAGATAGGTGAGCACTATGATGATTACCCCACCCCATTCATAATCAGTTCATTTCCGCTGCTTATCTGCTCATTATTGTTTTTCTGTGTTCAGGGCTATTGTGCCCTGGAGTAGGATGGATGAGACCCTTGTCTTGAGTTTTAATATGGCTCAGCACTGATAAAGGGGTGGGGTGGGGGGGGGGTGGATGAAGAGAACAGGGAAGGAGAGGGCGGTGGTGGAGGTATGGGGAGATAGTAAGTAGGAAAAGAGAAGAGGCAATATCACAGTGTATCAAGCAAGAAAGAGGAAGAAGCAAAGAAACAATGAGAAGAGGATGAGTGTAGAAATTGCAAATGTTGCTAAATAACC
The DNA here is from genome assembly GCA_032353495.1 of Ctenopoma kingsleyae. NCBI lineage: Eukaryota > Metazoa > Chordata > Actinopteri > Anabantiformes > Anabantidae > Ctenopoma > Ctenopoma kingsleyae. The sequence goes on along the minus strand of JAUBNQ010000001.1, from coordinate 3,785,161 downwards.
TGTAGTAGATAATGTCGTCAACGGAAATCTAATGAACAAGTGAATTGATTCATTCTTTACATACACAATACATCATTCTGTATTTACAATTATCATTATGTCTATAAAAATATTATGTATAAAAACACTAAAAAGGGATTTTTATATATTCACATACACATCTCTATATGTCATTTTGTTGACTGTGGTAGAAAGACATTTCTATGTTTGTTCTTCATTAGATGTACTTCATTATGTTACTACAGGAATCCAATAGAAAACATCATAAAGTATAACCGCGTCTTTTATTTTGCCTTTTCTATGTCTCTTTATTACTGTCTGTTTGTGCAAAGCATATGAATATAGAGAAGACGCTGCAATATCTACTTATTACCCATTTTGTTCTGTGCAGCACGTTTTCTTGGTGATAATTCTCCCAGCGAAATTTTAATTAAACTATAATGTATCAACAAAGGCCATGTGGGGGCAGCCATTAGCTTGACTTGAAATGTGGTGCAAGACTTTCTTCCAATATCTTTATTGAGCTAAACATTAAAGTAAACCACTTAATAAAAAAGAAACGTATAAAAACAAGTTTACTCTCAAAGAATGTCCTAATAAGAAACAATAAAGTAAGAATAGAAAATAAGAAATAAAGGACGTGTAGGAATATTGTGAATATTTGCATGGCCTCAGTTTTGTGTTTTTTAGAATGAGAGATAGAGAAGTGAATAAGCTTTTAAATCATGTCATGGTTGTTTAATGAACTGATAATTTCACATTATTTATTTAATTTTATGTTTGACAGAAATTTTGAAAAATTCTTCAGTGTGATGTGATAGTTTTAGCCTGAGTGTGATGTCATATATTCATCATAAAGTAAATAGAGAAACGTGTTTTAAGTATAAAATCACAAAAAAAGAGACTGAAGTCACCATCTTTCTGTCTGTGTTTCTCTCAGGAATGTCTTCAAACAGGACGACATCGCCGTGAACTACCGCGACCACGAGGGAGACCTCATCCGTATCCTTGACGACGAAGACGTCCTACTGATGATCAAAGAGAGCCGAGGACAGGAGGGCAAGGTCAAGAGACCTGTCAATCAGTTCCCGTGGGAACTTCACGTGTCCTTGGTCTCTGACCTTACTGTTTACAACACTGAGCCCTGAGAGAAGATTTTTATTATCCCTTCATCAGAACAATGACCAAATGATAACATTACTGATAATGCTGTTGTGTGGTTTTCCTTACAGCTCCATTCATGTTAATATGTTCACTGCTGTTTCAAATCATGGCCGATGCATTTCACTTATTAATAAACACATTTAACAAATGTTTACATTCTTCTTTAGTTATTTTTTCATGGGAAATAAGTTGCGGTACACTAGAGATCATTTTATACTGCTACTGCAATAAGAGTCTCCTAATGTAAAAGAGCATTTGCTGCTTTCTTCTTTTTTTTATATTGCTGAAAACTGAATCTCTCCACTGTCGGTTCAACCTAAAAAGAAGACATTACCTTGGGATTCATGATGAGCACTTGCTGATATAACACAACAGATTAACACAACAATCAAAATTGGTGGTAAATCTAAGGTCAGTTTATTATATATATATTTATATTTTGACTGCATCACATATAATTGTTCTGTGAACTGAGGTTTCTCAGGTGGCAGCTTTCAGTCCAATCCTTCAGAGTATTTACCAAAAATATGTGTTCACAGTGGAGAATGAATCTCTTTTCTCAATATATTACACTCAAAACATTTCACTTTACATTGTAAAGACTCAACAAAATGAAGTCAGACTCAACTAATTCCCCTTAAGCAAGCACTAGGCGACAGTTGAGAGGAAGAACTCCCTTTTAACAGGGGAAATCTCCAGCAGCACCAGGCTCAGGTTGGGCAGCCATCTGCCTCCACCAGGTGGGGTGAGTGCAGAGTGTGTTCCGTTTTCATACTTGTTTATGTCTGAGTGTGTTAAAATGAACACATCTGTTTCCCCAAGTTCTCTGTCTCACTTACACTTTGCATTCACATTTTGTCCATGTCTCTGTGTTTAATTCACACTTGCCTCAGGAAATTCAGATAGTGCCTTTGCAGGACCGTTTTTCCTAATTTTTAATGCAAAGTTATTCTGTCCCGTATTCCTATTTAACAACTTCTCCCAGGCTCCGTGGAAGTTATGCATCTTTAAAAGATGTGTAACGCACCAGAGGCGACTGATACTCACCCATATGTAAGTGCAAACACTCTGTATCTATTGAGAACTCAGGTGTGTAGTTTGTTCTTATCCTATGGAAATATGACAAATCCCAGAAAATAAATGCTTGTTGAGTCAGTGATGGGTTGAACTGTACAGCAAAGGATATTAATGTTGTGCCTGATTGGTGTATATCTTTACTGAGAGGTTTTATTGTTAGTCTGGGGTTAAATTCAATTTACTGTGTTTTAAATCAGTTTCTAAAGCAACAGTTATTTAAAATGAGCTATAACACAGTTAGTTCTCTGTCTTAAAATACAGCTGGAATCCCTGGACACATGTTGTAAATGGTGTTTGTTCAGGTGTTAATGGGTTTTTAGGTAACAATCTGATCCTGTGAAGCACAGAACACTGGCTTGGATGGCACTGACACTGATGCATAGCACAGTGGTTCACTGCCATGCAAATATTATGTTGATACAACATGCTCTGTGGAAAAAAATAAAATTGAATTGATGTTTGTGGGCTGAAAGCATTTGAAAAAGAAAGAGCAAACCCAGAGCATACTTACACACTATCTAAAAACATGCAAACACTCAAATGTTGATTAATCAGAGTGTAAATAAAAGTACAGGATGATTTAAATTAATAAAAGAGGCATCCTTAATAATCCAGTCTGTAACTTTATATACATATTATTCAGTTTCCAATCATATCTAATGGCTTTTCATTTCTAAAGAGCTATGAGAGTTTCCTATTTCCAGTGACAGACAAGCACAGTGACAAGAGTTTGACCTTAGTGGAGTAGAAGTAAAATAGACTCAATGTGGTATTTTGTGTTGCCACTCATGGTAGTCAAGCCTCATGAGCACAATCACTTTTTATTGTCTGCTCCCAGCTCATGAATCTCTCTGACTGCTCTCAGTCACAGCTTTGTTTTGGTTGTAAAGGAAGGGAGAGCCCGTCGCCATGGTCTAAACCTGCTGTTATGTTTCCCACGTACACTCAGTTTAGTTGCTGTTTTTATCCATGAATGAGCATGAGAGTCTCCAGGTCCTGTTCAAGGACGTGACTTACCAACGGATTAACTGATGAAGTGGCAGGAGTAATGGTTTTTTGGTGTTGTCTGAAAACAAAACTAATTTCTCTGTTTGAGGTAACCCTTAAATGTAAATTCATGTTTACATATTTACAACTATTAAATTCAGCTCAGCAATACCATGAAATATCTTAAATGACAATGTTATTAGAAAAACTACTGAGAACTCTTGATCTATTTTAGTCATTATCATGTTGATAATGCCAATACTCTCATCAGTACACATTAGTCATTGCATAACAATGAATAGAATGAATATTCTTTTAATGTAGTATATCTCTAAAACTCTAGAAAAAGTAGTTCCAAAGCAATTATTGACCATCTGCACAGGAACAATCTGTATGAAGATTTCCAGTCATCATAGTCCAGAAACAGCACGACTGTAAGTCACCAACGATCTTCACTTAGTTTCATAGATCTTAGTGCTGCATTCGACCACATGATCTCAACATTTTATTATACAGACAGGAACATGTCATTGAAACATCACTAGGCTGATTTAATGCTTATCTATCAGATAGATTCCAAGTTCCAAAAGCTAGTTATGGAATACCACAGGGTTCTGTGCTTGGACCAGTTCCCTTCTCTTTATAAATGTCTCCCTTACACACAGATAAGGAATTTATTTTCCTATGCAGATGACACCCAGCTATATTTATCTGTGAAACCAGATTAAACATATCAATTGGTCAAACTCAAAGCATGTTTAAAAGACATGCAAATGACCTGGGTGTTATGTAATTTTACTATATATTTTTATAAAGTTATTCTGTTTGGCCCTAAAAAAACACAGAAACATGTTATTATTATTATTATTATTATTATCATATTGCTACCTGAGATGACAGTATTGACCTCAAGTACTACTTTATCTCATACACCAAAGAAATCTCTAGAACTTCCTTCTTCCACCTGAGGAATATCTCTAAAATTAGGAGCATCCTGTGTCAAAATCATGCTGAAAATCTAGTTCATGGATTTGTTACTTCTAGACTGGACTAGTGTAATTCACAACTAATAGGGTGTCCTAATAACTCGTTAAAGAGCCTCCAGTTAATCCAAAGTGCTGCAGCCAGAGTTCTGACTGGAATTACCAAGAGAGATCATATTTATCCTAAATTTTTTTATGTTTTTTTTTTGCATATTTCTCACACTTAAATGATTTAACAAATTTTAACATTACACAAAGATAACCAGAGTAAATGCAAAATGCAGCTTTTAAATGACGAAAAAAAGCTGTCCAAACCTGTCTGGCCCTATGTGAAAAAGTAATTGCCTCTCTTGATAAGAAGATACCACTCTAGTTTAATGTTCACCTAGTAAATATGAAGCTATATCCAGCCAGTTTGTCTAGCTTAGCATGAAAGCATGAGTCTCTTTCAGGTCCCAAGCTAAACTTCATAGCTTCATATTTCGCATGCATGGAAGGAGAATGGTATCAGTCAGTTTGTGTAAATATTGTCAGGAAACATCACACTCTTGTTATAAGTTAGAGGCTATAACTTTGATAGTTAGTCTAAAAAACCTGGAAGGTCAACTTGCCTGGACATGTTTACGGATAAAGTGCACTAACAGTCACTGTACAGTATATTACTCTATCAGAGGTAAATAAGAATAAATAAGAACATTTTGAGACAAACTGTTATGTACTTTAAAGTGCTTTAAAGTGTGTTTTGCCATTAAACTATATTTGAGGATTTATTTTTTTAAATTTGAAAGCACACACTGTAATAATACCAGCCAGGTGAATGTCGAGAAGATGGTTCATCTTATTGGGTGACTGCATGAGCTGTTTGGGAACATTTCATTCTCCTGCATTATGTCTGCATATTTCTGCCTGTCGATCTGACCCAGTTGCTCTGTTTGACATTCTGTCACATTCACGGCTTGTTTCTGTCGTTCTTGGTCTCTCTACGCCTCATAACCTACTTGGTGAGAAAGGCCAGACTCTATCTAAGTAGCGTGTTCTCCAGTCAACCTTTGCTCAGAATTTAATTATCAACACTCGTCTTTGCTGCCGCGAGGCCTGTTGTACATCTAATTAAGCTTATAATGAATGTCATTAAGGCCAAAGTCAAGTCAGCCTGTGAACCAGCCATGTACCAGGAATCGTCAGTGAAACATGGTGCAAAGGCTTAAATACCACAGAATTTGACATAAAAGGATAACATTTCATTTTACACTTGAAATTACAATTCTAGGTAACAACTATATGTATGTCAGTCAATCTGAGCAATTCGGAAAGAAAGCAAAATTCAGCATGGGTTAGTTTATCTAAGGTCTCAGCAGAGCTCTGTAAAGGGTTGAGACATGTTGGCTGTTGCATCAGCTGGTCCAGATTTGGACCTAGCATTTTCAAGTCAACATGAACCCTGAAAGTCAAATGAATGATGACTACTGGTACCCAGGGTGTCTGAATGGTGGCTTGTCAACCTGTGCATGTGGCTGACAGTACAGGTTGAGAAAACTCTGAAACACCAGGGTTTCAGACTGATAATAATATGTCACAGCTTGGCCTCAGTCCACGCTCTCTCTCAGTCACCTGCTTCACACACACATCCACACACCTGTCTCAGCTCTCTCTCTCTCTGGCCTCCCGCTATGTCACTCACTTATTCAGCTCCACCCAGTTTCTTTGTTCTATTTTCCCTCCATGTCCACCTGGCTCCGCCCACCCACTCACCTGCTCTGCACCAGCTCCTCAGGGCACTATAAAAACTCAGGCAGAGCACACTCACTGTCACCCAGTAAAATTGGTATCTTCAATTAGCAAAGCCGAAGTGAACTGATTAATTTAAGACACTTAATATCTTACACATTATTGGAAAATGTCCAACAGAAACCGGTGTTTTTAATCAAGCAGAGATGTTGGAAAATGCATTGTTAACAAGACACTCACTGCCAGATTACTGTAGAGCCTCGTGATCTTCACAGTTACAGATTTCTACAGTTTTCTGCAGTGTTCCTAGTGTAGTTTTTGTCATCTGTTACTGAAACTGTCTGCCGGACTGTCTGGACTTGGACTTTTTGTGCCGTTTTGGTCACCTTGCTGATGAACCTGCTCCCTGGGTTACCTTGTTGTTGGATTACCCTGCCTGCTTTGCTTCTCGGGTGAACAGGTAACTCTCCATGAACTTTGACCACACTCAAGTTTGCTTCACATTATGAGTTTACTCACTTGTTTGATAAGTCACTCTCTGATATCCTGTCTGATATTTTACCTGTGAAGATGTTAATCCTGAAAGTCTCAAAGTAACATATGTTATTTACTGTCACTTACTTGGCAGTATTTATTTGGACTGTTGTCAGCCATTATGTCCCACCTGCTCTGTGTCTGTATTATTCCCATCAAGGCATTAATACATTATTGCATTTTACTCAGTTTCTTGTCCTAATATCAATATTTCAGTCCTATTAGTGACGTGCGAGAGGAAGAATATACATTACGTTTGCCAAGTAACTATCCCAACACTGCTTCTGAGTCCACACACTGGACTCAAATGCAGACAGAGGATTCATCATATAAACTTATAAAGCAGTTAACTTTGTGCAAATCTCCTGCTCACAAAGCACGCTAATAGTCAGCAAAGTGGCTCAGGCAGGATGGCAGGAAATAACAGTCAGACAGCAGGTCAAACAGGTTACGAACACTAATTCTATCATGATTGCGAGGCAGGAAATCTCTATCCCGACTTCTTCCTGTGTGGTCCCTTGATGGAATACGTTCTGTCCTCAAAAATATCACTCCAAGACGTACAGTACCTCTTGTCAATGTACCACTTCTAACATGCTTTCTTTTTCCGTCGTTCTTTCCTGTGCACTCATATGTCCTTTAGATTGTGCATATTTTGTGTTATGCTTTGAAGAAGTGTGTCAGATAAATACATATTTCAGCTAGGCAACAGACAGCTGGAATATAAAATATGCTAAAATACTGAGATAAAGGCAACATCTATATAGACTGGGGAGGATGACGGGACATCAATGTCAGATCAGTATCGGAATCCAGTCTTATCCCAACTTTTCTTCTCTATGAAAAGACAAACTATAAATATTTCTTGTCAGAAAACACCTTCCACAAAGCTAGACGGCGTCTTCATGGAGTAGCTGTTTGTGGTGCAGACACTGGATTTCTATTGCATTTGAGTCTCTTGATTGCAGCGGTGCCTCGGCTCACAGTTGTTCACCTTCCTGTGGGACTGGTGAAATAGACAAATGTATGGGATTCATCCTTAATTTAGCACCAGCATGTGGTTGTTGGATGGTGTTAATTTCTCCACTCTGGTTCCTGTGTGCCTTCTTGCTCCCATGTGTTCCCTCCATCTTCTTTACCTCGCTGACCTTTCTTTCACCTTTTCTTCTCCTCTCTTTCCCTTATTTCTTTCATTTGGCGACTCCGGTAATATGTAATGTATCCGCTCAGAGTAGCACGGGGGGTAGTTAAATCACACCATAAGTCACTGCGTCTGCTGTGGCCGTTTCTCTCTTTAGTTGTGAGATTGCTTTCTTCAAAATCACATTATTCTAAGATCTAAATTGCTTTTGGAAGAGGTTTCAGTAAGGACAATATCAATTTAAAGTTTCCCAATAAGGTGAATCTTACCATTAGCTTGAGTTGTCCAAGCTGTTTATTGGATCTTTTTGTAGAACGTGGACTAAACCTTTATTAAATGTGCCCCAGCCGCAGTATTTCATTCACACTGAATCTAGTATTAGTCATAAATGCCAACATGCTTAGAAACGATAGTATGGTTCATAGTATTATGTAACATGTTATAGCAATGTATTTTATCACTTTACTTATCAAGAAGTTCACGACTTGCAAAGGCACTGTAGCAATTTTACTCCTCAGCTTCAGTTTACTCATCATCTGTAGTTCTACAGCAACTTTGTTTCCTGAAAAAATCTAATACAACTAAACTTCAATCACAAACCAGAAGATATTTCTGTTTCAGAGAACGAGAACATGCTGAATGGCAAAATGTTCACACTGAACATCTGAATAAAAATGTCCCCAGAGAGTGAATTTACGCAGCAGAAAGTTCAGTATTGTGACTGAACTTGTTTGGTTGAGCTTCAACACTCACAGCACTTGGTTAATGTTACAGAAAGACTGTGGTCTTGCATAATAGAGACTAATTTAACATTGACTCCACACAGTGTGTTTATTAAAACCACAACTGATCTCTGACCTTAATCAAACTGGACTCTGAATCTCTGTGGTTTGTCAGCCCTGCAGATTATACGCATGCCATCCATCCCCCAGTTTTTCCTACAAATCATGATGAAAGTAGTAGTTTTATTAGTTGGTGAACAGTCCAACACTTGGTTCAAATCTCCTGACATGTAGAACACAAACATTTAAAACCTTCATCTTTGACTTGGAAAAAATCTAGTTTTCTTTTTTCAGCGTTGACATGAGCTGTAGCACTGTGAAGTGCTGCCACTCATTGGTCTTGTTGAGGTACTACAGTGTAGCCTGACAGCACAGAGTGTTAATTGTTGCTGTTAATTGCTGCAATAACCTCTTTTAATTCACAGATTCACAGTTTTCTGCTGGTGAGATGCTACAAGTCACAGAGGGGTAGCACATGTTTCTGGTGATATAAGACAGTGATGAGTGACTGTTGATGTGACACAGAGCCAAACAAAGATAAATACATAGATATGTGAATGTTTGTATTTATATTTGTTATAGGTGTTCTGTTTTGGTGCCTAAAGTTGGAAATGTACAGTGTGTACACACACACACACACACACACACACACACACACACACACACACACACACACACACACACACACACACACACACACACGGGTTGGTGAGTGATGGAGCTGACTGTCTGCTCCAGGTCTTTGATGATGAGTTCAATCCATCATTATTTCATTGTGTCTCAGCCAGCAGACGTTCATTCTCCTCATCCTCATTTATGATCATGTAGGGATCTGTCACACAGGGAGCGCACACGTACTGTACACACATGCACACTGGTAAAAGATGAATGCATTTAACACTCTGTGTGCAGACACAGGAATCAAGAACATGTGGTAAAATTAGAACAAAATACAGTCCTGTCCCATAAAATTTTTCTAACTTGTATTTTTTATTTGTCCATCCGTATTTTTTTTCTTATCTATCACGTGTAAACCTAAATGTAATCATTAACATAACTGTGTGCGTATGGCTTAATGTTGGTTCCCATAAGGAACCATTTAACTGTATTATAAAATAGTTCTTCATCTTCATCCGTTATTCACGATCATAACTGGAGTTTATTGAAGGCTTTGGTAAACTAGATTATATTATTACTACAGTATAACTGCTCAGCAACCAGTTGGTAAACATGCTGAGTCTGAACCAGTTCAGTTCATAAAAGGGACAAATTAAGCGACTCTCCATCACTCATGTACTGAAACTGCCTCTAAAATTGTAAGTAGATTTTAAATAGTCTCTTGTATAAACATTATTAAATAATAACAATTAATAATGATGATAATGACATAATTTATTGAACCCATTGGGGAAATTGTTGTTCTACAGGGTTGCAATGCGTCTTGTCCAAGATCACCCCGACATGCCTGCTCTACCCACTGAGCTACTTGCCCCCTAAGGAAATAAAAACTTAAATGGGGGGGGTCTTTCTCGACCTGTTCAGATTTTCTAACAATATATTAAAGACACTTAAATCAGATTTTTAAAAAAAAGCTTAAAAAGAACAAGCGAGAGAGAGAGAGAGAGAGAAAAACACCTTTGTAACACAATTTTCTCTCAGCTCTCTGCCACAGGGAGGCGCTGTTGCTCTACTTGTTTCAGATCCCGGACAACTGTGTGTGGCAGGGGGCACAGTACATTAAGTCATCAGCATCAGGACCATTATGATCATTACTATTAGCAGCATCCAGCAGATTAGATTCTAAGAAAAGAAACTAAATTACCCCTCACTGCTCTGCGTAGCTTCAGCTTTATTTGTATTTCCAGCAATCTGGTTATGATAGAACATTAGAGCAAATGGCACCGACTACTTCATGTTTCATCACTGCTTCTAATGATGTTTGTAATAACTGAGCTAAAGTGAACATTTCCTCTATTTTTTTGGATACAAATCCCGTCTTGTGCCAGTATGAGAAATATATATGATTGATACCATGCTGCAGTAACAACGGGAGCATGACTGGGTAAAACTGCACAACACTGCAGTAAATTTTCCATCAGATAAGAGAAGAGGAGCAGAAAGGAGTTTTTGTGGAGAAATTGATCAATACTGTCATCTCCATTTAGGCATGCAGGGTTTAAAGGGATAAGCAGACAGAGAAGGAGAAAGAGAGGGCAGAGAAAATAAGTGGAAACGGACGAGTGAGCAGCACTCACAGGGAAAATGTTCAAACAGGGCAACTGGAGTCCCACAGATGGCCAGACACACACAGAAGGTCAATTATGAAGATGTGGAGGAGGCTTAGACTGCTGGGAGTCTGTTGTCAAGAACTTGGCCTGAGAGGTTGGTGTGAGGACACAGTGTGTGTGTGTCGGCGTCAAGGGGTTTGTTTTTGTTGCTGCATGAATCTTAAATCTGTGTCTCTGCCTTAGATTTGAGGAGGGGGGGATGGGGGAGGGGGGGTAGAGAAGGTGGTAAGAGGTTGAGACAAGTGGGTGGTAGGAGAGGAATCAAAAAGAAAAATGTGCAACATGACATAAAAAAAAAGCTATGTCAGGAGATTTACAGTAACAAATCTGTTTTCCTGGATTACTGTAAGCCAGGCAAAATGTTTACTTTGTGTGTGTGTCACAGTGCGAGTGAGTGCATGTTAGTCGTGGGGATTTTGGTAAAAAGATTCAAGTTCAAGCTTCTGACGAGAAATGAAACAAAAACGAATAAAAAGGCAAAATGATTAAAGTCTTAAATCCAGAAAAAGTACTTATGAAAAAATCTCATAGATTCATACTGAACTGCTGCTTCGTGACCTTTAACCTTGACCTTTACTGCAGATCACTTTGGTACAGATTACTAGTAATGGACTATCTTATGTGGCAGCAAAGGTGGGTACAGGATGCTGACTGAACTGTAGCATGTAAAAATAGAAGCAGTTTACTGAGAAATGTTTGAACAAATACCAAAAATAAATTAGATTTTGGTCATTGGTGATGTTGCTAGGCTACATTTCCCATAAACCAAGTTGCCTCCTGCTAGAAAAGATGTTTCTGTTTACCTGACGTTTATCATCATCATCACAGGTGCTGCCAGTGGTAACTAATGAACGAACAGTATGTACGAACTTTCTTTTTAGAAGTATTGAAATAACCAGAACTGACAGGGTCATATGTGCAGCCCAAGCTGGTGCCTCTTCCAGCTCACACTGAAGTCACAGAGCTGACCCTGGGGAAGTGAGGAAGTGATTAGGAAGTGGGCCACAGGTGAGTATACAGGTGGAGCGGAGTCTGATGGCTGAGTGATTGAGCCAAATCCTGGACAGGTGTGCAGATAAGAGGGACAGGGAAATAATCAGTGTTGGCAGGAGAGTCAGACTGAGCAGAACTGAACTGAGAGATTATATTATTATTTCAACCTGTATGTTCATATGTAATTTTATTATCTAGTCTATTAAACTGTATTTTTTACTAATGGTCAATATAAGTTTGCTCCTTAAGATTTTACCAGTCTATTGTTTTTTGTAATTACACCGAGTTAAAATGAATTTGATGCTTTTGCTTTGAATAAAAACATCTGATATGGAAAAAGTCAAAACCCTTTAATAAGACAAACATTCGTCATGTTTCTTTCATCCTTAAAATGTCAATGTTTGAAGACAAAACAGACACAGTTGGAGCACAAAG
>JAUBNQ010000001.1:3622511-3633451 GCA_032353495.1 Ctenopoma kingsleyae | reverse complement strand
TACAAAACTAAGAGCCCTGATAAGGCCTAACTTGTCAAGAAAGAAGAACATGCTAGGGATTGTTAAGTGCTAGACTTAGTGCTTTTTTTTTGTTTTTGTTTTTTTGTGTGTGTGTGTTGAGGCTAGTAATAGCTGTCTGACATCGATGCTTTGATACAAGCTTCAAATTCAAAGCTGCATTTGCCTTTAACCACCTCTGCAGTGCTTGCTTTGGTGTGGATAAAGGCACGTGACCGATGACGTCCAAAGCAGTAACTGCTTCGTTCACCTGAGTGACTGGTTCATAACAGTTGGCACTGCTTCATAACGTGAGACTTTGCTGTGTGCACTTCAGCAGGTTCGTTCACGCATAAAAGCACTATTTACTTATCATTAACTATTTACTATTTATTTATCATTCACATAAACCCTAATCACACTCCTCATATAATTAAGACACTGTTCAATACTGCTTCATTGCTTCATTTGCACATCGCTATGGGAGGCAAAGGTGAAAACAATTAGTCTGATTAGTGTGTAAAGTGGAAGGGAACAAGGATAGGACCAACAGAAAATGACTGAAGATTTCAAAATAAAACTTGCTGAGCAGGAAGGAAGGAAGAACCAGGTCATGAGAGAGTCAGGTCAGGTTCTAGACAAATCTGAGGTAAAATTAAAGCAAACAGGATGCAGCGTGTGCTGAGTGCCACAGCAAAGAGTCTGATTTTTTGTGAGATATGATAGTTTTTTTTCTAAAAGTATGTTCTCTCTTCTTTTCCATTTCAATTAATCGACAGTAGGCCTCTCCTTCTCACTAACAGCCTTGGTAACTAGTCATCACAGTCATCCAACTTTTCAAGATTCCAAAAAACTTTATAAATCCCAGAGGGAAATTATTTTGCCTTTTTACAGCTACTCCTTGTTCAAAGGGAAAAGAAAGAACCATGCCAACACTAATTCAAAATAATAAAAATACAAAAAACTCAATAAGAGCAAAGAAAATCTAAAGATTAATAAAATATGTCAGTAACAGCCAGGGGTGTAAACGGTGATTACGCAAATAACGACATAGATAAAGATTATGATGATAGTTGACAGTTGGATGTGAGGATGTGATAATGCAATAAGTTCGTGAACCAGTTTCAGTGGCCTTTCATTTCCTCTCTCTACCATCAGCAGTGTCCAGACCCTGGAGGAATATTCCTGTTATTTAAGTTTTATTCACCACATACGTTTAGTACTATTTCTTCTTGTGTCTTTCTTGATTGAATTGAATGAAGGTTGTGGGAAATCATTACAAATTTCTCTGTGAAGTAGCTGACATTGATCAGTCTCTGGCGCAATCTGTTCCAGCCAGGAAACAGTTTACTGTGGGTAGGAGGGACTGTCCAGGATTGAGAGGAGTGTGGACAGCTTCCTCCTCTCAGCTACAACATATAAAAGGTCCAGCTCCTCATGCAGAATAGTGCCTGCCCCCCGTCATCAATTTGTCCAGCCTGTTAGTGTCTGCCACCTTCATGTTGCTGCCCCAGCAGACCACAGCATTGAAGATGACAAAGACCACTACAGACTCGTAGAACATCCACAGCATGGTGCTACAGTACAGCAGATGGCGTACAATGCAAGAATAAGTGAACAAAGTCAAATGACTATGTCTTATGGTTAAAATAACCAATTACAGTCCCATGAGGAAAAACAAAAGGGAACTGATCTTTCTAAAATTTCTGTCTTCCCCTTTCTATGTGAAGAGGCTGATTGTTAAATAAAGGTCATTTCTGAACTGGTATTAACCAAGTGTCTTTTACGAGTGTTGTACACCTGCAGAAAAAGGAGTAAACCTGATTCTTCATCTCTGCTGTTCCAGCCTGAGGGAGTAGCCATGTTGTTCTGGCCCAAACTGGTGAGTGTATTGTTCTGATAAACAAATAATTTCTGTTATCTCGCTGGCACAGTTGTTTAAAGTAGCTTACAGGGACAGTACAATGCTAAAATCTTTGTCTTTTATTCATTTTTACTATTCAGTCCTAATTATGTTCGTAGATAAGATACAGGCAATATGTTATTTTATTTTTTTAACAATTAGTACAATATCAAACAAATAGTACTCTTATACTACTCTTAAAAATCCTTAGTGAACTTTCAGGTATTTTCATTTTACAATTACAAAAAAAGTGTGATTTTCAACTAATAAAATCAGACTTAAATAATATCAATATCAAAAACGTTGGTAGATTCAAAAAGTTCCCAGTGACGTTGACAGTTTCAACATCAATCAATAAGAAGTTTGTATGAAGTCAAGTAGGGTTCAGATATTAATCATCTCCTTTGCATTAATCGGTGATATGCTTTGACAGAGTTTAGTTGTTTTTTTAATGGCTGTCATGTCAACTGTGTTCAGTTGGCACACACAAACAGAGATGTGAGAGCTGCTGTTTCATTTTTACAGAAGTTTCATTTGCGTATTTTAGATTACAAGAAGCAGAAGTTAAAACTCTTTTGTCATGAAGTGCATTGGCAATGTGATTGTTAATACAGTGCACTTCTTGTGTCAGCCAAAACAAAATCTGGAAAACAAATTATCAAGAAACATGAGTAATGTGGTTTCTAACTGTTTGCAGTGTGCATTGCTGCCATTGCATTGCCACTGTGTGTTTATGTAGTGCCACTGGAGGGCAGCAAAGAAAAATAAGGTACTACCATCCATCAATTATCTTGTCTCAGGAGGCTAGAGCGACTCCCAGCGGTCAGTGGGTGACAGGTGGGGTACACCTATGGAAAAGTCACTAGTCTAAGTCTAAGTGAAACAATAATTTCTCCTGTGCATACTGGCTGCAAAGTGATGGCTTCCTTGCGTGATTCTACTGTTCTACTACTATAAGTGATGGGAAATGAGTCCATAGTCTTTGCTGTGTGGGGAAATGCATTCTGTAGTTCACTGGAAGTTAATGTGAGGCAATGAGGCAGTTTCCTCTCAAGTTCTTTTCATTAGGCCTACTTAGTACCCTATTTATAATATGTGTTTGCACTTGGTTTCTAGTAGTCCATGTACATCTGTGGGAGTTCCTCATCCTTGTACTGTCCAAAGTGACCATTTACTTTGGTTGTACATCTGCTTTACTCATCTTTAACTCAATGTTTTATATGTACATTGGAAGATATTTTAGCATGGGGCATTGTTGACTGTGGAGCTGACCCCCATTTCTACATTGTAATAGTTTTGCCAGATAGGGATCTCGTAATGGTTAGGTACAGGCAGTTGTTGCAGTGATGTATATGGGCAATTGAGTGTTGAATAATTGCTTTTTTTTGCTGAGAATTAGATGATAAGTGTTATACCACCCCCATGCTTGTCTGCTAACTTTTGCCAGATTGTCTTTACAAACAACTCTTCAGCCTGATTATTTGACTCTGCTGAATTCTGCCGTTTTTGGACCTCTGCCTGTTCTGACCTGCCCCTGCCTGGACCTTATCATCAGTACTGTAAGTCTGATTCTGCTCTTCCAGTTTGTGAATCTCTGTCTGCCTCTGGTCCCTTCTTTGCTTTGGATGTTTTTCTCTTTGGTATTGATGGCAAGATGAAGCTTCATGAAGCACTGAAGCTTTCCATCCAATTGGTTCACTCATGGGCTGAAGCTTAATGGTGCTTCAGTTGCTCTACTGTGCCCTCCTGTGGACAATAAATGTAAAACAGGCAGTGTGATTATAATAATAACACAATAATATAAAAATTATTATATAAGCATTATTTAACCAGGTAGATCCAATTGAAGTTAGCAAGGGAGATCTGGCCAAGATGACAGCTTACAGGGCAATGGTTATGGTCAAGAATTTCTACTCTACGTGTAAGTCTCATGATAAGTGTAACATGAACAGCAGTGAAAAATGTCAGTGGAAAGTGTAAAACCAGCAAACGAGATAAAACTAGAACACTAAAAAAGGGGTTTCCACCATGTTCTTTCACACTCTTAGAGACATGGATAACATATCACCAACATACTACTGTCAGGGAAACCACATAACCACAGAAGTTCTTTATTCTTTACTCTGAATGTTTTCCAATACGTCATTTTAGATTCTGTGATAAGGAAGACTTGTTTTAATAAGGAAACAAAAGTGTTTAGTATATCATGAGTCAACAGACATGGAACAACTGATCGCTATCAGTGATGGTAAATTTTCATGAAAGAGGAAGAGACTGCAACAGAATGACAAGTAAGTTCTTCTATGAATTAACTTTCGTCAAAGGCTCTGATGTCGATGAAACCTCTTTTTCAGCGTAATGAATGAATGTGTCGGTGGCAGTTGAAGCCATAGCAGTAGCGATAATGATGATAGGAAGGATGATAAAGTTGAGTTTGGTTTCTCCGTGAGGTGATTCTGAGAACAGACTGGTTTTAGCCTAGTATGTGTATGTGCGTCTTTTATAACGATGGCGTAAATGATGGTAAGCAATACAAGTGTTAGTATGGTTAACCTACTCAGGACTTAGGATTTATAAAGTTGTCTGAAAAACATGACATTCTGCCATGAATACATTCTTGATTGAAGACAGAACAAGAAATAGAAAGAGAAAGGCAGGAGTGTGGGTAAAGAGTGTTTAAATATGAAAGATGTGGTTTGTTTGGGAAGGTGAGAGAAGGTGGAGGAAGCGAGAGAAAGAAAAAAAAACAAGCAAATTAAGTGGAGGAGTGAGGAAAGACAGAGAAAAGGCAAGAGGCTCACATAACACCT
Source organism: Ctenopoma kingsleyae (assembly GCA_032353495.1). Taxonomy (NCBI): domain Eukaryota; kingdom Metazoa; phylum Chordata; class Actinopteri; order Anabantiformes; family Anabantidae; genus Ctenopoma; species Ctenopoma kingsleyae. The sequence continues at coordinate 3,628,741 of JAUBNQ010000001.1, read as the reverse complement.
AACTGGGGTAAGAAAAGTCCATGAATAGTTTGACTGGTTTTCTGTAGCTTGTTGTGCATAAATGTCACTCTTATGCTGACATCTTGCCTTTTTAAAACCCGTAACAGCATAGGGTTAACATTAAAGCAGAAACCTTTTTGTTCTTTTAAGAATGCTTTCTTTCTCATTAGTTTATCTGTATGCTTTGCTTTTTCTCTGTTCATCATGATCCACATTATTTATTATGTAATTGACTCTATTGTCATGTGAAAGACAACAGCCCCCTCATAGCCATATCTCAGTGGAGCCCAGACAGTACTCTTTGTTCCTGCACACTTTCAAGGTCACAACCTCCCACTTGTTTGTTGCATACTCAGGATCTTGCTTTTTTCCATTCTGCAGACTCCTCTGACAGTTTGTATGACTGTTACTTAACTTAAAGTGCCAGATCTGTCACTGGGTTTTTTTTTTTTTCATATCTCACCAAAAGACAATTTATGTTTTCATTTTTTTGTTTTCATCACACCTGATACTAGCACTAGAAAAGTCAGATGGGAATTAGGCAGTAATGTTATTACATTTCATCCTATGGGGAAAATTTGTTTTGTTTCAAATTTCAAAGCAATCCATCTCCAAAAATGTCAACCTAATAGTGACACTACAAAACACAAATAGTGGATCCCTAGACTCACTGAGATACTGAGTAAATGCAGGGAGTCCAGTAAGTGTTGAGTAAACAATGTGAAAAGCCCACACATTTGTTCTGCTGATCAGTCATGTTACTGCTGCTGTTTCAGTTCATGTTGCGTATTCTCACATCATTCATGCTGCTGCAGTTTAACATCAAGTTATAACTTTACAACTAAGACAATAACTTCTCTCACCCCGTGCTAACGTTTATCTGAATTTTTCACCTGGGTTGAATGTACTTTTCTCAAAAGTTTTACAATTCTTGTATGATAGTGTTGAGGTCCTACGTGACTTCTGAATAAGAAATTGCTTTGTGGGCCTAATTTCCCACCAATGGCAACCTCTCTCGCCCTGGCACCTGAGAACAGGAGATACTGTAAGATAAAGGAGAGTCAAATGCCTATTTTGTCTCAGCTTGCTTGAATAAAAAAATATGTTCACATGACAGTTGAGTGGTTGTTCACACTGAAAACAGCCGTGCAGTAAAACAAAAGTGTCTGTGTTGGTGGCATTATGTTCGTATAGATGTCTGTGAGACGTAATAGATCTATAGGAAGAGTGGAAGAGTTGTCACACACCAACACACTGCAGTGGCTTATAATGCTCTGTGATGACTGCAACTTTTATTCATGTGGTAAATATTCTGAAATTCATCCTTCACTTTTAAAAGGAATGTAACAGGAACGTGTATTTGCAGGTAGATGTAGATAAAGAGGAGTGACACTGTAGAACTCCTTATATGCACACCCACCGCCAAGTATAACTCTTTGGTTAGGTGAATGTGAAAGGGTTAAAACTAACAGCAGACCAGCAGATACTGTATATGATGGACAAGCCTCATACCCACTGCTGGACCCAGTGATGGATCAGAACACCATTTAGCATGTAATATGTTGACATTTCAGGCTTAGGACCAGCACTGAGTGCACTGGTTTGTGTAACTTTAATGGCTGGGGTTAATTTTGAACAGGGGTTCAGCTATAACTTCATCGTACAGCCAGGGTAGTTGAGTGTTGAACTGCCAAGTGTGGTCACCGGGCGACCAATCGACTCACTCATCTGTACTTGCCCCCTGTGAAGTTATCACAGCTGATTCTATTAATTCCACAAATACCTTGCGATTCACAATTTGAATTAAATGCAAGTTTTTGCAAAAGTGTTGCGTAATGGATCTATCATAAATGCTTGCAGGGCTGAGAGCCTGAGACTACATCTACATTAAGCTATAAACATAGTCTTATCTCTCTGTTTCGACCTTGTTCAGAGTAAAACTATTTCCCACCCTTAAAACCTAGCTTTTCCAAACTGACTTTGAGAGTGTAAACTGCAAGCTTGGCTTTGTAGGGTCTTTTAATATTTGCTCTTTCTTTCTTTGCTCAAGACCAACATAGATAAGAAGAGCATACCTGCTAGATAGTCAATGAGGTTTTTTTTAAAATTGGAAACAAGTAGCTTTCGGGAAAAGAATGGGGTTAGGAAGTGGTTAGTGAGTGTGTTTAGTATGCATCTATAGTTTGTGGTTATTTCCGTACTTGTGTCTCTCTGAAACAGAGAAAAGAAAGAAAGAGAGAAACTGACAACAGTAATAGCTTTTTCATTTGTTGCAGCTCCACCTCAAACTAAACGTACCCAATTTCCAACCCAGGCTTTCTACTTCAAAGACCTTTAAGATCCAGACCAAGCTCCCCCAGAGCCACAGACATGTTTCCACAAGCTGAACAATACAAAATGGATTAACAAATGTTATTATCATATGTTTGTAATGCATTAGAGTTAAAGGGTGTCTCTCAAACACCAGCGTTTATGACTTTGGAAGCAAGCGCAAGTGAGTAAATTTCAAAACATGCAAATTCAGTTTAAAAAATCATTATTAGCCTCCCATCAGCATTTTCCATTATTGCTGAAAATGCTTACTTTTAATTTGCATGGATATGAATTAAAACTAAAACTATAGCAGCTTCAGTCAAAGCCTGGGTCAACAGTTTTACCACTGTTGTAAACCAGTTCACACGTGTTTTAAACTGTGGCTAACCATACTTCTTTTGACGCTTTGTTACCATAAAATAAATCTCACTGAAACTAACTCAACTTTCACTTAAACTGACAAACAGGATTCGTGTTTTCGCTCGGCTTTGGTTTAAGTACGATAATACACCCACATCAAACGTATTTCAGGGGAATCAACTTTGATTTAGCCGTCCGCTACGGAGCACTGTGATTCAATTGTACAGACTTATACAGGTGTAGTACTGCGTTACTGATGTACGGATCACACTAAGGGTATTTGAACTTGGATAGGTTAGGTAACAACATTATCATATGTTTGTAATGCATTAGAGTTAAAGGGTAAGTTCACAGTTTTTCACCTCAGGCTTAAAAAAACAGCTCCCATAAAGACACAGAAATGGGCTTTGCTTGCTCGCAAATCGTGCAAGATATCCAGTCAGTGGAACTAATCTGGAATGTTAACACATTGTTTTTGTAATTCATGTTTGCACAAAAGTAGGACTGCAGGTCCCCCAATACTCACATTGCATTGGTCTCTTAAAGGCCAATCTGCACAGACAACATACTCTTATTCCACAGTGTCAAATACTGATGCTTTAGAAGCCCTTTGGCGTCTCATACCAAACCAGCGTGGGAATGACCCTGAACCTATAAGTTACCGAATGCCATGACAACAATAACAAAGGCTTGATTACAATAGTGGAAACATCAATTTGGTTGAATTTAGACACAACGACAATTGGGTTAGAGTCAGGCACTAAAATCAAGGTTACACACGACAACCCAAAACCTCCAGCCACCCCACCTTCAACTTTTGGCTTAATAAAGCATTACACAGTTTCCCTCTGGGATTAATAAACTTCTTTGAATCTTGACTTTTAGCCCTTGAATCGGTGTTATGGGTGTCAAATATTGACCTCCTTGGGTTGTTGCTGTGGCTGATTGACTTTCCTGTGCATGTCATAAAAATGCAAACAGGTACCTTCAGTCATGAGAACATGATGCATGCATGATGAATGATAATAGCAGTGTGTTTTTTTTTTATAACATTCAGAAACTGCCATGTAAAAAAAGACTTGTTAAACCTGTCAACTTCCTCATAAGTGATACATTAGCTTATTTCCTACAAGCCACACTATTTGCAGGGTACACTTTCTGCATCCATCATTGTGGGAGTAATGATTATCATTACTATCGTTAATGATGATAATTGTTGTGATAATTACTAATGATGATAATGACGATAAGAGGCAGTGACATGCAAACTAATTTATGCTGCAGAACAGCAAATATTATTAGCAGGAAGTGCACCTGCAGGAAAATGGAACATTTGGGTTCTCAGAAGAAAAAACAAACAAACATCCTGACCTTTTTTAAACCACATAAACAGGTGACCTGGTAGTCAGCAAGAACGTGCTGTCCCCTGTACACAGAAATGGAAAAAGGAAAAAAATAGTAGAAATATTATGCGAAAAAGTCTATTTTTCTTTGATAGTAATGTATTCTTTGTAATATGAGTATAAAATCCTTAAAAACATATTGTTCTATTGTTATTCTTGAGTGGAAGTTAGTTTTCATATTTGGGACTGTGGGTGTTTGTGGGTTTGTTAGCAGTGGGCTATAATAACCACATACCACAAATGCTACCTGAAGCACACACACATTTATTTTTCATCCTGTTTTTGACAGTTTTTAAATGTCAGTGGGTTTCAGAAGCAAAAGCAGCCAGTGTTAGGTTTGTATCAGTTAAGTGTTTGCCATGAAAAAAAGACATGAAGTAGTAAGTAGCATGTAACCTTCAGTTCAGACATCTGTGCTGTTTTTTTTTAACTACTAAGGCATATAAAAACTGCTATCAGGTGTTAATGTACAAACAACCTAAAGGTGAAGATGACTTCAGCTTCACACTCTCACGTTGGGGGTGGACTCAAACCGAGAAAGAGACATATAAGAATCTTCCTGATTCATGATTACATTTCTTAGTAATGACCTACACAGAGCACACACGTTATCTTCTTTCTCTTTGTTGTAAAAGGAGGTTTGCAATTTCCTCTATGAGGTTATTTGTCTGGTGTTCTGTTACAGGGCAACAGATGGAATGAAACGAGCACTTTGAGGCAGATACTGAGCAGCTTCACCAACAGGTAAAACACTCTTTACCAAGTTTAACAAGTGGTGACATATACTGTATGTATCATGTGTTAAGAGAGGATGTGATATCTGAGCAGGCAGGCAGCCCCTATGCTTAAATGTGGGGGTATTTTCCTATGTTTTATGAGAAATTGGTGTGAGGAGTTGGAGGTGCCGGTACACACAGTTTATCTGTAGGTGGTTCAGTTTCACTACGAGTCATTTGGTCTGCAGGGCTCTTCACACACATTGAATGAAGCAAGCTGCAGTTTATTAACAGAAGGATTAGTTATGCTGTGACCGGCAGTGTTGTTGGTCACACAACATGTCTTTTGTCTACATCGTCAACTTTTCTGTCACCGAAGACTGTTTCATCAGAAGATTCAGAACAGCTGATAGGATGCTCTCACAGGTCAAGTTTTTTATACCATAAAACAGAGAAAGAGGAAGTATTTTATTTTTGGCTTTTTTTTTTCTAGCTGGGTAATTTCTGCAGTTTCTCTCATGTGGTGTACAACCCCAGTAACATCCATAGGTAGGGAGCCTGAGGTGCACAAAAAGTCCACAGTTGCTTACTGCTTGTTAATGTATGCCACCAGAGGTGAAACAGGCTTCACTGAAGCAGAGATAGCAGCAAAACACTACTTTTTAACTTTGTGTTTCTGAACATAGTTGCTTTAAGCGCAGTTTTTAAGCTGTCAGTCAGTTAAATAAAAGATCCTGTTCTTTGAAGAACAGTGTAACAGGGACTTTTCTTACGAAATGTCAGAACATCACTGCATCTGTTTATTACATTTAGCAAATTAATTTTGGTGCATACTAATGGGTGTTTAAAGAGTCTGTGTGCATGGAACCAGAGCAGGCAACCTGAGGCAAGATCTGACACATTTCTATTTTTGTTCATCACATCACCTGTTGCAGGTGTGTAACCAAAATAAACTTTGGCAAAAACCACAAAGCAAAGAAACAGAGCAACACATAGCATGGCTTATCTCTTCTGTCACTTACCAACAGGCATTTTTTTTTATCTGTCCAGAATGAGGGGAAGGAGGAAGCAGTAATTTGCACAATTCATCAAACATCCACATCTGTCAGTCTCTCGGCTTTGGAAGCCGTCCATCCCGGTGGCTCAAGATCTCACAAAAACAGAAGACTGATGACATAGCAAATGGAGAGAAATAAGAAAGGCCACTTGCTCTTTCTTCTTTTTACTCTACTTCATGTCTGCATTGCCACAATGAATGATTGCCCAATGCAATCAACAGGGCAAAATTGCCCGAGGACAGATAAAAGTTAGTGATTTTTTACATGAGACTAAGCACAAAATCTTTAAAATGACATCCTTTCCATTTATCTGACCTCCATTAATTTTCACAGATTTCATCTGCTACAATGACTACAATAGTACCATCACATGCGAGTGG
>JAUBNQ010000001.1:3555838-3572925 GCA_032353495.1 Ctenopoma kingsleyae | reverse complement strand
TCTTGTAATTATAGTGTAGACTACTCAAAATTACTATTGCAAACAACGAAGTCATTTTAAGTGACATGTATGTGAATTTATGTTGGACTAACTAATGCAACATTTCTAAGTGGATGTTCTAAGAGCAGGGGGAGATAGGCAGACCAATGTTCTTGGCTTTTCACCGGCATTAGGTGAGTGAGGTGCAGGGTCTGAATTGTGTCCAGGTGCTTCGACCCTGCTAATACTGGCCATTAGACATTATTGCTAACCAGGTAAAAGTAACTAATTTATGCAAGTTAGGAAATCTATTAGAATTTACAGTGCAACTGCTAAATTCTCATTTATGTTCACCAGTTAACATTGGGGCCTAACTGTGTAACTATAAGTGTTTTTGGTGATTTTTTTTTTTTTTTTTTTTGCTGTAAATCATACTTTTTCTAAGAGGGAAAAACTAAAACAATAAGCGGTAAGCTGCTAAAATACTGTTTAGAGCTAATGTGATCTTTAAGTCATAGTTTTAAAGTTGTCCCTGTCTGCAATATAATCAATAACAGTAATGTGCTGTTATATTCACACCAGCGTTCATGGAAGTCCACCTATTATTTTTTAATTGTCAGTATTAAAAATCCACCTCTGTCCACCATGAAGATTCACAACAAGTTTTAAAAAACCTCCCCAAGACGTTTCTGCACTGTTGTCTCTAATGGGACAAATATACAAGCAATTTATCTGAGGGGCCAAATACCATGTTGCACCAATATTCATGTTTGCTGGTGTGCACATGCATGCATCTCCACGCCAGCCTGAATCTGAGGATATTTCACGTCACGACACGAAAGTATCTTCAGATAATTAAAGAGCTTTTGTTTATGGTTCATTGTCTCCACTTTAGACTCAGAAAAACAACAGTAGTGCATTCCTGTTCTTGTGGCCGGGGTGGGAGCAGTTACACCCTGGTCCACTGTGGTTCATCTGGAACTTAAACTGGACATTAACTGGATGTTTAGACATAAAGTTGCTCTCTCCTCCCAAATAGTCATGTTGTGACCTAACATGGCACTTTTTGTTCTTTTGATTTTCCCACAAGATGGACTGTTGTGGTAGATATTTGGGGGTAGTGTGTTTGTGCTATTTAACTTATTTATTTTACATTGTAGGTGTTGTATTTTAGGTAATGGTTATAGCTTCCTGAGCAGGTTAGTAATTTTCCACCATCTGGTTTTCGCACAGTTATACTGTAGATTTGGTGCAGATGTGTCCCTGGAGGCTCTTACAGTGTTATAGTTATCCTGGATCTATATTTATATGTTCTTTTCATTGACTACAAGCAAGGCTGGATTAGAAAATGGGCAAGGTGGGCAACTACAGTAGGGCACAAGACCCACAGGGGCTTGCAGGTTCACTGCATTTCATTTAAACTCACTGATACAGTATATGTTTGATATTATGTCGTGTCTGAATGATAAATATTAAACCACAGCCAGCAACCAGTTCCTCCAGAGAAGGAAACTGCAAATCTGGCTCTGTCCATAGTTCAAAAACATACCAACACTAAAAGATTGCTAAGGTGTTGTACTAATGTTTAAAGATGAATTATGGTTTCACAGGGAAAATATTACATGTGTTTTTGGCAAGGTGCAATGACTACCTAGAACTGTTTGCCTGACTCCTAGAGGTCTGCCAAAAAAGAACTGGGCACATAATCCAGATAAAACTTAAATGTTTTACACTTTGGATTTTGGCTAAGCTTGACAGTTTCCCCCTTTTGTTAGGCTAAGCTAAGTTACCCAGTTTTTCTTGTTAACAAAGGATAGTATTGTAAATGCATTTCTTACCAAATAAGTGCAGCATCATGTGAGTTCTGCATTATTTTGTGTTTCAGAATCTGCGTTTAGTTACCAGAAGTAAAACACGCTTAATTCTGCAAAAGTGAGATAAACTAGTGATCAGCACATAACAGCATAAAGATTAGGTTGAGTTTCTATGTGGAGTTAGAGCTGGTATTGTAGCATATTAAAATACCTCTCTTTCCAGTAAGAGTTTGTAATTTCAAGTCTGCTGTTAAAAATGCCAAAGCTAGATGAAGTGTATAAGATTTAGTATCCTAATGAGCTCTAATGATGTGTGCTACAGTGCTGCCCTCTAGTGAGATGAGGGATGGATGATGCAAATCACTGCAATCTAGGAACTCAGCAGAACATCTGCACAAATACACACACGTTGTTTTATCTAAGATTGTGGGGACACTCATCGACAACATTTTCAATCCCCCTGTCAGGACCTTAAACCAAACCTGAACCTAAACTTAATTGTAACCTGAACCCTAAAACTAGTTCTTAACACACAACGACCTTGTGAAGCTTTTTAAGGCAGAACCACAGAAAGACGTGTGCACACTTCATCATCACCATCATCATCATCATCAACAACAACAGTTCAACAGATGCCTTAAAGTCAAACAACAAAACAGTACCGTTCAAATTTTAAAATTAATTTATTATATGTCTTTGTCATAGAACTCATTACTTTGTTCATGGTTAACATACAGCCATTCATATAGAGAACAAATAAGCTTTTTTTATTCATCATTTTCAGTTAACTTAGAAATTTACAGTCTTCTTTGTGCCCCACATAGGAGAAAAATATTTTCTCAAAAGTATTTTTTCTCATTTTTTTTGTTTCCCCCTGAGGGAAAATTTCCCCCCTTCACCTCCCACTCTCTCTCGTTCTCACTTTCTTTTGGATGAACGGATGTGGAGGGGACACCTGAACACGCTGGCACAATGATGAACAAAGGACTGATGTGCATTGGGAGCTGAACACTGAGCCACTAAACAAGACACCCAATCTCTTTCTCTTCTCTCTCTCGCACACATACACCATGCTTTGCACGCCGTCTCACACAAACACACACTCTCCCGCACATGATTAGAGACCCATCAAAACCATTTCAAAATGAGCAACAGATAAACAATCCCAGAAAACGGACTGAAGCCCCAACAATGATATAAAAAATAAAACTATGCAACCATATACAATCATTATCAGTGCATGGGGACGGACGGAGGCAGGGAAACAGGTTGTTATTGTACAATGTCACAATATGCAAGAGGCTGTTCTCATATGTAGCCACTGTGTCGAAAACAAAAGGTAATTTCTTTCACATCTCCTCTGCTGACAACTTTTGCAAACAAATATGTGTCTGAAAGTTACTCAGGTAGGGGTGTGTGTTTGTTAGTGTCTTTGCGCTGGTAGACAAAGATGGACCACAATTGCAGGCGTATCCAGTATCTGGAAATGTTTCCATTCTCATTTCGAACAATAAAAAACAAAACAAAACAAAACCAAAAAAAAAAAAAAACCATACACACAGGGCACAGTGCTGCAACCCACGCTCTTTAACCAGGGCTTTATCCAGTAGAAAACACCCAGGCTGAATGATCTAACCTACTTTCATTATTCCTCTCACTCTGTAAACTTTATTTGACTTTTTTTTTAAATATGTGTGAAGAGTGGAGGGCTATATCTGGCAACCCGGCGGGAGGGTGGACAGAATTAAATGGATATGGACCTGGCAACTGGCCCTACTGGTTAATTGGCTGCAGACAACACTCTGCCCCGGGGACAAGAGACCGGGTGGCAGCACCCTGCCTCGTGCCAGTCATCTGCCAAAGCTGTACTGTAGTGTGCACGTGTGAAAATGAATGTGTGTCTGAGCAACATGGCGTCTTTTGCCAGTCAGTCACTTGCCCTTTTTTTCCAAGGACAAGATGGACGGAAGGAAGAGGCAGTAAGTTTGTGATATGTGAGAGAAGAAACATGCCTCCTAGTGGCAACTCTGTGAGGTTGGGTGGAGATGCTGTTGTAGACTAAGCTTCAACGGTTAAGTTTAGCCAGGACAAACGAGATTTTCTGATTGTAAAGAAGTTCCACTTTTGTGTCAACTAAAGGTGTCTTTGTGCAGTACTCTCTAGAATGTTGTCTGGTGACAAAAGCAAAACCATAAATGGAAAGTCATTTTTATGTAGTGGATACCTTATTTTGGAAAAGTGTGTATAACAAAATTTGAACCTTAGTTTCAAGGTCACTTTTTGCATGCACAATGAAACAGTCTCACAACAAACACCAGTGGCTGAACAATTATAATGAAACCTGCCATTAGTAAATGTTAAAAAAAAACAACATATAACCCTGTTTAAGATAAAGACATTGCCTGACTAGCTGACTAGCTAACAGTTACATCTTTTATCAAACTTAAAACGAAACGAGCAGTATACATATCTCACTTATGTATTTATGTATAAATTAAAAATCCCTCTGATAAGGTGCAATTCATATTTCACAGGCAGAAGTACTATCTGCATGTCAGCATGCAACTCAAATAAAAACCTTTTTTCTTCTTCCACTTTTTGATATCTGTGTCTATTTGGAGGGGGAAAAAAACAGGATCAGTTTCTAAAAGAGGAAAATGGTGAATAAAACAAGGGCATTTTATTTACTTATTCTTTCTAAATTTCGGGTTCTTCTTAGGTCAGGCTGCCAGCACAAACTGGTTCTAAATGGCTGAGAGACAACAAAAATGTGTTTTGGTCACACAATGGTGAGCCTTCATAGTGATCACATAACAGCGAGGACACAAACAAAGCGGCTACAGTAGTCTGACTGTTTGACCAACACAGGACCGACCACAGTAAAAAAACAGAGGTCGCACTGTGTATGAGCGTGTGTGCTGTAGTGTTCTGTGATGTGTGCCCTGATATAAAGAAAAAAAAAAAAAACTAAACGTAAAAAACCTTAAAAAAGTGACATAAATTACGAATTTGTGATGCTGTTAAGATCATGAGGAAAATCATGAGGAAGATCATGAAGTCCAATTTACAGCATCAAAGGAGGCAAAAGGTCAGTGAGGTGGAAGTCTATTCAGTGAGCTGAGACAGTGCTTACTATAGTTGTGAGGACACTAATTTACAAAATGTTTTTCTTTGCCTCTGACCCTACTATCATCTTACTATTAACAAGTAAATGCTTAAGCCCAACCATAACCCAAACCAAACTCTAACTGTAAGCCTAAAACCAGATCTTCACCTAACCTATACCTCACAGTTAAATGTCCTCGCAATATCGATTTAAAACTAAAATTTGTCTACACAACCATAGAAAAAGACTCAGTCACACATGCGCGCACACACACACACACACAATGTATTAAAAAGACATTAAATATCAAGCTGCCAAGTGGATGAAGTTACACAAAAAGTACAAAAACAAAGTTAAATAGAGAAACAGAAAGTCAGGGACACTCATCGGTCCTCCGTCTCTGCTTCTCAGACTTCCACCAAAAATAATATTAAACTTATTATGTTTTTAAAAACAAAACCCAAGTAGAAAAAGACACATTGATTGACTTCACATAAAAGCATAAGTGCAAAACAAAACCTAACAAAAGAAGTTAAAGGTTATACATGCGGAAAGTCTAAGGAGAAGTCACTCCCTCTTTCACTCTCCATCTGTTTCTGATTGAAGGGAATTCAAACCCCTCTGGAGGCTCTCTCTCTCTCTCTCCCTCTTCCCCTCACCCTTCCCTCCCCTTCATTTGCCTTTTTCTAACCCAGTATAAAAACAAAAGCTGTTCAAGCTACATACCCGAATTTTCCAGCTGGTGCCAGTAATTGTTTGGAGTATTTCCCAAAATGCTGAACCACTCCTTTAAATTCTTAGTAGTATATGGACATACTGTATATTTCACTGTGACTTTGGCCTATTTCACACAAGGTAAATACAAAAAATTCTAATCCAAGTTTTTAATGGCTTTAAGATCTTCCAAATGAATCACAGCCCCAGACCAAAATACTCAAAAATAAGTTGTCAGGGGTGTCCACATACTTTTGATCATATAGTCTAGGGTATTCTCTCCCATGCAAACATAGACGCCCATTCAATATCCATCCTTCCCTCCAGTTTCTGACGGTTTTTGATCTGCAGCCAGGTGCCGGCCTGTCTGCTCGCCCAACGTATCGCACATGTACCTGTATGTGTCACTGCGTCCATCTGTCTCTGCTGTGCTACGCTGCCTTTCCTCTTTTTGATCTGCAGCGTCACAACATATGGACTGCTGGACCAGACTCGTCCCACATCCGTCCCTGAAGCCAACAATCTGTCCTAGACCACACTGAGATGTGTTATGACTCCGGCCTTATAAACACGTAGACTCGCTCACCTTTAACATTTTTACAGAGCAGCATCCCAGTCATCATCATTACGAATGTTCCCACTACTTCATACAACTGTTTAATCGAATGTGTCCCTTTGCCGTATCACTTACTGAAGTGAGCTGCAAATAATTTTCCATCAAACATTTACAGGAGTTGGTGTCTTTTCTTAACAGAACAGAATCGTACCCGACTGATTTACTAATTAAAAGACCCTTAAACAACATGAAGGTTTTAATTCTCAGTGGGAGAATCCAACATTGTGAGGCGGCGTCGTTAAGCTTCCGGCGCTTTTAAATGCTTCAGCGGGTCTGTTTACCCAAATTACAAAACAAAAAGCTGTTCTACACATTCAATTAAATCTATTTGCATCAGCATATGGATTAGCTTCGCTGTCATTTTACTGCAGGTATTCACATTTCAGTTTTGGTCCTTTTGGGTCTTTTACATTTACCTCTATTGATATTAATCAATGCAGACTGTTTTCTAATAAGATTTCTGCCTCCATTCTGACACAGTATGTATGAAATATTCTCAATGGGATTTTGTTTTTGTTGCTCAAAGGGGCAGCATCTGCATGATTGAATATTGCAGCACTACAGGAAACATCCAGAGTATCTGTTTGTAATTTGGGTGAACTGTCCCTTTGAAAGTACACTGACTGGCCAGAAAAAAGTCACATGCTTTTATTTCTTGGGCCTTTAGCTTTGATTACAGCACGCATCCACTGCGGCATTGTCTCAATAAGGGTGTCGCCACATTTATTTCCATCTAGAGTTGCATTAATTTCCTGTATTGACGATGGGACTGGAGCACAGAGCACAGTGTTTTCCAGCACATGCTAAGGATTCTCAGTCGGGTTAAGGACTGGACTCTGCGGTGGCCAATCCATGTGTGAAAATGTCACATGCTCCCTGAGCCACTCTTTCACAATTTGAGCCCGATGAATCCTGGCATTGTCATCTTGGAATATGCTTGTGCCATCAGGGAAGAAAAAATGCATTAATGGAAAAACTTGGTCATTGAGGTAGTCATCTGATCTCATTGTGTTGCCAGCTGAAACATACTAATCACTGCAGTAATTATCCAAAGGAAGGCTCTTGCTTATTTGCTTAGTCAAATCCAGGTGGTGACTTTTTTTGGCCAGGCAGTGTATAAGAAACTACAGATCTGCACTTGTTGGGGCAATACTTGTGTGAAACACCAAGTACTTTCCAGTCACTGACACACTGCTGCAGCTGTTGGGAGTTAATGCAATCTCTCAGCTTGAGGAATGTGAATGCTTTACATCAGTTACAAGGAGAGAATAACTGCATGTTCACAGCCAAGTCAAAAACAACAGCAACTCTCAACAGCAACTGCTGTGGTCTGGCAGGAGCCCTATGCTTCCTATTTTTAAGAACTTTCAGCATAATTTAGCTTCAGTGTCCCATTCATGAAGATTGATATTTGCATCTAGAGAGTTGAGAACATGAGATGATGGGTGAGAACCAATGAAAAAGTCTTTCAAGCATCATAAAAGTGTCCCCACTTTGCAGACCCACATAGGAGCAACCAGGACAAAAGAAAAGTCAAAAAAACATCCTACACACACCTTCCTCTCCTTCATTTCCAGCCTGCATGCTGCTGGTGTTTCTTGGAAAAGATCAATCAGTGGAAGCCATAGGGTTGCCAGGGGGCCAGAGCCGTGAAGGCATGTAAGGCCTGTAGACAAGCAGCCACTCTGCAAACAGATGAGTGGTAGTGGTGGGGAAACACATCTGAATACACATGGAGGTGCTGACTGCCACAAATGTGTTGGTAGTTAGCTTCTGCTGAAAGCAGAATTGGCCTGATAATGGGAGATTCAAAGCTGATCACGTGAATTACGGTGCTGGCAGTCATGTTTTGGGATATATTAAAAGTTCACCAAATTTTGTCTTACAAATAAAGACAAATTAATCAACTGTGGTTAATTGTCCTCAGCCTGTAAAACCAGTTTCTGTATGATGTCCTCTTCCTCACCTTCGTGTTACTAACTGGGGCCTGAGGTTTGAAAGACGTTGGTCTGATACACTGAAGTGCACTGGAGCAGCCAGCCTGCACAGAGGACAAAGTAAAACACTGACAGCTCTTGAATTGTAAATTTAGACCACTCCAATTTCAAATATTACCCATTTAAATGGGTCCAAATGTTTTTTTCATGTTGCTAATATCAATAACTGAAAGGAAGTAAAGACGGTGCTGAACTGTTTCCTAGCAACGAAACTCCAAACCTGTCTGCAGGAGCATTTCTCCGCCGCATTTACAGTTTGGTGTTTTACACTTAATTTATTCCCTCTTACAATCACCCGAAGCAAGAAGCCGTGTTCACTGCAGATTATTTGTTGGGAGCATGGCAACAAAAGCTAAATCAATTAAAAACCAAAACTTGTATCTTTGGTCAAATTGAAAATGCCATAAATACGGTATAACATTCCCAAGGTTTGGCTATGTTGTGGGTTCAGGCTCTCCCGTTCGACATACGCTACTGCATTATCAAGTTTTATTACTGATCATGACAAAAATGCCAGAATACACAAGACCTTTGTGCTGCAATTAGACAGACTATCCTCAACATAGGTGTCACTGTTTTTTTTGTATGAATACTGAAAACTGCTGAAGTGTTCTTGAGCAAGACACAGCTCCCCAGTCAGGATATCAAACTCTTTAAATCCATTACAAGCCCAGTGAGGCTGCATGAACACAGCTCCCATCGTTCAACATTACAACCTCGTTTTCACCTAAACTGTCACTGGTTTATAGATTCCTTTTATCCAGGGATGATGAGCCACTCCCTTCATTTGGGCGGTTTTCATTTCATCGCCACGATGACTTTCCCTCATCAAAGTGAAAAATCAAAGCCTTTTGGTCAAGCTTATTACCTCCCTCCTCTACCCTGTGTCATAACCACGCTTCATCCAATAAAACTGTCACTGGCAATGGAACAATTATTTTAGAAATGTCTCTTTTTGGATTCGAGTCTCCATCGAGTCTTGGCTTTGTTTGAAACAGAACTCTTTTTTTCCATGTTTTCCTGTCTTTGCACAGCCAATATTCACATTCATGTATAATTCGCAGCTTGCATTTAAAAAAATGTTTTTTTCTCTGCTCCTTTTCAGCGAGTCAGTCATATCAACAGGAAACACACAAACTAAACAAAAAAGAGGTGTGTG
This sequence comes from Ctenopoma kingsleyae, assembly GCA_032353495.1. NCBI lineage: Eukaryota > Metazoa > Chordata > Actinopteri > Anabantiformes > Anabantidae > Ctenopoma > Ctenopoma kingsleyae. The sequence goes on along the minus strand of JAUBNQ010000001.1, from coordinate 3,563,540 downwards.
TGTGCCGGATAATGATGTGCGCTTTTTGTCTTAGTATTCTAAGCTCTGCAGTACTGTGACATTTATTGAAAGTGAGTGAGCAATCAAGTTTTGGATTTTCACCCAGGTCAGATTGTGTAAGAAGAATTGAATTTAAAAAAAAAGTCTTTCTCCAGTCATCCTCCCTCTACTTCTCATTACATCCTATCCCTTATTGGTCTGCTATATTCACTGCTGACCTCGTGCTCTTAGGGATCTCAAGAATTCATGAAGAGGATCGTTGCCATGGCAATAACGTGGCAACAGGCCGAGTGAGGTAACCCTGTCTTTTCTTTCAGCAGCCCAGACACATGAGTTATCTGGCATGAGTCACTCACTCACACACACAATTTTAAGAAGTCCATAGCAGCCTGATGTGCAAACACGCACACACTGTTGACCAGATGTGCAGCTTGATTACCTGTAACTCTTGGTCGGCAGCAAACCCTGGTTAAATGAATTCTGACAGAGCTTAAACACAACACACACCCAAACCTTGTTGGGATTGAAACAACACCCTTTTGGTTGGCTAAGATGTATTGTAAAAATATTTTTCAGAAAATTATGGTGTTATCTTGTACATTGCTGGTATGGGGTTAGCACCACGGCAATAGCCTGGCGACCTGTCCAGGGTGTACCCCGCCTCTCGCCCTATGACAGCTGGGATTGGCTCCAGCACTCCCACAATGCTTACGAGGAAAAGGGTTTAGGAAGATGCATGGATGGATCTTGTACACTTGCCACAAAATGCCAAAAATAGATCTGATAAGTCATTTAGTGCAAAATGGTCCATAACAATCCAACTGTCTGATCTCATGATTCAACATGTCTAAAATATGAAGGAGGTACTATATGAAGCAGAGAAGCCTACAAGACTACCTTATATTTTTGTTTGCTCATTATCGATGAGTTTGCTTTTCAAAAGGCAGAAATAACAAAAAGCATAATCCAGCATTGTCATCTGTTCTGTCGCCTCATGTCAAATCCTATTTAAAGCTCGTTTCTCTGCAGCCCCTCTGGGTTTGGATGGGAGTTTGGCTCTCGACACCAACTCCAAACCCCAAACAGCTGCCGCCGCAGATCACGCTGCCTCTGAGGCGGCAGCAGTGCAGACCCGACACATCTGTCAGCGGCCTGTTGGCTAATCTGATTTTCTCACAACGAGCTCACAGCCATGACGAGCCAACATGGTGATGGACTGAGGAACACCGATGCCAGTTTTACAAAATCTATGTATCACTAGTGATGCAGTCATCATCTAGAGAATTTCATGATACATGCATTTTATGTGTTTTTTTCCTGACAATATCATACAGAGGGACTAAATTATAAAGAGCTGGCTCAATGTCTCACTCAAGGACACTTTAAGCATGGTGACACAGGCAAACAAAAGAAAACTGAGGCTTTCTATTTTGAGCTGTTTAGTCTCAAACATCAAATTTTTGCCTTGAGGTTTTAAAATATTCTCAGTTCCATGCACACCCCCTCAGCAAGCCTCAAATCTCCTCCCAAAAACATCTTCCTCTTAAGGAAGAGCTGATCACCTTCAAATGATGTCTAGCCTGAAGCTGAGGTAAACAGTGTCTGTAAAAGCCCAAACAGGCACTGAAGACGCAGATGGTGGATGCAACATATCTGCAACTGACAGAAACAAATCAGTGCATTTAATGTTTTTGATTGTTATTCTCCGCTTAGCTTCCCACAACACCTCAGTTACGTTTTAAATACTGTTGCTATGATTTTCTTATCCTAGAACCCCCAACTCCCCATTGACCTTAGCCCACATGGCACACGTGCACACACCATGCTAAACAAGCTGTCATGGTTATTTAGGCATCTAGCTGCATCAAAAGCAGACTACGGCAGGGAGAGAGCAACAGGCATGAGGTGATAGTGATCTGTGGGCAGAGGATAAGGTATCGTCATAGTAACAAGCTATAGAAACAGGGGGAGAGTGTAATGAGGCTGAGAGAATATAAATACAAACCCAAAATGGAGATTGAAAGTCGGAGTAAGTATGTGGGTGTGGAAGAGTTAAAGACATTTGAAAATGTTTGACAGAATAACTGACTTGAAGAGAGGAAAAAGATGTGTCTTCGTAATGAGGATTAAAAGGACACACACACTAAAGACAAAAAAAAAGACACTTAGTGGCATAAAAAGAGCAGGAGAAAGACAGAAAAGGCTTGGAAGAGTCATTTTCTGAAAGTGGGCGATTGACAGCTGAGGATAAACAAGAATATTTAACTGGGGGAACCTACTGTCAGCATTGACCTCATCTGAATGCTGCAGCTCCTTGCCTTATATGAACCCACCCACTCATCTTAACAACACCCATTCTGTATCCCTTTTTCACATACTGTAGTTTCCAAGGAAACAAAGTCCTCCCAGCTGCTGGAGACAGAGACAGAGAGATGAAACTGAAGAGTGATCTTTCCTCAACTCCTCGATTGTTCTCATCGGACAAACAATAACAGCAAGTTTCATCTGTCTTCGATGCCATTGACAGGGCATGATTTATTCAGAGCAGTCTGTAAGTGCTGGGGTACACACACATGCACACAGAATTCTGCACACTCATCCTTTCAACGCTCTGGCTTCAGCAGAAGCTGTGGGAAAGGGAGCGTTGAGAGAGCCTCCTTTCCTTTCTCTTTCATCAGAGCTCTCTTCCTCCCTCATTATCCTCCATTCTTTCCTGCCTTCTGTCTCTCTCATGCTGTTTTCCTATCACCCCCCCACCCCCACTATTCCTTTTTTGTTTTCCGGTTCCTCTCACTGATCTTGTCCCACCTTTCATGGCCCAAAAACCTCACAGTATGATACAAAGACAAACCCCACACACATTTTACAAATACATAGAAAGGTCTAAGGTGCATATGGGTAAGTGTGACTACATGAATGAGCTGAAACACTTCCAATGAGTTATTTCTTTTAATTTGGTGGTAGGTACTTTAAATAGAATTTATAACTTCCTACTGAAACCCAACAGAAGTGTAACATGAGAAAGTATGTCTGTTTTTGGAAGGAGGTTACCAGAATTAACAGGAAGACATCTGAATGTGAAGCGGGACAGTCTGTAAACCTTAGTAAACAAACAAACAAACAAAAACAACAAAGTAGTCCTCCACTTCCAAGTTTCACATGCCTGCAAAATATTCCTCGCTTCTTTCTGAAGCGGCCCCGTTCTCTCAGACAGCAGGTGCGTCAAATCGGCTCGGGTGAAGAAAGAGAGGACAGGAGCTGAGGGACAAAGAGAGTGACAGCTTGGCTCCTCCTTCAAAAAGGGAGAAATGAGAAATATCTTTTTTTTTTTTATCCAGTGGTTGGATCCTCTCAATGCTCTTTCAATAAGTCTTTGAGAGATGTGATACAGTGTTCCCTTTTTTTCCCCGGAATAATGATTTATTTTGCAAGACATTTTAAATCCCTGCAACATTAGTGCTGCCTGGTGGAGATACATTTAGTATCACTCAATGAGAGATGTAGTTAATCAGTACTGTTACCACCACCAAAACTCAGTGCTGACCTCAGTCGGGCTCTATTAGTTATTTCATGTATTCTTGTAAGGGTTCTCCAGGAGGTAGCGATACCTGTCATAGTTCTCAGCTCTCAGCATGTACCTTGGGGCATACATGTGCTCTTTGGGGTCCACAGGAGGATATTCCTGCATGGAGCCATCAAACCAGCCCCCTGTCTCAATCAGATTGCGAATGTAGCTGAGGTCTCGCTTCTCTCTGTAGTCACCCCAACGCGGGAAGTCTCCGTTCTGTGCAGACACGAGTTTAAAGTGGATCCCCTCTGGTTTGAAGCACCAGGAGCAGTGCCATCCAGCAAAATGGAAGGGGCTGCCTATTGACCACTGCACCAGGATGTGGCCTGTGTCGTTTTCATACTTGCGGAAATTTGGCATGGTGTAGTATTCGCGACGACGCAGTTTGATACCGTCGCCATCATAGACATGGTGGAGCATCCCCACCGTACAGCCTGCTATCACCTCCAGAGAGCCAAGCTGCTTCCAGAAAAAACCGTACAGTGACTGGATGTGGAGAAAAGAAAGAGGAAAATTAGAAACATAAGCAGTATGAAATACACTGAAGCCATTCGTTCAAGCATTCTTACACAAACTAACATATTTCCGCTACCTTTCGCATGTGTAAGGCGAAAGGTTCTGTCCAGCCATCAAACAGCTTGAGGAAAAGGAGACCCTCCTGTGCTGGGATTTCATCTGCATCATTGATGACAAAGACATCATCTGACCTGACGCCCATCACCCTGGACATGCCATTGCGTGTCAAGAAGGTACGCAAGTAGTCATCAGCAATCCAGCCATCCTGCCGGCCACCTTCTGGGAAGTGGTCAAGGAACACGTACATGATCTTGTGGCGTACGTAGTCGTAGGTACCATTGAGAAGGTGCTGCAGGAAACTGGAAAGATCACAGAAATTACATTATTTCAGAACAATCTTTTAGGACCACACTACAGGTTTTATATGATTTAACACATGCACTACAAATTAGTATACTGTATATCGTAAATTACTGAATCATGCTGTAAAGCATACTTTTGTGTTTTGGACATTTTTCATGCATTTTCCTATTCAAGGTAGCCACTGGATGCTTTTCCACATGAGCTGACAAAATCTATCAACCTGTTTGTGCTATATCATCCATCACAGTTAGAATTTACTTTACACACATACATAGCAAGATGTAAATATAAAAAAAGGACAAAGCAAACTATCATTAGCTAATAGTATACATTCAGTGCTATGGAATATCACTATGGAACATCATTACTCTGGAACCATGTTGTGACAAAAATTTACAGCTCAAGCACGTTTCAAAGGTTAACTGATGACCCTACTGGAAAACTGCATTGACAGTGTAGAAGTATGCATTTGACGTTGAAGTGCATGATAAGGAATGACAGGTAACAAAGGTCTTTGTTTGACAAATGATGTCTTTCAGTACAAAACACCCATGGTCCATAAACCAAACCGAGTGGAAGAACAACTCAATTAACCTGTTGATATGCATAGCAAAAGAGATTGTTCACTGAATGTAGCTGCCTTCATGCTGTGTCACATCCTATGATTGAACACACCAATCTCAACCTCCAAGGCTACACGCAGAGTCAATCATGTCGCTCTTGTCATAATTTGCTGTAAAATTGCTCCTGAGGTATTTCATGCTGTTGCCAAAGGAACTTACACTGTAATTGTTATTCAGAACACTGATAAACAAAAAGAATAATGATTGGCTCTAAACAAAGACTGTGAACAGTAACTACCCATTGCATCTGCAAGTGTCACAGTTTGATAAAGAATCTTAAAGAGTTTTTTTTTAAAGACTTTTAAAGTTCATACTGATGAATATTTATGAAATTTTTAATTAAGCATTACCAGCATACAGTAATGCCCCAAACTATTTTATCTACAGTACATTTGTAATGATATGATCATGGTTTTGCAATATCTATACTATTCTAGCGAAGCAGTTTAAAGTTTGCAGGGCATCCACAAAGAGTTATCTGCTCATGGCCACATAGCCGTATCAGTAGAGGATGCTGTAAGTGCGTGGGATGTGTAATTTCCACACATATACAAGTCCAGAAATGTGTCTTACTTCAGAGGTCGTTTCTCTCCATAGGCAGTGAAGTTGGATTCACATATGAGGAACAGATCAACGGCATCGGCAAGCTCATGAAACCGTACATGCAGCAGATCAAACTCATGATTAATGTTGATGGCGTTGATCACTCTCCGTGGGACCTCTCTCGGTGTCAGTCGCTCCTTGGTGGGCAGATTGGAGTGATACACCATGGTGGGAACCCCACAGTAAGGTCCGTGCCATCCTGGCCGGCACACACACTTGACCAGCCGCTTCCCATTGCGCCTGACCCTTGGCTTAGATTTTGGAACTATTGAGGGCTGCTGCTGGACTTCCAGAAGTATCCGTTGCCCAGGAGCTGCAGCCTGAGCTCCTTCTTCAACTTCATTGACTGCAGCACCACCTGATTTCCCAGAGTACTCCTTTGGGGTAGCCATCTCCGTCCCCTGCTTAAAGCAAAAAGCTCCAGCTTTGGTTCGGACAAAGTAAGAATTTTTGTCATCCTGAAGCTGGTGTTTGCGAGTATGGAGATCTCCCATGACTTCTGAGGGGGCTAAGCATGGATTTTTTAAGCAAACCCTCAAGTCCTCTTCTCTATCCAATAAATCGTTTGAGAGTTCAGGCCCAGCAGGTTGAGCTTGGCTGCCTAACTTTGACTGGTCTTCACCTTTCTCCTAAAAAAAAAAAACATATGAGAAAAGACAATGTACCATTTGTACAATACACGCCTAACACAAGAAAGTTGTATTTCAGGTTTACCAAAACTAAAATAGTGTTTACACTGAATACCCAGTCAAGTCAAATAACACACAAGTAACACTTTACTAGCAAGTGCAGCCGAGATTGCTACTCACGCACGGGACTCTTCAGCCACTCACGGAACTGCAGGTAGCACGTGTTATTTGAAGTCTACACCATCGTCTCTTGAAGACGGACGGATGCCGACGACATTAATTAACATTACTTAATACTACTTTTTGTAAACCCACCTGCGTTCTCTCCTTGATTATATCTCACTTTTTCATTAATTTATTTATGTATGCTTTTCTTCTTGTTCTTGTTGTTTGTGTATGTTTATTGTTTATTGTACAGTGTCCTTGAGTGTCAGGACGGCGCCTTTAAATGAAATGTAAATTAAATGTAAATTAAATTATTATTACTATTATTATTATTATTATTATTAATGCATTAATATGCATGAACTAACAGGTAAGTAAGGTTAACTAATGCATCTACTAATAATTTACTAATGGTATTTATGTTAACTAAGGCATTAATTTATACATTAATTAATGTTTATAACAACCCTTGTTAGCCTTACTTAATTTAGTAATAACTATTAATAGCTGAGCAATACACTAAATAACAGTAAGTATCAGTTCACAAATTTCTCTTGTTGAAATGTATATAAGGCTTACATGCTAATTCAGGTGTTAAGTAACATTAATAAATGGTTCATAAATATGTTAATTAACATGTATATCAAGTTCACAGCTCAGTCCTTTTGTTAAAGTTCTCACAATTTCGTTTCAAGGGGCAAATACAACACACTATCCTTAGACCCTCAAATTAATAAGGATAAACTATCCAAAAAACATTTACCGGGTTATTTTCACCAAATTTACATGGGCCTTATGGTGTCTTTTTCTTCTGCAAACATTTTGACATAAGCACAAAACATCCTTCAACCCACCATTTATTCTGCTTCTCGAAAACTCCCAGCACAAATGAATGCTACATATAAATTTCTATCTTATTGTGAGCTAAAATTGTCATTTCATCAGGCACAGAGATCCTTTTCCAGCAGCTAGAGAGTGTGTGTTGCAGTTCACACAAAGAAGTTTGGGCCTTAAACTTTGTAAACTTCCTGTTCCTAACATTTTTAAGTAAGCAGTTTATAACAGCGTTGTGAGTTTTTGGTAGACAAAAGTCCAATAGGACAGGCAGATTTAAAATTTCACCAAAGACACTAGGGCTGTGCAATTAATCGAATTTCGATTTCGATTTCGATTTCGGGTCTCAACGATCACAAAAATGGTGTAATCGAAAAAAACGATTATTTACTTTTTTTTAA
>JAUBNQ010000001.1:3545521-3555738 GCA_032353495.1 Ctenopoma kingsleyae | reverse complement strand
TCGTGTAAAATAATCGTGATTTCAATCATGACCAAAATAATCGTGATTATGATTTTTTCCATAATCGAGCAGCCCTAAAAGACACTGAGAAAGGGCTGCTGTATTGTACTGAATTAGACAGTATCTCAGTGTACATAATAATTCATCCATTTTACCACATTCAAAGAGTTTCCTCGCTCGTTCTCCTTTGGTTTTTCCCAGGGGTGAGGGGGTGCCAGCTTATCATCAGTGATGTCATTGCCAATCTCCATCTTTCCCGCCACGTCTCTAGCTTTGTTGTCAAATTGGCGGACACCAGGTAGTGGAGGAGCCTCTTCAGGGGAGGCAGGGCTGAGTGGGGTGGAAGCCAAACCCTTTTCCCTCCAGAAGAAACCGCTGACCATGATGAAGGACTTGATGTTGGGGTATGGAGCAGAGAGCTCACGCAGCAGGGAGACATAGTGGAGGGCCTTGTAGTAGTGGAGGAAGGAGATGACGCACAGGCCCACCGTGCACAGCAAGAACACCCTGTGCCGTCGCATTTTCATCCTGAAATAGAAAAAAGAGGGGGCGGGTGGGGATGGAGGGAAATAAAGAAACATGAGTCCGACTAATAACATCAAAAAAACACCACCTGTTGCCTTCGGTAAGAGCAACAGTCCAAATACCACAGTTGGAAAGTGTAGCCTTAAATATAGAGAGCCAATGACCTGCATTTTACCCTTCAGTGCAAAAATCTTCACAGTTTTTTATGCTTAATCTGTTGTTTCTTCATTAATTACAAGAAACTTGTCAAAAGAGCATAACAATACTTCAAAAGGGAAAAAGCACCATGAGACTGAAGATTTAAATGGATCTGTTAGATACAAAGGACCTCAGGGATCCTGCTCTTTGCACATCAAATAGAAAGTTGTCTTGGTTTGATTATGGATTAAAATTGAGAAGGAGACATTGAAAGGCAGTACAAGCCCAACTTCTCAAAGCAGCTAAATTGATATACATATTGATATAGCCCACCACGTTTTGGCATCTTTCAGCTTAGTGTTTTGGTTTTACAGCCATAAAAAATAGCAATTTTGGTTCACTTTCACTATCCTAAATGTTTTTATACACAGATTTAGCACTGGAGAATTTAGCAGCTAAAGAGCCAGAGTTGGTGGGTACCTAAATTAGAGCTAAAACCAAAGTAAATATTAGGACTTGAATACATTACGTGGCCGGAAACTACTCATAGAAAATGCTTATTTTCCAGTAGACATTGAGAAAATATCTGCTGGAAAAAAATTAGGTAGTGCAGGTTTAAACCCAGGCTTGTAAAACTGCTATTCACAATCAATTGCAATCTAAAATGTTAACAAATGAGTTCTTACAAGCATAATTAGCCACACTGACCATCACAATCCTGTTTGCGACAGCGCTGTGGCACCGGCTCTGCCCAGTGAGCTTTACATAATTTATGCTGATAATCATGCTGATTTAATGATGTGGTTCAATTTCCACCCTTTGCATGGGTGTCCAACCCTGGTCCTTGAGGGCCACTGTCCTGCTTGTTTTCCAAATCTCCCTGCTCTACCCACTGTTGATTACCTGGATCAGGTGTGCTCAGCCAATCAGAAGCTGTAATTGCAGCGATGGTTGGAAAAGAAGCAGGATAGTGGCCCTCGAGGACCAGGATTGGACACCCCTGAGGGAATAAGAAAAGAGTGAAACCTACATGGATAGAAAAATCTACACAATCATAGCATCATTATTCATACGGACTTACTCATGGAGGACTTGACTAGCAAATGTGCTTCTTATGGTCATACATCAAAAATACATAGACCAATTAAACACATTTATAAACCAGTTAATAAAGGTAGACTTGGTGTTTGAGTGCAATGTTCTTTTTAGTCAAGCACACTAAACAGCCAACAAACATGGACACTATGTGCTTATGCAGCAAGATGTATTTTTCAATCTAATCCATCTTCACAAAATGTTGGACATCTGAACACACTCAGCTCGCAATGTCTGCGGGAATCAAACAAAACACTGAGGTAAGGGGAAAAAGTGAGAGAACTCTGCCGGTGACTTCCAAGCTACACATTGCATGAATCTGAACTAGCTTGTTCAGCACAGCCCCCCTGAGGGTCTCAATTACTAGATACGAAACGAAAAGAAGAGAAGTGTGAACAAGGGTAGGTGGGGAGAGAGGTCCAACTGAAGATGGGGGAGGAGGAGGAGGAGGAGGAGGCTAGGATGGTGTCATGGAGAGATTTGGTCCAGTGGAGGGAGGAGAAGACTGAATGAGGCGTGAGCGGGAGCCTAGGGGAGTGAATGTGCAAGCGGAGACGAGAAGAGCGGAGGGAGACACAGAGTCGGATGAGAGGATGTGTATTAGGTTCAACAGGTTGCTGAGAAACACACAAATATCATAATATCAAAAATATTCACGTTAACAGCTTCACACCCCAACATGTAACCACTGCTGTCTGCTAGATTTGACAATATAGGGTTAAAACTATATAATGATACTGAATTCTATTTTTGTAAGAATGATGCAAATGATGATACGAAAATAGTGCTATTCAACAATATAAAGTGACAGCACAGCAATAACAAATTTGATTCACGTTTCAATCCATTGTTGGGTTGCCATGCTATTTCCGAACAGCATTATACTATGGACAATACGATATGGCACAGCCCTACTGCCTGCACAATTTGTTTTTCTACCTACTGGTTGGCCCTGTTATTATATCTCCTGTCACACTGATTTAACGTATGTATTGTCTGGGTAACAGAGCCGTTTCATTGCACATATTTTCCATAACATTATACTGTAATCTCTGGTTTAGAGATAATATCAGATAATAAATCAAATCAAGCAAAGTCTCTAGTAATTAGTGTTTAAATATACTGTAAATTGCTAATCTCCACATCACTGGAATTCAAAATGACATAGTGTGAATGCTTCACTACATGGACATTTAGTCTACTGCACCTCTCACACAGCACATCTTATAGTATGTTATTCTGTAATCTGAAAGCATCAAAAGGGAACATACCTCTGTCTGTGTGTAACAAAGAATGGTTAAGAAATATCTGATATGCATCTGCATCCAGATCTGCACCAAAATGCACATTTTAAGAGGCACCAGACAAAATTGCTCGACTTGTCTCTAAAATGCAGTATTTTAATCAACCATAAACCAAGGTTATCTTCAATTTTAAAAAGTTCATTTGTCTTTCATATTGATGCTAAAAGGGGTCCTATAGAAGCAACCCTAAATAAGGTATTGAAGCTGTTTTCAGGTCATGCTGTGGGAAGGAATCTGTCCCACGCGCCCCTCATGTTTAGCCTACAAGCACCGATAGTGCAGAAATACACAGCCATATATGAATAGGAATTTATACGTTGTGTAACCCTCAGCTTATCACCGAGATGCTACAGCGGTTTTTCAAATTATAATTTAAGCACATAATAACCTCAGATGGCATAAAAACAAATCATACATAGAAGAAAAGAGGAGATAAGAGAGACATGGTGATGGGAGCAGAAGGAAGAAAAGAGGAAGACAAATGAAAATGGGAGATGAGGTGGGAGCTGGTGGTGTCTGGTGTGTTACTGAGGCACTGCGTCACCTCATCTCCCACTGCCACATCCCCTCTGCAACTCTCTCAATCCCCCACTATTATCTGTCATCTCTAATTCCCCTTCACGTTCACTCTCTCCCTCTTTCACTTTGCTCTTCTCTGCCTCCCACAGAGCTCGCCACACAAGACAAAAAGGAGGAAGCAAGGGGTGAATAAAAGACTCATCTCTCTTTCTCCCCCAGTGCACAAAGATTGAAACTGAAAGAAACAGTGTCAGAAAAGGGGGAAAAAAAGGCCTCTCCTTTCTCCTTCAGCAAAAAATCTTTTAATAAATTTCACTCATGCATGATAAGAAATACTGCATGTCAGATTTGGGACGCCGCACTCTTTTAACACCACATACAGGCTACCATTGTAGCCCGCCGGAGGGTGTGTTTTGGGGCAAGAAAATCCCAGGTGGAATAAAGGTGGCGCAACTGGTTTCATGTGCAACAGTTTGAGAAACAGCCTTTTCATAGTAGCAAGACTAGACTATGTTTGTTTTTGGTTTTTTTCGGTTAGCAAAAAAGTGTGTTTCAGAAATTTAGGACGGGTACTACTGCAAATGTCTTGAATATAAAATGCAGAAAACAGAAAAGGCAAAAGGGAGAAAATTATTGTGCAGCAATAACACAGCAAAGGGAAACAAAGGCATCATGTGGCTCATAACTGGCAAAATCTTATCTGATCTTATGTGGTCCATAATGCATTTTGAAGACTTGTTACACTAGTCTAACTACAGCTTCCCTTTGCAACAGCTCTAACTCCCCACTGACTTATTTGTTAACCTAGGAAATATCTGATCGAGGGTCAGCATCAAACCTCATGAATGTCTTAACAAAAGGTCCTGCCTACACACCCAGGATCTGGATCAGGTAGAGTGCTTTTTACCAGCCTCTGAGGCCTTTTTGAAATTATTTTCAATGAGAGTGAAGCACTTTGCTTGCTGCTTTTGCGCTGCTGAATTGTTCCAGTAGAAAAAGAACCGTGAGCAGAAAAGTGCCCAGTGTTGTACGTTGTCCAATCAGATGAATTGAGAGGCTTGATGATTGACAGAAGATTGCCAAACTGTCCCTGACTGATCCTAAAATAAGCCTTGAAGCCACAATCATCCATGGTGAAACTCCTCGACCAGCTGGTGTACTCCCTGTGGTTCCCCCCCCCTCCATTTTCCTGACAGTCTCATTTGCCCATATGGATCTCCATTTCTCGGTGTCCGGCGTATTTGAGAACAGCCTCTCACCCTCAATCAGAGCCAGAACAAGTGCCTACCACCTGTCTACTTCAGTCTTTATATAATTATGGATGTAAATGTGTAAAGATGTTTAGTGGTCTTCAGTTTAGCAGTTAGGCAAAGAAGAGACAAAGTAATGTGCACAGCAATTTGATCTTTTTTTAAAACTATGTAGGCTTCAACAAAAAAGGCAGTGCGGTGCGCTTCATATTTTGAAACCTGTCTGATTTTGGCTTTATTGAGTTATCGGGGTTATTTTAAACTCTGCTCTCCAAAGTGCTCTGAAAACAATTCCAAACATGTCAGCAAACCTGCTTCTTGGAACAGGACTCATTATATACAGTATATACATAATGTATATTACCCTATATTGCCAAAAGTATTGGGACACTTGTCTTTGCACACGCAAACTTTAATGGCTTTAACTCTTCAGGAAGACCACAAGGTTTAGAAGTGTGTTTATGGAAATATTTGACCCTTCTTGTAGGAGATCATTTGTGAGGTCAGGCACTGACGATGGATGAGAAGGCCTGTCTTACAGTCTCCACTTTAATTCATCCCAAAGGTGTTCTGTCAGGTTGAGGTCAGGGTTCTGTGCAGGCCACTCAAGTTCCTCCACATCAAACTCCTTATGGACCTTACTTTGTGCACTGTTTTTATTGATCTGGAGGGGTGTGCCAATACGATTGGTAAAACAGTTTGTTATTTTATTGTTTGAAATGTTCTAATATACTTTGTTCTTAGAGAAAAGTACAAATGCCTAAGGCAAAAAGTAAAAAAAAAGAAGATAAGTCAGCAGTAAACTGTCTACATGCGTACACCAAAACCAGGGCACCATATCTGAACATCTTTTATCTTTCTGTCTTTGTGTTAATCTAAAGTTACATTCCTTTTCTGCTGAAAACCTGTTTGAGGAAATCTCTTAATATCTCGCCAACAGCTATCTTTACAGCAATAAGCTGTGCAGCCAATCAAAACTGGGCACGTGCTCAGGACTGGAATGCACTGAATTGAGGGAAGAGGAAATTTTCAGAAAACTGTTCCTGTGTTTATACAACTGAAAGCTTTTACTTGAGAACAGTCTGATATCAGAGGAGGCGGGGAGCAGAGAATTGGCCGCTCTCCCCTGTCTTATCAGACTTGTAGATTTTACAACCTGCCTCTCCTCCTAAATAAATCTCCTCTCTCTCTCTCTCTGTCTCGCTGCGTGGCTGTAGGTGTGCACCACCACTGGTGACCTGCTGAACCAATCTTCCAGTGAACTACTGTCTATTATGTGTGGCTGCAGCAGGAGAGCCATTGTTGGATAACAGGAAAATGACATTATATACTGTTTAGTAATATCAAAGGAAAAAAAAGATCATTTTAAAGCCTTGGAAACTATAAAATGAACACTTTATACAGGAAACACTGTAGTTTTTTTTTATTCTGCACCTTTTCTTTCATGTCCTTAGTATGAACTCTAGTGTATAATTACCATATTATTTGCATTGCTTATTCACTTTTTCTATCCCTAGAAACTGAAAGTAAGTTTAGAGGTGGCAAAGAAAAAAAGACTACATCGTTTACAGTAAGATCAGTGGGCCTGCAAAAGAAAAGATGTGGTGGTGCAGAGGCCTCAAAACAGATACCAATTTATTTATTTTATTTAAAGAGAACTGAACTTAAACCTTCATCTAAATATTATATCATCACATTTCCTAAATTATTTTACAAAATAGTGAATGCCTGATAAACGAATAATTATGCATTTGATTTTAAAGTTTGGTAATATATACTGTATGTGGTAATTTGGTTTTACATATACACTAAAAGCTGATGTAGCTGAGCTCAACAACTAGCTAATTTGGTTGACAAGAGTGTAGTGTCATTAAGTCACAATGCTAACATACTGTATTCACACTGAGCCCAACCCACCTTAAACCTTACCTTCATGAGTTGCCAGTGGCATTTACCGACTGAAAGGGGGCACCAGTGAGCCACTTGCTCTGCGTACTAGATGTATGGCAGGTGGAATCACATCCACTGTACACACCCTGTTAAACAGACATGTTGCGTATCTGCACTTGAAAAGTCAAATATTTAGTCCTATTGACCAGATTAAAATAAAAGTGGTTTGTAGCTTTAAAACTTTTGCAACATCAGCAAAAGGTGTTTCACAGGTGGAATGATAAATGATGCCCTGCCTCTCCAAAGTGCTTAAAAGCCTTTGTTTAAGAACTCAAGATAGTGCGTTTCTGTGCGTGACAATGCTGTGTGAGACGTGAGTCACCTCATCTTAATCCACTCTTTCAGAACAAAAAAAACACACAAACGTCTTTTCACTTGGGAGAGGCTTTCATCTCACAAGCCCTGCCCAGTCTATAGTTAATGCCCTGAACCTGCGACTGGAGAAGCGTTTCTCTCACGATTGAAAGAAAAAAACTCATAACAACACGGTAACTGAAATTCTCTAACTTAAAATTAACAAGAAACGTCCTTGCTCTTCTTCAGATCGTCCGCTAGTCAACTTCTGTTCACAAGTGACTAAGTGACACAGAAACTAACTCTAAAATACAGAGGATATGGGAACTCCATGCTATTTGATAGTTAATCTTACTGTCAGTAAAGACAACAGAAACCTTTCAGCATCATACAGCAGTGAAGAACGATAGATGAGTTGGCTGCAGGTTGCTACACAGAATAGTTCTGTAATTGAAAACTAACAGTACAACAGTAAAAAAAGGTGTCAAGTTGACGTAGAGATCAAGTCAAGTATCACAATTTAATGTCCAATTCCTTCACCTGGTCTCTGAACAAAAAACAAAGAAAGTCCTATAAATGTGTTGCCAGTTTGCAAGTGTCTAATCCTGCAAAACTGCAACATCATACTAGTTGTAACAAAAGCACCAGTGATCCTCAGGACTGTGTCCAGATCATTCCAAGAGCAGAACAGACTAAAAGTTTACAGATCAACAAATAGAAACTGTAACTTCCAAACAAAAACTGAATCCAGGTGCTTTTAGTCTTCTCTGAATATCTTTCAATTATGACTTAGTTGGGTTTTTTTTTCCAGATAATGGACTAATACACAATTAAAATTAAATTCATTTCATTAAAATATCTATCAACATGCTTATATTTTCTTTAAGGGTTTTGTTCTGAAATCCATAGAAAACATGAAACTCCTAAAGTGATAAACAACCATCCGCATAACATGACATGAAACTTTGTGAATATGAAAAAATTCAACTTACAGTTAAATATTACAAATCCTGAAATCTGGATGAATGAGATTCAGTGATAAAAGCTTCAGCCATGAAGTTTTGCCAAGATCCTTCCGCTGTCAGAGCGTAAGAGTAAATCTCACCGAACACGACTGACTGCAGTTTTCTCTTTTGTTTTTCCTCTTTTCTTTGTCTTCGTTAGTAAAAAAACACGTTCCACTGGAAATATTGCGACAAGATGAAATTTCACCTTAGTCACCTGTACTTCACCATTTACTCTGAGTGGATTTACTTCACAACCGCATCACACTGCCCCCTCGTTTCCCACAACAGCCAGTACATACACACTTCGCTGAGTTATTTAAGAAACACAGCTAAGGTTTCCAGTCATGCTTTGTGTACAGCTACATCAGCCATTGTTCTGCCTGCATTGTACGCTTGCTGGCTTTCCCGCAGCTCCTTCTGTGGCCTTAGGGAAAGACACAAAGCTTCATTCTGTCACTGGTATCATCTTATTTTTTGTCCCTTCAGGATACAGGACTGCAGCAAATACATTATATTATTTTCTTTGGTAACTGTTTCACAGCAGTTCATATAAAAATCTTGGGAGTTCCAGTTCCTGACAACAGGAAATAATTCAACATGTTCGGTGATTCATGTTATAGGTACATCCCAATTCCCTTAATTGATCATCCCTTTTATTTAGATTTTCCCTCCTTTGATTTATTTTCTATGTTTAGGGAGAGATAAGCGAAGATCTATAGGTCTCAGTGACAAACACTGCAAGCAAGCCGTTTCTCTTTAACACCTTTAATAATAGACGAATCATCATTTATCGTTTAAAATCACAAACTCACATCAGAGCAATGAAGTCCAGCTAATTACACACTCATTGAAAAAAAAACATTTCCTTGGTTCATCTCTCCTCAAATCCTTTCGCTGTTATGTTTCCATGGATATTTAGTTGGATGGACAGAGACACACGTGAGGGAAACATGGACGGAATTAAGGGAATTAGGATGTACCCCATGTAACGCAGTTGATCTGATGCACATTCTGAAAATTTCCGTTTGGCTTCTGTGCCTGGAAACGTGAATTAGAGTCTTTGTTTCCTACATCCATCTGGCTGGTTGCCACGTTTGATTGGTGGCTTTTAAGTCATATTGGATCTACTGTATTGGTTCAAATGGTAATAAGCTGTTCTTGAATATAAGTGATGCTTTGAGCTGTTGCTTTGTCATATAGCCCCTTTCTAGGCCTGGGTGCATCATGTGACATACAGCTTACACTCTGGTCACCAAACAAACTACAGGCCTGTGCCTTTTTTTTTGTTGTGATTGATTTTTGAGATACAGTAAAAGCATCCATAAATATCACACTAAAGCTTGGCAGTAACATGTATTTTGACTTTTCTAACCATGTATGTCATACTCGGTCTTTACTAGCTGACTGCCGTGGTTAATTGGTGCATTCTGTATTGGTCAAGGCTGGTATTAAGCACTTTTTGAAGTTGTGCGATACATTTTTTGGGTGGAAGCCAGAAAATCTCTCTCACGTGATCTGAACTAGCAGCTTTGCAACTCCCGAACAATAGCTTGACTTGAATATACATTTTAGCAACTTTTAATTTGAAATTGTCATTAACTAGCATGGGTGCAATTTTAATTATACCTTTTCACTTAAAATATATGACAGTTTTAATAATATTCTTTCATGCTGATTGCCGTACTTGATTAGCGGTTTCTTCTGTAAGTCATAATGAACCTACTAAATCATTTCCACTGGCCTAAACCTTCCTCTAGGAACTTTACTGTGTAGCACAAGAGTGTCTAAAGATTTCTCTCCTGCTTGTTTCCTTGCTTTCAAGTATAAAAAACACAGTTAAAATCAGTAGAATTTGAAACCAGCTTGCAGTACCATGTCTCTTTTCGTTCCAGCTGCGGTATCAGAATGCAGCACTTCTCTGGTGCCTTTTGCAGTAGAATGAGGGAATTCAGCTCTTCTACTCTGTGCTCATGGGTCACTGGTCTGGTGAGTCAGATGTCAGGAGAAAGCCAGAGTGCTAAGTGGTTTTCAATAATGCAGGCATGGTGAGAGCCTCAGAAAGTGTTTGTGTGTGTGTGTGTGTGTGTGTGTGTGTGTGTGTGTGTGTGTGTGTGTGTGTGTGTGTGTGTGTGTGT
>JAUBNQ010000001.1:3491386-3509332 GCA_032353495.1 Ctenopoma kingsleyae | reverse complement strand
TTTAATCATTTTTGATGGCACAGGTGAATAAGCCAGAATAAGGTTCTGGATTCACAGGTTACAGCGAGTTGATGAAATTCATTGTTTGTTTTAGTATTTTCATGGGATTTGTTGACTATAACAAAAATAACCAATCTTATCTTTTCACAGACCAACATTAAAGGGATGGTGAGCTCATCTAACTTTTGTCCAGAAACCCAAGAAGCCCCTGGTCCCTGACATGGAAGCAGAAAGTAACAAATCTTAATCTTCAGCAGTGGTGTTTACTCTCTGGCAGACAAAAGCAGTCAAACTCCATTATACTCACAGCAAGAATTTACAGACACTTGAGAGGATAAAGATCACAGGATTTCTCCTTCTCTATTAAAATAGTGGCAGACATCTTGTCACGCCTGCATTTGCATACGAACACACACACACACACACACACACACACACACAAAACACACTGCATGAGTCTAAATGAGTAATATGTATTTACCTCTCGCAATTTCTTTGTCCCATCACTTTCCTTTGCAGTGAAATATGAACTAGAGCCACTAGTCCTGTTCCAGGTAACCCACTTCCTGTCTGTCCTGCCCTGGTTGGATTTCCACTCTCAGGTGACACTAACAAGCTCTGCCAATGAGGATCTAAAAAAATCAGTTGAGCATGGGCTGACTAAACCCGGTAGTCCACATTCTCCTCAGTGATAAACCACACCTCATATTCTGCCTCAGTGGTTGTGTTTACATGTCAGACATTCCAGATGCCAGGATAATTCTTTTTAGTAGGTTACTTTATAATCCCAGTTTGGGGAATTATTATAATATCTGATAATAAATAAAGAGTGATAGTCACTGCTTGGCATGCTCATTTTTCTATTTGCCGATTCAGCTGAAATAAAGACGATCAAGAACGCAGTCATTGTTCTGTGCTAAACAACTGTGGTCTGTGACAGGTCTAGCTCCACATTGCCATCTGATGGTTTGGCTGAAACAAACAACAAAACAAGTCAGACGGGAGCCTGTTATTGGATTCTCAGTTTGAAGGTTGTTTTTTTTTTTTTTTCGAATTCAGCAAAGTAAATTTTTATTTCATATTTCTTGGAAAAGCCAACATTCATTTTCATAAAAACGAGCTGAAATGTGCATCCGTCTGACCACAGGACAAGTCTCCACTGAATCAAAGGGGCAATATTCATCACGGTAGCACAATGGTTTCTCATGCAATGCCACCTGAAGGCTCGGTGATCACGCACATTCAACAGCGGTTCCACTGCTTGGACTTTATTTCCCCGGAGTCCTGAATCTTTTCACAAAGGTGGTGAAAGACCTAAATTCTTTGCAGTCTTGCATTGACAAATATCCTTTTTGTTCTAATTGATGATTCTCTCTTGTCAGGTTTGGCACAAAGTGGTGAGCCACACTAAGAATAATCCCATATAAAATGTATAGGTGCCATTCTACTACCTAATGAGTAGTTTTACTTTTCATACTTCTGTACTTCTACTTAAGTAAAATGAATAAAAATTTTGTATTGGCATAATTTTGCCTACTGCTACTTGGGAAAGATACTGATGACATATTGATAAGACGAAGTCTGAGATACAGAAAAGAAAAAAAATTATGTGGTTGTTTTAAAGCTTAAATTGCAATTATTAGCTGTTTAGCTACAAACTAAGAACTTCATCCTGTTTGGTGAGAAATCAGTTGCAAGCACTTAAAAAGTCATTCTTAAATCTAGGATTTACATGGTATAGTGAGATTTGCACAAGCTCATCTGGTTACCTCCACAAGCTGTATAACACATAGAGACAGCCATTGACTCTTGAATTTTGGAGGACAAAGTAGGAGTTATATTATCCTTTAATGTTCTGATGTTAGGGGTAGTAGGGTGCCCATGTTACACAAAGTTCCAATGCTTGAGGTGAATGTGTTTGCATGCTAACTATTAGTGAAATTCCAAGGTTTCAGTATGACCAGTCCACTTTCTTCATGAGAGAGTTTTTCAAAATGCTATTTTGGTTGACATCAAGCAGTGTGGAAGTCCATAGCTGGCCATCTGTTCAGGGCTCCGCTCACAGCTAGTTTGTGCAGAGGTCAGTATGTGTCACAGAAAGTATTTTTTCAGCTGTGAAGGAAAATTTACTTTGCTTCCAAAGGTGAAGCTATAAAACAACAACGGATACAGGTGCCATTCCAACTGGGCATGGTTCGGCCCACTGGAAGACTTCCACAGGCTGGCCAATCAGAACAGAGGGGGTGGGGTGGAAGGGGGGACTTAAAAACACAGGTGTTTAAACAAGCTTTTTTAGTCTCGAGACTTTGCACCTTCAAAATCATAAAGTTTTGTCTCAGTGGAGCTCTCCCTAAACAACACATATTTCCTAAATTAAATATAATATTGGCACTTTAAGAGCTATATGAATGGAATTAAATGTCCTCTGCCTTCCACGTATTATAACATCTGTGGAGAGGAGAAGCTCCTCTAGATAACATAACCCTCAAGAGTCTGAAATTACTCCCTACTCATTCATTCACTACGCCCTATGTGAGAAGTTCACTAAATTGTCAACAGTAAATAGAAATGTTTTGTACTATATAGTGGACAAATATAGATACTTGACAAAATGGAGACAGCATGTGGCATGTAGCATGTACGAGGGCGTTCCAGCTTAGTGCTCTTAGCGTCTTTTCCAGCTAAAATCAGAGAGATGCTGAATTTTAAAAAGAGCTAGAGCCAAGAGATGTACACAGATGATCACAAAACAAACAACATCCCAAGTATATTTTTATGTTAAACATGCTGTCTTTATGCTAAAGGGTCACTTTGCATAATATTTGGTTGGTTCAGACTGAAACTATGCTATTTAAACAAAAGATGAAGACTGTTAAATACCTCTAGGCTTGAACAGAGCCCAGGGCTGTGAACATCCGAGGTTATGCTTCTCATATCAGGTTCACTCTGAGAACGTCTAATAGAAGGCCTTGTTCTACAGTACATGCTGCAGCAAAACACTGCTCTATACAATATCACACAGCATCACTACCATGACACAGACAATAGAGAATACTACATTCATAATCAAATGACCGCGATGCTATAATCCCAGCAGTGACAGCGATGTTGGCAGCACTTCCCATCATTCACCTAGCGACTTTTTATTTCTCCCACATTTTCTACAAAGGAGTAATAAAGTTAATTAAACCCAGATTTCAAGAGTCAGGCCGTGGCCTAAGCAGGAAGAAAACATCAATTACCCAGAAAATGAACGATTAGCAACATGCCCTGGGTCGGCTTTGACACTAAACTCTTTGTTACAGCTCCAACTGGTGATTTGAGGGTCTCATGTGAAATGAATTTTCTTCTGTTTATTACTTTTTTGTGTGTGTGATTCTAATCACTTCCCTGATTAAGCCAATTAAGCTTTCACAACAGTGTGAAGTTAATTTAAAGAACAATTAACTTATAGTCAGGATGCTAGATGATGACTGTTTTCCACTCACCCCAACTGGCCAGGCCAATGTTTGTTTTTTCCCTCTCCATTGTCTCCCAGTGCTTCCTCGAGGGGGATTTGTTAGGTTTCTCTCTCTATAACTCTGTAAGGGATTGACCTTAATATGTGAAGTGTCTTGAGATGTTGCTGTTGTGAATTGGTGCTATATGAATAAATTGAATTATGGTATGATTCACACAATTGCAAAAAGGTGTTATAACAAAAAAAAAATGTTTTATTTACACAGTTGCACGCTGACCAAAGCAGGGAATGCAATATCAACTATATTCACCCCAGAGAAAATACACATTTCTGTACTACACAGTTCATATATTTGTACATCTTTCATTTTCAGTTTGTGTGAGACTGTGAGAAATGTTTCTGGACGGGATAATCTCCTTCTTCCTTCCTAGTTATGAAAAAAACCAAAACAAACAAACAGGAAATTACTTTGAGTGGAAGACTGCAAGTACTATGATAATTCTGAAATCGTAGCAGCACATGACAATTAAAACAACAACAATGGTTCTGCTTGATGGATAGTGCACTCAATCTTTGAGTGGACAATCCCAACTTATCACGTGAGGGTCGATTATATTTTTAGACTTTCAGCCAGCACTAATGTCCCCTTTATTCCCAGTCTATGAGTGCTACGCCGCTGAGGTGCAAGACAGGTCTTCTTCCATTCACAGACACAGTTCAGGAGACATCATAATGTAAAACGCAAAAAGCGTGTCCAACTCACCAGAACCGTTTTCAGACACGCACTGGAACTGAACCTGAACTTCTCTAGACATTACCCGGAGGAGATTGATGATGTCTGAGTCAGACATCAAGTGCTCATTAATCTACCAGATCCCTCCTAGAAAGTCAGAGTAAAGTCTGATATTCAAGTTTATCATTAGTATATTTCTTTTAGAGTATAAATAGGCAAGTATACTTACAGTTTACATTTTATGAAACAGTGACACGAGAAGCATTCATGTTACATATCAAATTTAGGGAGACATTTAAACTTTTATTGAGTACACTTTAATCAACTCAAAAGTGGGATTAACGTATACTACAAGTAAAGTTCAGTATTGTATTTTGAAGTATAATTTATAAACTAGAAAGTAGACTAGTAGTACATCTCTAGCTAACAAACAGTGTATATAAATGTTTATTTGTAGCATACTTAAAGTGTACTTTCAACTAAAAAGTGGGCCAATTTAGTCCCAAACGTATAGAAAACATATACTTTAAGTACGTTATCATTAGTATACTTACTACATGAAGTGCTCTTGGGAAGTATACTTGAAGAAATAAACTGAGTATACCTTTTTAAGGTCATTTTGAGCCTAAATAAATCATACTGGGGTATAAGGGCAGCCACAGGGGCAGCACACACATATGCTGTCCCCTCACTGTCCACTTTATTACGTTCACCTGTACAACCTAAAGTAATCCAATACAGCGGCTCTTTCTAGCGGTTTGGTATTTACATCAGGGCACCAAAACATCAGAAACACCAGCTAATAGCCTATAAGGCACTCGAGCACGACACCACTGCCCACTGCGACAATAATAATTATTGATACTTTATTGATCCCTTGAGGAAATTCTTTGTGGACAGGGTCAGGGTATCGGTGTCTTGTCCAAGGACACCTTGACATGTAGCCAAATGCTACACAAATAAAATGCTAAGAAGGCTAATTATTCATTCACCGCCTCCAAAAACCTGACAGCTCATCGAAAAACAAGCTGAGATCCATAAAATACTGCAGGGCTCTACACGTTTGTATTAACCATGTATAGAACCAACCACGTCCAACCCCCTTCACGATGCATATTATTTCCTCAAACCTTACCAAACAGTGCTCACAGTGGCTCACCACGATGCATTTGCTGTGCTGTACAAGTATTAGTGTATTGAAATGAACTGAAACCAGTGAGCAATGTCATTTGTAGGCACGACTGTCGTTCCCACCTACCACATAAGTCAATCTTCAATCCTGTGATGAAAATCAAGACATCAAGCTGTTTCATGCAAAACATGGTCGAATGATTCACTGTGGATGATATATTTATATTACATATAAAAAAAAAAAGTACTTTCACACATTCATTCCATTTAAGGCATTAAAGTATGTAATCATTCTCCACAAACTCAAAGGTTTATGAGATTCCTGGTTGCACATACAGTACATGTTTTTAAATCTGACGACACAGCTACAATCTGGATTACATATATTCACAATCAATCATGACCAGCATATATTAAAGAAGAGCCATCATTTCCACACTGTTCCAGGGTTGATCTTTGCCCCCTTTAACTACTGTCGGTTAGCAAGATCTTAATCTTTGCTCCATGCATCCCCCATGCATCTTTAGGTCACTTATTTTTAGTTATGATATAATGATAACATTTTAACGGTCAGCCCAAACACCTCTTAAAATATTTGTCCTTTCACAATCCATGTGCTTCCTTGCTGCTAAAAATCCAACTGATACACAGCACCCTCCTCACTGGGGTCCCAGTCCTCCCTGGGTGCTCTGGCCATCAGTGTGGTCGCCTCCCCACAGGCGGTAAAACTGACTGAAGTCCACATACGGTGGGACCCTGCCCGTCTCATCTGGCTGCGCTGCCTGACTGGCTCTCTGACGGAAGAGGCTTCCATCTCCCGAGCTGGAGCTGGAGCTCTGCGTCTGCGTGTTGGTGGACTGGAGGGTGGCTGTTGGGCTCTGACTGCTGGGAAGAGAGGAGGAGGGGGGAGGTGGGTGATTGAGGAGGGTGGAGGGGGAGGAGGTGACAGGTATGAGGGTTGAAACAGAGGATGAAGAAGTGAGGGCATCAGAGGAGAGGAAGGGGTCCATATGGTGCGTAGAGAGACAAAGGAGAGATGTGGAGAGAGGGAGAGAAGGGGGAGGAGGACGGGTGGTGGAAAGAGAGAAGAGGGAAGTGGAGAGGGGGAGAGGTGGAAGTGGGGAGAGGGGGAAAGGAGGGGAAAGAGGGAGTTCAATTATGGGCTGCAGGATGTCAACAGAAGTCTGGCAGGTAGCGGGGTGCAACGTGCTACAGGAGCAGAAACAGGAGAGGCAAGGACAGAGTGTAGGACATAGGATGGATATTGGCAAGTCGGGGTCCATGAGGCAGAGAAATATAGACGTGAGTCAGACAGTGAACGACGAGGAAAAGTGGAAGTCATAAAGGAGAGAGTGAAAAAAATATCCCTGCGAACAAACGGCCGAGCAAAGAACAAATGAAGCAGAAGGAAAGTCCACATACGCAGCAAAGCTAAAGCTGCATTCAGTCATATTACAGGCAATTTAAAGAGGGCAACCTGAAAAACAAAATCACATTCAGTCATTCATGCTTTGTTACCCATGAGACAATAAATGTGAAATCTACCTGCCACTGGAGAACGCTTTATTTTGATTATAAGATATATATTTCCAAATAGTACTACATATGTTGTGCACCTAACTCCCTGTGATATTGTGCATGTGCCTTTATCAGAGCTGGGCTAGTTACATCCAAATAAAAAGGTAAAGATTCATGTAATATCTTCTCCAAAGGTGGAAGGGAGACACCTAGCCAGTGTACTTGAAGTTTCTGTCAGGAACTGAATAAATAAGGTGATACAAACAGATGTGTCGTGACCTGTGACTGTATCCAACATCACAACATGGCGTCTATTTCATTCCACAAAAATGCAAACATAAGGTATCTGAATATTAACTAGAAATATGATGACTGATATCAGTTCTTCTTCTGATATCTAGCTTTGTTGCTTTTCACAAATTACCATTCATTGTTTATCAGATAATGGAGACTGGTGTCGTATCAGCCTGCGCTTCATTTACGAGTTTTTGCCACTAAGCAACAAACAACGCCGGCGCAGCTAAATGGAGTTTAGATTGTCATGCTCGTGAGCACAGTTGTGATGTAATTTGGTAGTATAGTGCCACTCTCCTTCACTGCTGCACAGGCTGCGGGGGTAAAAAGCTTGTTGTCACTACCATTTGCCAGAATAAGCACGACAGGTGGCAGTTAACCTTCTGCAACATGTAAGCAGCAAACTGTTAGATTAATACATTTCTGGAAAATCATATATCTGTATAATTTGTCTCTGTCAAACAAACTGACATAATCACAGCTCTACACTTCAGTAAGTACTAAATTAGACTATTGTACATGTTGTACAGTAACAAAAAATCAGAACTGAAATATTTTTCCAGGTGTGAGACACATATACACAAATAGACAGAACCCAGCAGTCGACCTAAGGGGAAGTGGAAGCCATGCTTCCACATAAATAAGCACAGCAGTGGAGGGACAAGAGGGAAGCTTAAAATAAAATAAAATAAATATAGCAAGGGAGGGATGAGGGAGTTGAAATCTTTGTTTATCCGATATACATATAAAATAAACCTAACAGAAAGGAGGGAAGAGTGTAGTCACAATAAAGCAGAGCCAACACAACAGAGGCAGGACAAAGGAGAGAAAATGAAGTTAATGAAGCAAAAACTCAACAGTGCTGGGACAGAAAGCTAAATTCAAATTATATCAAAGCAGGCAAACAGATGGAGAGTAGTGAAAATCAAGCTTACCCAGACCACCCAACATTGTGAGCGGAGAGACACAGGAGTGAAAAACAAGCTTACCTACAACAAGCAGGGACAAGAGACCAACCACGCTTACCCTGGTGTGGGAGTGCCTTCCTCGAGGGTTGAGGCAGTGTTGGTTCCGTTGGTGAGGATATTCTGGGAGGGCATGACCAGTGAGAGTGTGACACTGGTTTTACTGGTGCTCTGGCTATTGGAGTAGGGCACAGAAACAGGGTAGATACGGCCACCTGAGAAAAAAAAAAAAAAAAGAACATAAAAACAAAACAGGAAATTTCTAACTTAATCTCAAAGATATCTGTGACGTTCATTATGCAATAAATTCAAAGCTGCAGCTTAGTTGTTTTGAAACGTAAAAGCCTGGTGTATACCATGGCTGTTTTTTTGGTTTTTTTTACTTTTGATGGGTAGTACTATCAAGAAAAACACTTTAACTAGAATGAAGGCTCATAAAACAGGCATGTTGGGAGCCTGAAGTAAATTGGCTATTTTCTGCCTGGACACAGTTATTTGATCTCTCTGCTGCATTCTCTTAAAAGCAAACTCAAAATTCAATATTATCTAACTCTGACATGATTTAGAATATTTTAAATTTCATTAAGATTCAAGCTTTTAACAGTTTTAAAAAGTCCTTTAGTCTGATTCTGAGTCCAGTGTGTGGGTTGATTTCCTTTAAAGGGTCACAAGCGAGGAAGGTTGGGAACCTGTGAAGTTTGCAGATTTTATAGGAGTCTGAATAATATGTTGTACAATTTAAATTCTAGGAGTTTTATATGAGGAATACCCTGAATGCCCTTTCTTACCCTGTGTGGGAGTGAGCGCTCCATCAGCAAGCGGGTAGTTGATGGCGCGGATGAGCAGGGTCATGTCCTCATGCCGAGAACAGTAAGTTGCCCTCTGACGACCGGACACGTAGACGTCATGGTGCAGCCGTTTAACGCGCTCCACCACCGACTGAGCCACTGCCTCCAGACTGCTCTGCTGGGCCAACTCTGCTGCTACCATGGCAACGATTTCCTGCAATGGACAGCAGAGGAAACAGAGAGTCAGAGAAAGACAGCGTAGTTGAAGAACTAAAAGTTGATGAGGGAAATGAAGGGTTAGGGTTATGGAAAGAAAAAAGAATAAATGAGAGAAAGAAAACAGCAATCACCAGTCCACCGCCAATTTGACTTGTACAACAGTACAAAATAGTAAGATATCATGAATGAAAAGAAAGGATATGAGGGAAGAAGGAAATGAGAGGAAGCATAGGAAGGAAGGAGAAAGTATGTCAGGTTATCTGTTTGCAAATGAAGGAAGCAGAGACACCAAAAAACAAATGGAAAGAAAGAGGTTGTGGTTGGAATTAATCTACTAACCTGATTGGCCTGCTCTGGGCCATGGGCGGACTCAAGAGCACTGATTAGACCTTCTGACATCAGCAACAAGAAGCCCGTCACGCCGTCCAAACTCTGGCTGCTGTCAATCTCCGGCTCTGCGAAGACTGGCATCGCCTTAGCCGCACTGGCATTGGAGGAGGACGGGAGACCATTAGATATAGATAGATATTAGATAAAGGAATAGGATAACAGCTAAGACTAGCAGAGAGCCTGAAAGATGATACGGAAAGAGGAAGAGGAAGGAACAAACGAAAAGAAAAACATAAGTGCACCTGACCTAAACACTATAAATCTAGCTAACCTCATACTGTAGATCCAGAAAAATCACTTCTACTTATCCACATCAAATTTCTTGCACTCTCTTTGATGACACTGAGGAGGAAATTCTATAAAGATTCTATTGTATGTTTTATTGAAGATCATAATTGAAATGACTCTTAAGATATGTGAGACTGAACAGCAGACACATGCAGGAAATGAGAAGTGTGAGAGAGGGGCCCCGGGTCGTGGAATTTCAAGAGGCTCAGCTGTGGTTAAGAGAGGCCTGGACCACAGTCAGATCTGATAATAAAGACCCTGACATGAAGACAGAGCCTCCACTGTACAGGTACTGCTGAGTACACACACTGTCAGAGTCAAAAAGGACAGTACAATGTTTCATTAGCTGCCCGCTGACACAGTTCTTAAAGGAACATTAACATTTTGGGAAATAGTCTCCGTTGCAGATTGATACATTTATAATCAGATATATTTAATACCTGGTCAAGTTGGCAAATAACTTAACATCAGTTGTTGTATTAGGCGACCACGTGTTTGTGTTGGATGTCTGTTTGTGGACTGAACAAACAAGATATAACATGTTCATTAGCGGGCTTCGGTAGTGGAGGTCGGCACATTAAAGAGCTCCAAGCTGACCGCATCCAGCTCAGCGTCTCGTAGCTGAACACAGACACAAAAGATGTGTGAAGATTCTCAGTGATCCTCGTCATGGTTACCTCAAAGGTGATGTTCAGTGACAACTGAACTTGCTTGAAGTTCTTAAAAGACATTTGAAGGAAGATGAGCTTAATAAAATAATCAGGAATACTTATTTTTCTTGGTCTTGATTAATCTCAATGACTCTTCTGATGAACCATACACTAATCTGCTACAATATTAAAGCAACTCACAGGTGAAGTTGAGTAATGGCAACAAATATCAGGAACTTCCAGATAGCTTCACCTGGATGACTGACTTGCTACAATGGCATCTGTCAGGGGACAGGATTAATCACAGAACAAGTGAACAGTCAGCTCTGGAAGCAGGAAAAATGGGCAGGTGTGAGGATCTGAGAGACAAGAGCTTAAATGTGATGGCAAGATGACTGGGTCAGAGACTGGTCTGGCTACACAGACGAACTACTGCAGCACAAATCTCTGGAGCATCTATGGGATGTGGATGAGTAAAGGAGGCCTGACATGCTGTTGATGTCTTCGATGTTACATACCATGCCTCGACGAGTCAGAGCTACTTTGGCTGCACGTTGTTGTTAGCTAGGTGGTTTTAATGTTGTGGCTGACTGGCGTAGGTTTGAATTCCTCTGTTCACGATTTCTGGATGACTACTGATATTATAGCTCAGGATGTTTTAAGGTTTTTCTGACACAAAGATTAAGAACAAACAAGGACTAAACCAAACAATACAACAAAAGTCCAAATGTGGGATGTGTATCAGTTTGTGTGTCTGTAATTTTGTGAACTGTGGCTTCACCTGAGCAAGTCAATTTCACTGTAGTTGCATTTGACCCTGTAGTCTCCGAGCCTCCTGGTGCTACTCTGCCCCGCTATCTGCCCCGCCTGTTTCACACGAGCTGGATCCACACCTAGAGTAGAGAGAGAGAGACATTAGTGACAGGGGAATAGAGGATGTGTATTAGGGAGGCAGGGGAGAGTGGGGAGGTTCTCG
Source organism: Ctenopoma kingsleyae (assembly GCA_032353495.1). Taxonomy (NCBI): domain Eukaryota; kingdom Metazoa; phylum Chordata; class Actinopteri; order Anabantiformes; family Anabantidae; genus Ctenopoma; species Ctenopoma kingsleyae. The sequence continues at coordinate 3,497,920 of JAUBNQ010000001.1, read as the reverse complement.
AGGGAAAAGAGAGCATAAGCCAATCACAGAAGAGTAATAAGCAGAAGAGGAAGGTGCGAGGTGTGTGTGGAGGTGGATATCAATATGAGGGAAGAGGTCACCTTCAGCTGAGTGAATGACATGTCATGTTATTTCAATAATTTAGAGAAGGGCCTGAACAACAAAATAATTACGTGACTCCCAACTTGCAGAGAGAGAGAGAAATGGAGCGAGAGAACAAAGAGAGACAGAGGTCTGCGTTTTTAATCTAATGATGGTTGTGGTGTAAATGCTGGGAAACAATGCAGCTTATTCCCCACTATATTTATTATAGCTGTCAGACTGAACAAAATGTACTTCTGCTAAGCTAATCACAATGTATGTATTTCCCCTCATTACTGGACCATTAACTTGGCTGTCCACTGTGGACAAATGGACATGTTTGTCTTCATGCCACCTAATCTGTAGTGAAGGATCAGTCTCTGTCAAGCTGTAATGTATTTCAAGGTTTGTCTGAATGTTGTTATGCTACTGTGATGAGCTTTCATTTTTTTCTATATTGATGTGACCAAGATACATATCTGTCTATTCACTGAACAGAGATTTAAAATAATTTTTGTTAATTCTTTAAATGATCATTTACACAACAAGGCATCAAATGTTTGTTCCTCCACGCCTTATTTTGGCCTTACAGGTATTACAAATTGCAAGGTTTGTGTTTCCACAATTAAGAATTTAAGAATTGTGTCAAACACAAAACTTGATTCCTTCCCTCTTTCTAAAGTGAACTATCTATGTGTCTCACCTAGTGCAGCCAGTCTCTGCAGCTCGTCCTCGTTATCTGTGCTATGTGGTCGGCAGATCTGGAGAACCTGGTTCTGGCCATCACTGCTGGACTTACACAATAGTGCCCTGTTGGTACCTGAAATCACAGATAAACATTATTAAACAACAGTATTCACAAAATGAGACAGTGAAGTGATGGTCTGAACTTATAATTTGGTATTTAAAGGCCCATTTCACTGATTTCTAACTTGGTTCCTAAAGTTCTAGTTTGAAGAGTACATATATGATAAGTGTTAAACTTCTTTCTGTTTTGTTTCTTCTTCTAGCTAAAAAACTCCTGTAGATGATGTCATTTGGAGGAATTCACTACAGGAGCAGTTCTAGAAGAGCATATTGACCAAAACAACAGCATCCATGTTCAGACCAACCAGTCAGTCATCATCTGAATTGAGGTCTGGAAACAATAACTGAAACCAATCGCTTCCTATAAGCATCAACAATCTGTTTAAACCTCTTAAGTGGGATTTTCGACCACTCTTCTTTTGCAAACTGCTCAAGGTCTCTCAGATTTGAAGGGTGCCTTCTCCCAACAGCAATGTTGAGATCTCTCCATAAGTGTTCAATCGGATATAGATCAGGACTCATTGCTGGCCACTTCAGAACTCTTCAGCCATGTGTCTTCAACCATTTCTGGGTGTTTTTAGAGGTATGTTTGGGGTCCTGCTGGAACACCCATGACCTCTGACGTAGACGCAGCTTTCTGACACTGGGCCCTACATTGCACCCCCAAATCTCTTGGTAGTCTGCAGATTTCATGATGCTTTGCACACAGTCAAGGCACCCAGTGCCAGAGGCAGCAAAACATCCCCAAAACTTCTTTGAACCTCCACCATGTTTGACTGTAGGTACCGTGTTCTTTTATTTGTAGGCCTCATTCTGTTCTCTGTAACAGTAGAATGATGTGCTTTACCAAAAAGCTCTACCTTGGTCTCATCTGTCCACAAGACATTTGAGAATTTTGGATTTCTCAAATACATTTTGGCAAACTCCAGTCTGGCTTTTTTACATTTCTGTGACAGCAGTGGGGTCCTCCTGGGTCTCCTGCCATAGCTTTTCATTTCGTTCAAACATCAACGCATAGTTCAAGCGAACACTGTTGCTGAATCTGAATCTGCAGAACAGCCTGAATTTGTTTGGAAGTGATCCCCCATTCAGACAATCCTGTGTTGCAGTCTTTTTTTTCTCTTCCGTCCACGTCCAGGGAGATTAGCTACAGTGCCATGTGTTGTAAACTTCTTGATAATGTTGTGCACAGTGGACAAAGGAACATGAGGATCTCTGGAGATTGACTTGTAGCCTTGAGATTGTTGATATTTTTCTACAATTGTTGTTCTCAAATCCTCAGACAATTCTCTGCTTTTCTTTCTGTTCTAAAACCTAATATGAATTATGATTAAGAAGAATCTAATTTGTTCATGGCTGGGAAAGCAAACAGAAGAGAAGAAAATATCAAGCTGGAAATTAAATTGGAATATTTCACATTTCATGTTCAAAGTCTTGAGGCTACATTTAGTTGTGTTTTACTGGTCCACATTACAATATATTGAAATTTGTTAATTTAAATATTCAAATTTTAGACATTATGTAGATTTTTTGTTGTTCAACCCCACACAACCCCCATACTGGTTGCTGTGAGGTGACGCACAGGCTCAAACCTCTGCCAACTTATCAGTTAAGAGACTGTGGTGCTTTTAAAATGTATTAATCACAGGCTGATGAAGCCACTTGCTGACACATAGGATGATCAATGACTAATTCACTTTTATATTTTTGAGCCATGGAGCAGAAGCTTGATGAAGGGCCAGAACATCCCTGCCTCCTACCAGATTTGAAGTCCTGTAAATGCCTGGAGAAATCATCTAAAGCAACCAGGGAGAAACACAGTAAGTCCAGTCTGTGGGGCTCTTACTTATGAAAGACTAGCTACTCAATAGATAGGTCTTATCATGTCAGACGCACAAAAATAAAGTTGTTATGCTACATATCTATAAAATGATTACCAGCCATGTCTGCTGCATGTTCGTGTATCCTTTGCTGCCCTCCACATATTCCCACTCCCCAACATATTATACTGTGAGTCATACGACCTTAACTGTCAAATACGTTTCACATCAACACAGAGCTGGGAGTGCGTTTAAGAGCACACTTGCACTTAAATTTAAACCTCCCTGAAATTCATGTTCTGTCAACTTTGAACTCTTGACCCTCACACAAGAGCCAGCGGGAAGCTCAGGCCTCCTTTCTACTTGCTACTAATTACTATTCCATTTTCTACATGGTGCCACGTCCTTCAGGAGAAAAGAAAAGTCCATGAGTGAAGGAGAGAGTCTCTTTTCCTTTGCCTTCTACAAAACCAAATATGAATCAAAAAACTGAAAGCTTATATTTAGAGGACTTATGAAATACTCCCAACCACAGTATCTTCATTAGAATAAGAGTCAAACCACTGATTACTGATTAAATCAAGCAGAATAAATAAAAATGTAAAAACCTAATAAAAATAGTGAGAGTGCCGACTTATGAGAAATACGCCCCATCATCAGATGGCAGCCTGGTGCCTTATGATTAATTCTGATCATTCCTAAAAAGAAATACTGTCTATGGTGTAACAGTGTGGCAATAATCTCTGTCTTCCACAATCTCTTTTGAACTTCCTTACAGTTTAGGATCTAAAATGGTCTCCAGGTTTCTGTAGTAAAATATTAATGAAAGATGCTTCTTCCCTGTTCTGCACCTTAACGTGTCAGGAAATACTCACACACACATACGCTACAGACAGACCCTCCCAACAATGACATGTCCTGCCTGTAGCTAAAGCTGTACACCCAGCATTAGCTCACATGCTACTAAAAACAGCACCTTACATTCACTAATTTAGCTTCACAATTCAATAATTGAGACAAACTATGAAATCACACATTTCGACAAATCAATCTGACTTAGTCCAACCACAGTTTAACATTTCAATACTGTGGTTGAGGCAATAGCCTGACATCTACTGGTGTAAATTCATTTTCCTAAGTGGCTATCTGATACTGGCTGATCATTTGGTGATAACAATGTTGGCCAACACTACTAAACAACACTACTATGACTACTGTCAAGTCAGAGTGTGTGTGTCCATACCAACATTGGCGATGTAGAGCTTGTTGTTGAGTATCAGTGCCACCACAGCAGTAGCACCACCTGACACCTCCTGCTCCAACTCCTTCAGACGCTCGTGCACCTTCTGACTTGGAGAGGAAAGCTGGTGGAATGACACATTCTGACGACAAAGACAGAGAAAGGAGGAGTAGTGAGTAAGATAAGTGAGTAGGAGTAGGCAGACTGAAGTAGAAAATAAGGTGAATGAGACAAATGATAAAAGAGTATGAGAGAAATCAAAGTGAGGCAAGAGAGAAGATGAAAGGCAAATAGGGGGGAAAAAAGAGGAAAGGCAGGCATGATGGAAACAAGGAAACAGGCAGGAAGTGAGACGGATAATCAATGAGTGAGTGCGCAGGAGATAGCGAATTTAAAAGAAGCAGATAAGCAAGAAGAAGCATGAAAGCAGAGTAAAGGAGATTATGACTAGATGATGGTAATGAAACATTTCAGTGCAAAAAAGAAAAAAAGTGACTAACATCATCTTAGAAAAACACCCACGCCAGCAGCAGTCTCAGAGTTGAATACAGCAGTATGTGAAGCGGCGAAAATAGAGGAGCTTTAACTAATGACTGGATGCAGAGAAGAGAAAACTGACACGGGCTTATCTAACGAAACTGGCTGATGAGACCATTAGAACATAACAAGGTCATTCTCGAACGGCGGAGCATTAGCTCTCTAAATCTCTCTATATGCTTTGTAGAGTTTGCGTGTACCTCATTGTGTGGTGGGAGGAAGTTGGACAGGTGGGCCTTCTCTGCCAGGGCATCAGCTATAGTTTCAAAGTAGCTTTTCTCCACCACATCAAACGCCTGCAGCAACAACAACAACAAAAAACACATATCTGGATGACACAGTGCTGGAAAGGTACAGTGTGGATCACACCATTAAAGCAAACAGCAGGTTTTAACATCACAGATATTTATGTGGGGGAGAGGTGAAGATCTTCAACAGTGTCACTCAGAACTTTTTAATGGAACCACACTGTTTTCAGTATTGAAAGAGACATTATTAATACCCAGGGTCCTTTGTGTTTAGGTGCATAAATTAGGTGTACACGTCCACGTCGGAGTTAGCTTGTAAATACGCCACCCATGAGAAGCACTGTAGAGTTATTGTTTGTTGTATTTAATGTAAAGCACTTCAAGCTCTGACCTAAATACCATAAAACCAGTAAGACCATGAAATATACAGTACATAAAAAGTTTATTTAACTATTAACTACTGCATCGTGAGTGTTTTATTGACTGAGAAAAATTCGTACTGACTTACTTTAGCTTCTTGCTCTGAGCAATAGAATTTGACATGAGCCAGAATTTTCTGCAAAGAGTATTGTTTAGACGTAGTTTCTTTTGTCTGTGATCTTCTCCTTTCCTTTGATGATGTCATCTATCATTATGCTACCGATCAGGATTCAACAATGCATTCCCTTTTTGGATAGTGTAATTCATTTGTGTTTTCTGTACACTAAAGACATTTTAGTTTAAATTCAAAAGACAAATATGAAACCCTGGTTTTTACACCTAGATAGATTCAACAACATAGAACACAGCACCTTTCAGATGATGCAAATTTTGTAGCACTGGTGCACAAGGTGCTTCATATCAGCACAAAAGAAAATTGATCAACAACAATTTTGAATGTCCTGTAAAAGACAGAAACTACTGGTGTACTGAGCAACACATACACACACAAAGGGTTGGCCGAGGAAAACAACAGCTGATGACAGAAGAAGAAAAACACCAAAACAACAGTCACTGACATCATCAACAGCCTCCACAGAACACTGGTGAATATCTCATAATCACAAACATTTTAAAAAATTTCATCAGCAGAAATACAGAGGCCATATCACAAGATGCAAAACAGCAGTAAGAATCCACCAGTCTGATGTTAAACTGGGACGTTTGGGGTACGAATTAGACTACCAGTGCACTCCATGTTCTATGTTGTTTCACGTATCTTGGTGTAAAAACCATCAAACAAAAGCTGCAACATTTGTCTCCTATTCACTGTTTAACCGAACTGTCGTCAGCATCTAACAAACACAACTGCCCTTAGCATTCCAAAATATTGTATACTGTTCACTTTTAATGAACTGAAACAAAGTGCTCAAATTTCTTAGGAATCATGACTCATCTGGAAGTAGTGCCAATCAAAGTATAGGCATGGCCAAAGGTTTTAAAACTCTCTAGATCAGAACATGTTTCTATTTTTACAGTAGTACACTGACCATGCAGACGACAGAGATAGAAGTATTTGAACAGACGCTGTATGGCATAAAGATGGCATGAGGACAAATGTAAAGAAAGAGCATGAATCTTTTCATTTTTGTCACCACTGTAGTTATAGGTTATTTAAGGGGGGCATTAAACTTGTGACGTGGCTGAACAGCCACGATGAAGTAGGTAAACCTTTGGCAGCCTCAGAAAACATTAATAACCTCAACAAAAGTTGAGGTTTTCTGTGCATTTTATACACATGTTGAGCAACTTTGAAGTGTTTTAAATTTTGTTTGCATCTAAGATTTTACCTGAAAAGTGGTGAGAAACATGAGAAAATTTG
>JAUBNQ010000001.1:3476104-3491286 GCA_032353495.1 Ctenopoma kingsleyae | reverse complement strand
TTGATCTCTTTTTCTCACTCCTGGTAGAATATACATACATTTGCTGTGCAATCATTATCATGTAAGAATGTAATGTAAACATTTGCGTACCTGTGTGAGGATCCTGCGGACGTCGCTGTCTGTGTGATTGGAGTTTAGCTGTCCTAGTAGCAGTTCAGCTGTCAGACACTGGGAGACAAAATTGGCCACTCTGCTGCCATCATAACCATTAAAAACCCCATACAGGAAACAGCCATCCTCACCTCTGATTGGTGGACAAAGCACAAAAAATATAATACTTGTATTTCAATTCAAGAAGAATATACACTAAGAATTTAGACAAGATATTTTTCATCTATAACTCTCAGAACAGTTTGATTGTGCAGCGCTGACAATGACTGCAGCATAGTGTGGCTGTATTTACCTCACGTAATGCTTGCAGTAACGCAAATAAATGTATCAATAACACACCTGAACCTGAGGTGTCCATCCTCATTGGGGTGACTCTGAGTCCCTTTACCATCGGGGCCATACACAGAGTTGGGTGCTGTGCCAACCCCACACAGCTGACACAGCGGCAGATCATCTGTCCAGCTCTGGTGCTGTCAACGGATAAAAGAAATAAAGAAAAAAATCAAACTCCTTAATCTGTCCATCACCATTATCATTCTGACATGCCTACTTGTTTCTCTCTTTCAAACATCCTTAGAATAGTACACAGCGTCAACAAAAACGAGTTATTTGAAATCAGCAGTAGTACTGTTGCTACTGAAACAACATTTCTGAGATAACCATGACCTGGATGACTGAGAACCTTCACAGACAGAAATCAGCAGTAGTTTCCAGAGGATAAACAGTATTTATCTGCAGAGCAAACGCCACTGTGTGCGAGGACGTGTGACAATTTACCAGTATTCTAATAATTATCAAACATATATTGTTTTGTAAAACTGAAAACCTCCCTAGAGATTCTCTAGTACCTTTGGTGTAACTGTGGTCTTCTTGTGATCCTTCCGTTTGCTGTTGTTTAGACTTTAACTTTGTACAAATAACTTTCTCCTGTGCATGTAACTTGTATGGCTGTGAATCAAACACGGTTTAATTGTAATAAAGGGTTCTGCACAAGTGTCTAGTTTGCTTGTCTAAAAATGAATAGTTAAATCTGTTTGTTTACAGTGGGCTGTTAACGCTACTTAGCATTAGCTAATTATCTTAAGTCAAAAATATAGCGGTCAAAGTTTGCACAGGTGGCATAGCCAACCCCCTCTAGTTTTAGTCATATTCATTACACTGGATACATGGACACTAATAAATCACATTTGATGATTAAAGGTGTCTAGCGAGCTAACTGTTAGCAAAGCACAAACTAAGCTCAGCTAAATTAACTAGCACTAGCATCACTGCGGGTCGGAAAACAACATTATACCGGAAGTCAAACAGATGCGACCACCGGGAAAGACAAATTAGACCAAAGCACCAGTCAAGCATTTTCCGACAGTGACATTACAGGTTAAATTAGTGAGATTAATAACGACTTAAATTTTACTTACGCTCTGCATTAAAGTCCTACGCTGCGCCGCCATGTTGGACGGGACTCGTTGCGTTCACGAAACCATCGTAAGGTTCGCTCTCCAAGTTTCGAGGTGATTAGATTAACACACATTATATTTAATAACGATAAAAGGTAATAAAATTTAATATAAACATTATAAAACAACAATTCATTGTTACTTATGGGAATAAAAAAACGATCACGTAAATTGACATTTAGGATTTTCTGTATTACGCAAACAATTCTCTAATAATTGACGTAATGTGTTTATTCCAGTTGTTGTGAGATCAGGGAATCCGTTCACTTATCACGCGTTGCGCTTTATATTCACATTTACCAGTTATGAACACGTTTTGTCAATGTTATCTAATTTCCGACCGCACTTTAAGGCAACATCAGCATAACTTTAACTTTTCATTTTTTTTATTTGCAAAATAATATGGCTTATATGCAGTTCCTTGTTTATATATTTACAGTATGGTTACTAATTTAGTTACTTTTTAAAACTGTGAAAAATAAAAATACAAAAAACTGTAAGAAAAAGAACACTTCACCTTGATTTGTTAACCTGATTTTCTTTGACAATATCGCCACCGTATGGTTTTATAGTTTATAACAGCATGTTGGTTCTGGAAATTGGGTATGATTCCTGACAATTGAATTGAATTGAATTTATAGTTTTCATTGAGGCTAAAAAGCCACAGATCCGAAACAAAGTTTGACTTTTCCTCCGCTATTAATATTAATTTGACATTTCACTGTCTACATTCTAGATTTATACACATAAATACATCTTTATTAAACCAGTGTTTAACATTTATGCTATGCTTATAACTTAAATAAATAAAAATAAATAACTTCAACCAGTCACCATCACTACTGAGCAGCTTCACTTTCTTGTATCTCATTGTTGAAGTGACAGTGAAAACTGTGATTTTGAATTGGCTGGTTGAGTAAAAGACAAACATGTTATTATTTTACAGAATCCAAAGCTCTTCCTGCAAAATCTGCAGTGAGTGGGCTGCACTTAAAGGTCTTGTCAGTGGACTTTTTCAGTATCACTACTTGATTGCAAACTTTTATCTACACTATTTCTGCTACTTCTGTGTTACAGTGTGTGGAACACTGGAAATATTTCCCATTTACAATGCACTTTTGTAAGTGGAAAACAGACCAGTCCAAAATTAACGGAGGAAGAATTAAAATACAATTAATAGACAGAAATCCCATCTCACTCCTTCATATTTTTAACAGTATTTTCTTTATTTTAATTGGTTAAAATCAAACACATCAAAAACATATATTTGTATTGTTTTGCTTGATTAACACATTTCACAGAGGAACACACATGTCTACGTCTGCATGTTTATACAGTATAAAGTATATCTGTGCATATATACTTAAATAATTTGGTCACATTTTTTTTTCTCGCTGTATTTTTCACACATAGTATTATTATCCCAAAATAAAAACATCTCCTTGCCCTGAAAGCAACATAAAGGATGAGGCATGGACCTCACAACAGCACTCAACAGACCATAGATCTTCTTTCTTGTTATTTCTTTTTTATACAGAACTAGCAAAATGCCCTAAAATAAAGCATAATCAGTTTTAAACACTCTAATATACTGAATTATAGATATACATGTATTTATAGAGAGACAGATTTTACTTTATTCTTCTAGAAAATGGAGCAAAGCATGTTCATAAATACTCATGGTTGCCTCATCTGTTGATTTGTTGGAATAAATTGGAAAACACAACTGATAAGCAACCTGCAGTTTGTCATTGTAGTAAGTTGTCTGTAGGTCTGCTGACATGAAAGTGTCATTTTGTGTTATTTGAGATGGTCTATAATGGTATCAAATGCTTGGATGTATTCAGGATTTGCACCATTAGCTTTCATCCTAAAGATGCCAACAGATGACTGTGATCCTCTGCGTGTCAGGGATTTGCTGTTGCGTGTTCGCTGGATTTCGCTTGGCAGTCGGCACTAAGGCAACAATTGTGGAAAGAAAAAGTGGATTCCTCAGGGAACATGAAAATACACACTTTCCCACATATATCCAAAAAGAAAAAACGTAGAGGAGACCTGTCAACACACACAAACACTCACACGAACACGCTCCTATTTTACAGCTGAGGGGATTAGTTGCCAGTTATGCCACTGTTGCTTTTTTGTCTACACTGATTTCCTCTAATGCACCTCTAAGGAGTTTTGTCAGCAGAAAATTGTGTTGTATCTGTTCAAAATCAATACGCCTTGAACCTGTGCTTGTGCATGTGTGTGTCCAACTAACACTGATCACAGTCATTTTGCTGACTGACAGCAGAATATGAAGACAATGTGGTCACAAGCATTGATCTGCTACAGGGTGACCATTTCAGCAAACCATCCCCCCCACCCCCAAATTGTTTCTGAAGCCCTCGATACACTATAACACCTTTGATTGAACCCAGTGTCTCTCTGCATCCCACAACACTTTCCTGAAGTCATTGCTGTTGTTTTAGCTGCAGATTTGCCCCCACGATTGACTTCTTGTCCCCCCCCCCCCCAGCTGCTACCTGTGCCTCCCCAAATGTGGAAAGTTGCCCAAGATTTCTGACATAAAGTGACATAAACAGATGTAAAAATCCAATAACTCTACTGCCAAATTAATGAAACACTCTAATGTCTCTCCTCTGATCACTAGAGGTGACACTGAACAAAATGAATAAATCTTTCCACGTGCAAATGGAAAAATCCCTGGAACAAAACTGACGTCATACTGCACTGATTTGACCCAATGCCTTGTTTTGTCAGTTTGATATCATAAAGTGTATATGCACATTTAACAGAATCTTTCTTTAGGTTTTATGGTCAAATCTGAGGTTGTCGAGTTTAGCACTACATCAAAACAACCCATTGCTACTTGACAAGGTTAACCCAGTACTGTGTCAGGGCTAAAGTAACCCAGACTGGATCAGTTTTAACCCAGAGATTTTTAGTGTGATGGAAACAATAAAACACACAAAATCAGAAAGTGTGGGCAACGTCACCTAGAACCTCCCCACTATGTATCTATCACCAAGTTCTCAGTAGTCCTGACGCTGATAACCTCCAGTGCCATCAAAGGCCCCATCGCTGTTGGCCTGACCCCCTCCTCCTCCAGGGCTCTCCAGGTCATCCCCACTGAAGGAGGTGTAGGGAGCTCCAGCTGCGTCCTGGCTGGGGTCCGTGTACTCCTGGGAGAAAAGGGCTGAGTCAGCCCCCAGCTTGTACCTCTGAAAGGCCAGGAAGGACTGGCCCGCCTTGGATAGACACAGGGGGATGAGAAGGTAAAAAAGGTGCATTGGTGGTGATTGAAGGGTGTGAAGATAGATGTTGAAGCAGAGATAAGTGTTAGAGCCGAGGTTTGGGAAAAAGAGAAAGAACACGGAGAGAGAGAGAGAGAGAGAGAGAAACATTGATTAGTTGGCCAGAAAGTTTATGAAGCTTATTAGATAATTACTGTGAGTTATTTAGTCAGTCAGAGCAGGTAAGTTCCACAGGCAACAGTGCAAAAAGCCCATTTAGCTTTTGTTCGGCTCTCTAATGAGAAACAGCATCTCAACACCACTCCACAACACCACTCCACGACGGGAAGGCTCAGTGCAATTAAACAGAGTCTGTGTGCATTATTAAACAGCTGAAACCTGCACTGTAAAAGACCACAAATCTCACTTTGGTCAATAATTAGAGATTTTTCAAGACAAGAGCGAGCAGGAGTGGAGACACTCACAGAGAGGGACAAAACCACATAAAGAGAGAGAAGGGGGGTGGGGGGTGGGGGGTGATTTAAGCTCTGAGTTCTGGGAAGTTATATGAGGAGGTTTTATTTACTGCTGTGTCTCAGCTCGATCAGATGTTGCAGACAGATCGTCTCCGCCTGAACTGTTTCTGATACACCTCTCTGTCTTAGATACATCATATTCAATATCAGGTTGACTGATCGCATGAATACTGTACTTTTTAAATTGATTTTGTTATTATGAATGTGTAACATTTTAGTACTCATGTAATAATACATATTTATGGCTGAATAACATGCACAGATTCAAGCCATAAACATATAATGAGTATGCATTAAGAGAAAGGCTACTCATTGCCTGTCTGTGGCAGTGTGCAAATTGAACTTAAGGGACTTCCAATTAATGAGTTGGAACTGTACTTTCCCCTGTTGGTTTGGGCCGTGCTTTTGTTTCCACTTCCACCTGCTCTGAGAGTTACATTTCGGCACCTCTCAGGGGGAGGTACTAAATTAAGTTCCAGGTGCTCGCGGGACTGTGGCCGGTGACTGGTCCAACAATGTGTCAACACATTTAAACAGCGATCATAACAACATCCACAGCCAAGCACACTACTCACTTCTCTTTGTGCATAAAGACATTTACTTACAAAAACAATGCATAGAAAAGAATAGCTTAAAAGGATGTGAGGAGCAATATGGATATTCAGGCCCTCAACACCATTTGGAGGAGATGAGGCTGTACCAATAGATTTCCCAACAGCTGGAAGACCTAGGGATGCAATGCTGGCAGAAAAATAGGATTACAGGAAGATCAAGGACCAGAAAGTCCTGGATGCTGAGGTGTGAGCTGGATACCATGATATGCAGTGGTACCAGGAGAAGCTGCGCTTCCGGAGTCATAATGTCACTTCTACATGTCAAACTAATGAACTGAAACTGAATGTGTTACTGCTTCTGATTTTAGAAATCTTAGTTGGTGACTTCTGCTAACTCTGGAAAGACCCAGTTAGCTTTTTCTGGTGCTTCCAGTACATATGCTATACATTAAAAGGCCACTAAATCTAACGTCACATTTACTGTAACGACATGAGGGTCACACTGATTGGCTAATATCTGTCTGGAAAAATGTTAAAGATCAGGGATCTGTCCTTCCAAAAGGGATTACAGGGATTTAAGTAGGTGTTCGAGGCCAAACATCTCAGCATTTAGCAATGCAATTGCTGAGTCATAGGTATGGATTGACTATCATCTGCTCATACATTATTATTATTCCTGGGTCAGGAAATAAGTTATTTGTGTGCACAAACCTTCTGCACCATCTCACTGGCAAAAGTGATGTTGTAGTGATTCTTCTTGCTATCGGATTACACATGCACTTAAATATAAAAAGACACTTCCAGTTGTATTTGATACTACAACAAGTGCAGCCACATGCAAGGAGTGTGCAGGAGCAGCTGCAGTGGGTCAAAGCAGGGAGCAGGGGGCAGGGGGAAAAGACGGCAGGGTCAGACAAGAGGTTGGTGAGGCTGAGGAGGGAACAGCTTGGTGTATTCCTCTTCAAATGACACATTCTTTAACTTCTCCACAGAGAAGACAGTCTGGGCACCCTGTTGGAAAATATTCACACACTTATGAGTTCACAAACACAAATGAAGATGTTCACACACACATCCACGCACTAACCCAAAAAGAGGCTAGAGGAAGAGTAGTTAAGGTGTACACCTGTAGAGCTCATCAGCTATGCTGGCAACTAATGGAGAGGTGATTCACAGTTTTATGTGTTCAGTCGCTTCTTAAGCCATCCACAGCTCTGGAACAAATGTTAACTAATAGTTATGTTACACCAGCAGCCGACAAATGAGGCGTGGTAGCTCTTACCCAGGTGAAGATGGAGAAGAAGGAGAAGGTGATGGCTGCCCGGGCAGCGTCGCCTCTCTCCCTCAGCGGGTTGTCCTCAAGCTTGGTCACCTGCCACTGGTTGGCCAAGAAACAGAATCCCACAAACCACATGAAGGACCAGAATGCTGGGGAAAAAAAACGGACGACAGCTTTAAAAAAACATAGCTTCTGGAAAATAGCTCCACTAACATTTCACATCTTTTGAAATTAAAATAATTTAACCATCAAGTTACTCATCTGTAATCCACATATATTTATTGTTGAAAAGAAACTTTATTTTAGAAATGTTTAAAGCTAAAACTGAAACTGCTAAAGGAACATTTTGACATTTTGAGAAATACATGCATTTACTTTCTTAATGGGAGATGAGAACATCAGTGTTGCTAAATATGAGGCATGAGATGGAGATACTTCTGGGTTGGCCTACAAAAAAACGTCATCCCTACCGTACTACATAAATCTTCTCCACACTCTATTTTTTTCATTTTGACATACTGTAGGAACAAAAAAACCAAAACAAAGCAAAACACAAGAACCATAAAATCTGAAAAGGTAATGTTTGTATTTTACATAGTGAAAACGACAAACGTGTTCAATGACCCAGTTTTTATGTTTGAAAATGTAAATCTAAATTGTAAATATCAAAAACATATGTACAAATTTAAGTTATAAGCAGCTAATTACATCAAAATGTAGCTTAAGGCTCAGGCGTGTTTTGCTTCTGCTATAAAACTCTTCAAAATTGCATATATACACATACAATCAGACAAAGTTACAGTACATGTCTTGCATTCACATACCGCAGAGTTTCCCACATAGTGGAAATGTATACTGTAAAACAGATAAAACAACTGTATACAACACAAATCAGGTGTCACAATAGATTTTTTTTTTATTTGTGGCACTCCATGAAAACATTTCTGTAAACAATGGCACTCAGGGCCACACCACAGGCCTCACACTTCCATGACATGGCGGTCCTATTATTGTCCACTTGGAGGCAGCATCTGCATTTCTAGCAACCTTTTCTGTTCTTTTTGCTCTCCATCTGTGATTGTGGCAATGGCCACAGGAACATACTCAGTTCACCTGCTTACAGGAACACCTGTCTTGTTCATGTCACAAAGCTGACACACCATTTCCACCACAAAGTCCTTTTCTGCACTTGCTTCGCTTTGCTAATCTCACAGAGGAAGATGAAGGCATTCATTGCTGCTATGTCCAAAAAGTGCAGCAACATGGTCTAATACCACCGAGCAATATTGGATGAGCTGGTCTAACAGGTCAACCCAACCCATGCTTTTATTGTAGGCTATGGTGGATGTGGGGCAAGGTATTTTTCTGACAGACCAGCATCCAGCTCCACCCTTCACCCAGAATGAATTCTCTCTGATTATCTCACCGCTCCTCATTCACATTCTTTCAGTATTTGCCCTCCACCTGGGACATCCTTTTTGGTTCTCCCAGTAGGGGCCACACGCTCCAAACTTCATACTGGCCTGGTCAATGAACAGTTTGGGACTGGTGTAAAAATCATCCATGTAAATACGGTACCCAATCCAAAGACAAGGTGGCCTTATAAGGTCCATGACCACATCATAAGACAGCCCACGCTCACTATTTTTTTGAGTCTTGCCAGACTATAACATGAAGTTGAGGGTGTAACCACTGCTTGACCCAGCCAATATAAACATCTTCATGTCAGTTTTTACCTTATTTATCATCATTGTTTCATCCACCACCAGCTCCCTCCTCAGGTGATCCAGCAACCCCTGAGACAATCAGTCATCATATGGTGTATAGAACGTAAAGGCTATAGAATAAAATACCTTGACATGACACTGACATAGAAAAGGCTGACCAAGAAAGTAAAACTGCTACAGTACAGTAAAAATTGGGAGATTAAATTGTCATCATGAAGACTATTAACTAAAAACAATAAGGGACCCAGGGTTAATTCCTGTGGAACTCTACAGATGAGCAAGCAGTGAGAATCACCCCAAAAACCAGACATGGTTTGAACCTGCTGGAACATGGTGGCAAAAAGTAAAGAGATATTTACATATTCAAACATTGTCCTGTCACTACTACTGCATTTGGCGGTCTGGTGGTTAATCAGACACATCCAGGCTGTTCCCTTGCTTCAGTAAGCTACAGAACAACTCATATTACAACACAGATATGGTGGCAGGCAGAGAGTGACAGAAAGTGTATGAGTGATAAAAACAATGAAGGAACATCTTGTCTATATGGTCGCATTAACTGACTCAGTTGTCGACTATTTTGTCATCATTTCTGAGTTCGTTACAGTAACAGTGCAACAGAGAAGAGAAAGCGTCTGTCACAACACAATGTCTCAGACTATTTTGCTCCAGAGGAGTGCTCCTCTAATTATTATCCATCTCATACCTCATCTGCTTTTGCTGTGATGATTACATAATTTTAAATCACTGAAGTACATTTTTTCCCCATATTTGGACAAATCTGTCCAGCTGATTAACTACTCTTTATAAGTTTTGGTAGGTGGTGGGGCAGGGCTGATATGCGGTTCATTTGTTGTCCACGTGGGACAACGGACAACAAACGAAGGTTTGTATGTAAGAAGAAGAAACATGAACATGACTAATTCTATAATTATATAAAAAAATATTTTAAAAAATTAGAGTATGATATCATGATTTCAGAATGTTACTTTCACAAGTCTGCAATTAAAAAAAATCACTTATGGGGAACTATTTTCATACATATCACATACAGTTTCCATGCAGCCAATACCACCATATCAAATGTCTTTGTGTAAGATAAGAATATGTGTATAGAACCCACTGAAAATCAACAGCCAACTAAGGAGTACCATGCAGCTTTAGTCTATTTTTTGTGCTTCATATATTCACTGGATAAGCTTATAGTACTATAGGTCCCAGCAGGAAGGCATGTTGGGAACCCTCCCAGCATGCCCTGGGGCAATGGACCTACAGGCATATGCATATGCATATTTTATTAGTGTCTCTGAGGCTTCAAAGGAATATTTGTCAGATCATCTAACAATTGTCTGAACCCCCCTCGCTCCATGTTTCAACAATTGTCAATGCTACAATGACAGCTGACAATGCTTGTAGCTGCCCACCATCCAACAACCACACCATAGATACAGATGAAGACAGTGTATGAAACACTGTATGGGCCTGTGTGCTGTTATTCCCTATGAAGGCAGGCTTTTCATGGGGGGTCTGGGGGCTAAGAAAAGTTACAAACACTTTAACACCACAGCATATACTGGCATTTACTGGGTATGTGGTGGTAAATGCCTGATGGCATTTAACACCAGCATGCCTCAATGGTGTTACTGAGGCATTCACACAGAGTGCTTCCTACTGTCGTGGCCAAAAGTAACACACAAAATAGTTTCCTAAAAAATGTTATTCAGTAAATAGAACCAAAAGAAGAACTAAAGTCCAGTTGCTACTGAATAACATTTTTTGGGATAACCATGACCTGGAGGACTGAGAACAAATCTAACCAAATCTAACCCTAACCCTAACCCTTTGGAACTTGCTGCTTCATTTTGATGCATGTGCCTATGGTATAGAGATTTAACAATTCTAAACATTTTATACGTTTCAAGTACTTTTACTGGCAAATAAATAAAAGTATGCAACGAGTCAGTATTTACAGTGTTGACCCATCTTCTTCATGACCTCTGAAATTCAGCTTCTGGGCCAAATCCTGACAAATCATCTGTCAGCACTTATCTTATGGCTCTTTGAATTGGAAAAAGTTGTTTTTTTGGTTACAGTGAGTCTGGATCTAATTTTTAGACAAACTATTTTGAAACCAAATGAACATACAGTATTTGTATCAAATGTGGCTGAACAATCAGTGACAGATCATATTTGGGCAGTGTACTAATTTTGTTGGTATTTTGTAAGGCCAAGAAACTCTAGCCCTGTAATTCACAGCAGCAGTAATGCTGCTTGGTGTTACAGTGAGATGCAGAACTGCTTTGATGGGACATCTCTGTGGCCTCATTATTTCTTTTATTAGTTGTAAGTGTTATTGTCCCACAGGCTGCTCAGCACTTTGTTAATCTGTTTTGAAAGGGTTATAGCACAAAAAAATAGTCCCACGCACACTAGCATCACTTTCTAAGTATACAGTGTCTTTACACCTGTTTATGCATCTATCTGTCAACATTTCATGTCCTCTAAAAAACTTTAGCACTATTCTGTCAGAGGAAACATTTTTGAATGTCTTTACCTGACACGCCGATATCGGCCAGCACAGCTTTCTTGCGATCTTTGACGCTGCTGATCTGAGGGAAGTAGATGTCCAGAGCAAGGAAGGCCAAGCAGCACAGGAAGTCCATGGAGCCCATAAAAACACCATAATTACAGGCGTTTTGGTTGCGATTGAAGATGCAGTACTCCTCCACTTCATTGGGGCGGTTGATGTAGCCCTCATTGGCAATGCAGCCGAAGATCACAATGGAGAAGAGCTGCACAGGAGAAGAGAAAAAGGACGGGACTGTGAGACAGCAAATAAGGCAGCCCCTCATAGTTCATGGTACTGTCAGGATCTTTGAATAAAAAAACATAAATAAACAGGATACAACGTAAGACATTTGTTAGCAAGATCTGGCTTTCATTATTTTTAGTTGTTCAGGGCAACACTTTTGGCAAAAATTCCCATGTAAATGTAAATCTAAATGTGCAATTACAACTTTTGTATTGTACCATTGGTGCATATTTTATATCTCTGGCACACACACTCTACCTCTACCTTGTAATTTTGTGCTATTAATCAATACAACATTAGACTTTTTTCACATTATTGGACCTCCGGGTGGTACAAAACCACACACCGGGGACCTCCAGCGCATTTTTACAATCATGTAATTATCCCAACTGTAGGTGCACTGCTCACCAGCACTGTTAAATCCTTAATATTGGATGCCTACACTAATTTGTTATCTATATGAGCACAGCAATACTCACTCCACTGCTTGATTAGAATCTATGGAGGAACGGTTTGACATTTTGGGAAATACCTATTTGTTTTCTTACCATGAGATCAGTGAGAAGATGAACACCACTCAGATCTGGTTGTTCAATAAAAGGCTATAGCGTACTTTTTTACACTTAATCTATCGTTGTTCATCATTTATATGATGAACATGTTAGCAAACAGTTGATAATTCATTTTATTTACAGACCAGTGTCATTCTTTTAGATTCATGTTCCTGGTTACATGGAAAATGTCCAATATTCACTGTTTTCAGGTATGTCATATAATTTAGATGTATTTACAGTAGAGACTTTATTTAAACCTAGTGCATCGTCACTCTGTGTCCATAAACAGCACTTGTATAAGCACTGAAAATGAATGATGTCAAATGAAAAGTCTTGTTTTTTGCATACAAAACCGAAATGTGCATGTGGTTTTGGGGGGAATTTCTCCTGTGTGTTTTTTTCTAAAAGCATGGTTACAAATGTATTTGTGTTAATATATAACACACATCATAATGCAGCACATGCTGAAGAGGTTTTATCCTTACAGTGGTGAAACTGTATGTCTCAGGTGATAGAGAGAAGACCACAGGAGTCAGTGAATAGAAGAGGTTACCATGATAGCATTTGTTTCCTCACTCCCTAATGGTCCTTTGCATTCCTGTCCTTTCATCCTGTCGTCTCTGTCCCCTCTTTTATTTTCTTCTCCTCTCCTGCCTGCCTTTGCCTGGAGGAGCTATAAAGGGCTACAAAATGGAGTCAGTAACAGGAGCACGTTACTAAGATACCATCTCCTCTCCTCTCCTCATCTTCAAAACCTTTCCGAGGCCATAAATATGAGACCACACACACACACTGTGTCAGTATTCCACCCTGCAGTGCAGTGTAGCAGTCGACTTTATACGTCAGTTGATAACGGATCAGACAACTCCATCCAACTCAGACCAAAGCTTCAGGGAGCTGCTTCTATCTGGATACGAGACTGACTGTGTTTATGTTTGCCTGCAGCCTGTGCATGAATTTTGATCACACCAGCATCACCAGATCACATTAGAAATCATTTCAGGTTTCCTTTCCTATAGAACAGGTCCGTACGTTGTTCTTTCATTAAACTAACTAAACAGCCTCATGTTATTTATCTAATTTACCTGATGACGTCATTTCTGCCTCTCTGTATTGCGCACACACAGGAGAATGCACAGAGAGCGCGTGACGGGAAATATGACTTTTAAAGCAAAAAGGCCAAAACTCATACACACACACACCGGCACAGAGCGATGCACATAACACACATCGGGAGTGGCGCAGTTTTTTTAACAATCATATTGTATTGTAAGCACAGCTGATATTAAGTAAAGGAAACCATCTGTTTATATGTTGTTAGTGGATTTTCCTTTCCTTTGATGTTATATGAACAAGGGCTGCACAATTAATCGAAATTAAATCGCAATCGCGATGTCAGTCTGTGCGATTACATGAACGCAAAATGCTGCGATTTAAATGATGAGTACATGGATTGAAGCGACGATCTATTATCTCTCATTCACTCGAAGTTTACCAGCTGACTAACGTGAGACTGGCATTGGAGGTCCAGCATTACCACCCTGCCTGCACCTCTTGCCACAAATTTGCCCCCCATGTGCAATTTTGTAGATCGCCACTGACACGCAGGTATCTACTTTAGAATCAGAACGGCACATTCTCACTTCTCCATCCACCCTGATCTGCTGTTCTGTGTTGAACTCAGGACAACTTCCCCTGGCTTTGTTGATCAGTGTGCATCTATAACATCGCTCTCGGTGGAGCTGACTTTATTTTCTACTTTCTTGTGGTCAGACATAGAAACCATAATGTATTTATCACTATCCGTATTCATAACAATAAGAATAAGGAAACGTAAGAAGTGAACGATGCTGTGTGACCTGCAGCAGCAGTGAAGCGTGGAGACTTTTACTTTTATTAACGCGCCTCCAGAACCGATGTTCACAGTATTGTAACAACAGGACACAGTAATATGTACTCTGCAGAGTAATAATGAAGGTCACAGGACGTCTGTGTCATCAACAGCAGAAAAAATCCTCTCACATCCTTCTCTCCATGCAGGTATCTTTATAATAAATAATAATAATTAATACTTTATTGATCGCCTTGGGGAAATTGTTGTTTGGACAGCTGCTAGACCTGTGTTAGCCCTACTATGGGGTTTCAGTGTGCTGTCCATGGACACCTCGACATGTAGCTTGAGGGGGACTGAGAATCGAACTGCTGACCCTTGAACAATAACTATTATTTAGTGATGAATCGACCTGAATCATGAATCAAACATCAGACACAGCCTTATTTTGAGTTTGATCCATGATGATGAAGACACAGAAAAACATAAATCTATGAGGTAAACAGAAAACACTCCCAACATTTTGTAAATCATCTTTTCACATGAGATAATTTCTTATAAAAAGGAGCTCACTCAGCTCCCTGTAGTTTGCACCGTGAGAGAGATGATTGGCTGCGGCAAGACCACTAAGCTAATCACAGGCAGAGAGGGACGGGACAGACCTTTGTTTTGTCAAAACAGTATAATTTGCATGTTATTTACCTCTGTTGTCATAGTTACTAATATGTTATGTATAATTATCAGATTCAGTTATTAAATATTTTAATCTCAAAATGAATGAGGTCTGTGTACACTCGATACTGTTGCACCTCTGAAAAAGAAGGTAGTTAATTAGAGGAGTTTAGCTCCATGGTACAACTCACAAATCCATAGCTTAAAGCAGACTACACGAAAGCTTGAAAGGAGGTGGCGCTCCACAAATGCAGATGAATCTTGCTTAGCCTGGAAAGATAGTTTACTAATGTATAAAAAAGCTCTCCGTAAAGCTAGAACCACATATTATTTCTCATTAATTGAGGCAAATAAGAACAACCCCAGGTTTCTTTTCAGCACTGTAGCCAGGCTGACAAAGAGTCATAGCT
>JAUBNQ010000001.1:3397508-3409078 GCA_032353495.1 Ctenopoma kingsleyae | reverse complement strand
ATTTCATCCACTGCGGTCACTGCTCAGTGTTTTGTGTGTGTGTGTGTGTGTGTGTGTGTGTGTGTGTGTGTGTGTGTTAGAGAGCGTCATCATGCATCAGTTGCCCTTACAACAACAAGTTTGATCTTTCACCTTTGAGCTTTGACCCCTTTCGATGAAGGGTGGAGGAAGGGCCACAATCAGATACAAGTGCAAGATTTTAAACAACATATCAAAGGAGCATTAATTTATTAAAATAAACACAAACACTTGTTATTTTTTTATTTCTATGCACTGTGAATTCACAAATGTGTTTGTGTGTTTTAACGTGTGTTTTTTCGGTTTCTGCTTATTTAACTCTCCCTCTAATGCATATCAATTAATCAATAGGTTAATGTATTACAAGCAAGTGAGACTGGAAACACACACACACACACATTATGTTTATGAGTCATGTAGCGTACAGATGACAGCATTGTTACTCAGTTTGAACATATGTTACCACTAACACAAACTCCATAATGGAGCAGCAGTGGCTTTACCCTGTGTTCACACTGAGAGTGGCTCAGTTGATTTGTCACTGTGCAGTGACTGATGGTGGGTTGGGTCACAGGCTCTGATGACATCTATCTGTTAATTAGCAAATAGCCCCTGTACACAAATATGGCTGACGTATGTACTTCTTCATCTTAAGGCAACACAGTCTCCTAAAAATTATGTCCCCATACAGCTAAACTGAAATCACAAATAGGTTTTTATGGGGAACGTTTTCTCGTAACATAATGGTTATATTTTCACTATTAAAGTAAATGACAAGTCAAGTTTTGTCCACCAAAATATCCAATATTACAGTTCAACATCCAGATATGTGACTCCAGTGTTATTATTTATGGTTGGGTTCACTTCACATAGACAATGTCTGCATTAAAAAAACAAAACAAAAAAACAACACAGTCTTTCTCTAACACTAATCTCAGTACTTTTCTTGACTAAACCCAACCAAGCACATCTACACCTGCCATCTACCCCAACTGCCTTATTCTGACTAACTTTCTCTTAATAAATGTCGTATGTAGTGATTCATTCTTTCAAAAACTATGTTTCACCATAACATGATGATTATGTTTGTACAAAAACGTAATCACAGCCGCGGTTTAGTTGCATAGGAACGTAATTTATAGGAAACGGAGTTGACTCACAAATTTCTAACAGCCTTAGAGTTACTAGTGTATGCGGAAGGAGACACACACTGTACATACATATTGTTCTCACACACTCCCACACACAAATACACACACACATCCTTGGTCATTCCCTTTGGCTCCTGATGCCTGTAGGATTAGGGAGCAGTCGGCCTGTCAGCACCTCTCCCACCAGGCGTTAAACAGACTGTGTGGAGGTGCCAACAGCTCTCTCCTACACCGCACTCGACTTACTATACTGTAAAACAAAGAACGTGACATAGTGTTACTTCTGCAAAACGCTGGAGTACGCTGTGAAGCGCTACACATGATGCTGTTATTGCAATACTCAAACAGTTTGAACCGTGCTGAACCTAAGTAAGTCACAAGACAATTAGAGGAATTAGAAAAACTAAGTTGTGTATTTGTTTCTGTTTGTTCCTGACCACTTCTTTCCCAACTTTATTGCTACTTTTATTTTATTTTTTTTTAACCTTTAATTCATCAGGAAAGACTTACTGACTTACAGTCACCTCTCTCTTTTCAGTAATGTTCTGATCACATTTACACCTGGAAGCTGCCCAGTACAACCACAGTCTGATCTGCAGCCACTGAGCAGCTCAACTGGAGCAGTGAGTGTTAAGGGTCTTGATCGAGGGCACAACAATGGTGTCGATAAGGAAGTGGAGTGCTGCTTTTTCCGCTTATCTCACCCAGAGTGATCCTGCTGGTTCAGTGATTATACCGACGGCCTTCCAGCTAAAAAGCTTGTTTATCTACAGTAAAGTATAGGACCGGAGACTTTGTCTAGTCTCTAAAAATCAAATTGAAAAATCAGAAGAATCTTTGTTTAAATGTTCAGTAAGATATGGGGACCAAAATGGAAATGACTGTGACACTTGAACTAATATTTCAGCATTTGTCCTATTGGTCTTGGATTGTTATGTTATCTGGATGGATGACTTTCAAACCTCACACATGCTTTTTCTTAGAAATCATTGACCACACTGTAAAACACTCCCCAGCTTTTTGTTTGTGACCCTTTTGACTTCTCACATTAGTCATAAAATTAATATATGGATAGATAAAAATATGTGTAGAGGCCTCTACCACTGTAATCATAATATGTAGTCACTGGCTACTGCTACATACGACACTGCTCTGGCACACTTGCCTCCTGTCACACCACCGACTGCTAACAGCTCTGTCCTGTTGCATAACCCTGTTAGTGAAACACTTCAGCATCTGCAGCATAGCAAGCACACCACTGGACACATCCCTGCAGCTTTCAAAAGCGATTTTAACAGCACTGGTGGCTTTTGATACCCTGCACACTCTCAGATACCATCACAAATTACATTTGCACTATATAAATCATGGGATTTGCTAACTATTAGGAGAAGATCTGAGGTTAAGACACCTAAATGCAACTGTCCAAGATTTTTTTTGGTTAATAATCAACTTAACTATCAAATGTTTCACTTCAGTTATAAGGAATCCTTTATGGACATGTCTCTACTCTCCATATGCAAATCTACACCCATGGACTACTGCACCTGTACCTCTGTATGTGCATGTTCGTGCATATGAATGTGTTGTATGTGTGTGTTTGTGTGTGTGCGCCCTCCTATGGTGCAGAGCAGAGTGTGTGTCAGTCTCAGGTGGTGTGAGAGCGCTCGTAAACATCTCTTTGATTGAGAGGCCATGAGGTCCGTTTGACAAGTGGCCTTGTGCTGCCAGCAGAGCGCTGCATTGCCATAGTTACGCAGTGTCATTTCGCCGTAGACACACAGCACTGTCATGAAAGAGCTGCTGCAAGTAGACGGCGGAACAACTCCGTCAATTAGTTAATGAGGAAAAGGTCACGAGGCATTTTAACGTCTTTAGTATGTTTATGTAATTTAACCACTGAATTGTTGACCTTCCATTTGTGTGTTTGAAATGTTATTATGGTTTTGCTATTAGAGGGTTTTGACTGTTGTGTCTTTCCTCTCATACTGTGAACATAAAGCAAAAGACCCCATCATCTTTTGTTGTAATGGCAATACAGTTAACTTATCCTCAACATTAACCGCCACTGGTTGATGATAGATGATGACACATCTGATCGCCCAGTGGCCTAATGGATAAGGCATCAGCCTCCGGAGCTGAGGATTGTGGGTTTAATTCCCACCTGGGTCATGAACCACTGATGTTATACTGAAATGTCCCCAGCGTGGGATGAGTAAAGGCTTATCTTATCTTACGTACATGGACGGTTTGTGAAAAAATGGGTTTCTTAGGCACAGAACAATAAAAGATCCCCCACCCCACCTGTACTGGACCCCCAGAACCAAAACAACTTACAATCAGGCTCAAAATGCATGTCTTATACATGCCTGTATTTCAAAAGAAAAATGTGCAAATTGTGCAGCATTTACTGAACTGTAACACACGATTTCCAGCATTTTTTGACATAGGTCCATTTCTCATTATTGTGTTTCTGTGTGAACAGGTGTAAACACAGTGTTCAGAGTTTAAGCCTGGTTTATCCTCGGTAACAGGTAGAAAGTAAACACTGCTTCTATCACCAGTGCAGGTGTGATAAAAAAAAAAGACTCAAATTGAATGCTGGTACAAACACATACACAAAGAGCACACTCTCTTAGACATTCACACCTCATTCCCAGAAACATATCGCCTGTCACACACACCTCGCTTGCTTTCAAACCCGCCGTGATGGAGATTAATAGCAGCATTTAGAGCCCGCTGAGCTCCACCTGTCAAGGCTGAGGCCCTCAGGGCAGCCCCAGTCTGTGCCTAAGAAAGAGAGACTGTCCAGGGGCAAGATCCATCATGGAAGTCTGTGTCAGTGTGGATCTCTGGAGCGAGCCTCCACAGCTGGACCACCAACACGGGGCCATCCGTCCAGAATGACAGGTACCCTGAGAGAATTCAACTGGAGCAGACTTGATAGCTGCTGGATGGAGAAGTGTAGGGACTGAGGGGATGTGTGAGAGCTACATGGATATTGAATGGCTGTGCATTTATAGAGGTGCATAAATACACATGGGTTTAAAACTGCATCTGTGCATTATAAAGATGAGATGTGATGATGAGAGACGTGAGATCTACTTCTTCTGTTTTTTTCCCAGTGTGATGTTTTAGCTGTGAACATGTTACTGGCTTTGTACTATATATGACTCACGCAGTGCACTGTCTCTTCTGTTTATGTTTACCACTGCAGCAATAGCGTATCCGTTACATCTGCGATGTTCTGAGGTGTCAGACTCATTTTCAACTGTACAGTTCAACCACACTGGTTGTGTACAGACAGTTGACGTTTTCAAATACAAACTCCTCCTGTGCCATTTAACTGCCATTAGTACCATCAAAAAGTCATACACTCCAACTGACAGGCTGAAAAATAAATTCAATCAACTAAATAAACCTAACTTGTTTAATAGAGGCTATTTTTGCATTTTTGTGTATTTTATGTATGACTGTACATTGTGACTACAATACTGTAATTACTAATTATCATATCAAGCTATGCCACAGACATTACCAGTATTTGCCCCTGACCATTACTGCTAAAACAAAGGTGGACTTAGACTTTATGTGAAAAGTAAACTGTACTACAATTGAATCAATTATTAACCTAAAAATAATTTCAAATAGGCTATTGTTTCTTTCTTAAGTCTCCAGGAGTTGGGTGGTTGCAGCACGCTGATGGCTGAGGTTTGACAGCTGCCGTGACCTGTCAGTCACTTCTATTACAGTATCAACAACAGCCCGCCCACAGAGCGCTGCTGGATGCTGACTGTTTGCCAGCCGCAGTGAAGAGGCAGAACAATGGCTCCTATTCTCTTACACAGCTCTCCTCTATTATGCCTTATAAATAGACTGTTACATCTTTTTCAGCATTTTTATTAAGGCTCTATGGCTTTGACCTTTGCTCCTGCCAAATATTTGTGATGTTAAAAATGTATGAAATAATTTTCTCTGTCATTGTAAGTTAAACTACTGTGTCAGTAAATATCTAAAAGTCAAAATGTGAATGTAGCGACATCTCCTACCTCCAAATCTTCATTAATCTGTTTTTCTATTATGTGAAAAGTTACTATTTTAACATGAGAATTACAACATCTTCTGTTCACAGAAACGTTATAAGAGCCAAAGATATTTGGCAATCAACCATTTCCATTGTTGCAGATCGCAGTTAATACCGTCATCGTGTCTGTGCTTGTTCTGAAACTACTGCAGCTTAACTCATGTAGCATATGTAGACTGTGAGGAACAGAAGTCAAAAATACATTATATTTTAATTCTGTTGGCATATACATTTAACAAATAACATACAAGTGATGTGTCTGTTTGAGCTGTGCTTCTTAAAAACGGGGTGCAGTGAATTATGGGTTTTATAGCAGACATGCTGTACATGCCATGTACACTACTTTTAGGGCTGCTTGGAGGTGTTGGCAAGAATGTATTTTAACGTTAGACAGATAACTGTTTCTCTTTTCTTCCAACCTTAAGCTGACAGTTTTCTCTTCATACAGTATTTGTGAAACTATGATGTGCAACTTTTGAATCACCTAGCAGCAGTATGAGACTCTCTAGGTCACAGAAGCCTTTAACAGCACCTTTCCATGTAAACCAATATTTCTACTGAAAGAAAATATTGGAAAAAAGTTAAATACATGATAATGTATAATTTCTCTTTTAATTTATGGCCAAACTAATCACAATCATTAATATGGAGTCATTTCAAGGTTTAAAGCCACCTACTGTATTGTACTTTTAATTTGTTCTACTTGAATAAATCCAACTTTCTCTTGACTTGTGATATAGTTTCAAGTCTACAAATGTAATGTCAGAGGCGATTACAACCTCTGTAGAATACAACATCACAGCACGTGCTTCTGACTGGATATATTCTGTGTATTCAGTCAGAAATTACCTGGCAAACCTGATGGACTCAAGTTCCCTTAACCTGAGTGGAATTTATAACATTTTATGAGCTTGCATTTCAGCAAGGCACATATAATCCATCCCATATTCTACTAATACAGTTTCCAAATAAGGTTTTTCCTTAACTTGGCCTAACTTGTGGTTATTATATGACCATAAATCCGCCTAAATAGGACAAAATGAATATGTGAGACAGTAATTTGAGCAGTGTGATAATTTAAGCATCACTTAATTTGTCTGTTTTTTCACCAGAATGATGTTTTCCTGTCTGGCAGCCAACAGATCCCAGATCACCCATTATCAGACGACTTTTCAGTAAATCTGCTTGTAATCATCACTTCCCAAACCATATTAAATATTTGAGCCCATCAGTTAAAGAACCAGTGTATTTTCTGACTAAAGAGTCTGACTAATATGTGACCGATATGAAAGATCGTGTGATTTTTTTTTTCCTAACCAGATTACTTCACTAATCAGATTACACGTCGTTGGTGCTCCCTGTCCACTTAGCCACTTACTGGAGCATTAGACAAAGAGGTGGTCTGTATTTTATTTTTTTTATGTGTAAGAAGATTATTTTTGTAATCTGATTCCGTGTAATTAGTTACTCCATATCCTGGCATGTCACGAGCTGGGGCTTTAGATAAAGACAGTGTGGAAAGGCTCTGCTGATGATCAGCATGGCAGAAGTAACGGAGCTGATGGCTGTTAACATAATTAATGTCGTCGCCGTAATGCACTCCAATTCTGAGACAGCCTACCTCACACACACACACACACACACACACACACAAACAAAGTCCAACACACTTAGATTTGTATACAGGACTGAGCATGAAAGTAGAAACAGAAATCAGATCGACTATATGGAAATTCAAGGCTCAACATGAAAATGTCATGTGTGGTCTTTGATGTTCAGTTGTCTGCACATCATGTACACAGTGTATTGAGCATTAAAACAGAGGCCTACACTGTGACGTGTTATGTTAAAAGCTGGGGCAAGATAGGTTAGATAGAACGTAGGCCTGTGTGTTAAAGATAGCACAGGATGCCTGAGGGGGTGTGACAGCAAACCAGGGCTGCCTGCTCTTTCTCTCTCTTGTTCTTTTTTTCCTCCCTCTTTTTTTCTTTCTCAACACCTCCCAGTATCGCTCCTTCCTCTTTCTCCGCTCTGCACCATGCGGCTATAAAGCAACTGTAGCTCTGAAGGCAAAGCACACAGAGTGAGCTGGATCTCTCTCAGATTCCTCTCTGCTCTTAACCATTTCAAATCTCCGGTGCCAAGGACACTGAGCGAGCTTAAGTGGAGTGTGAAAAGTAAAGCCACTTAGCGGGGAAAATAAGCGTATCACATGGAGTGAGTAGGCGTGGCCGCATTCACATCAACAATTGTGTTGGTGATTTGACAATTTTATAACCTCGGCCAAGATTTTATGTTTTTAAAAAATAAACAAATGTTGTCCTCAAACTCACAACCAGCTTCTATGTTGTTCCAAACTTGCAAAAGCAAATTTATTCACACGTCCTTATCTTTAATATGATTACATAATCACGCGGTTGATCAGTGGTAGCTTTTATCACACCTGCACCAACAGGAACTCTGCTGTGAAGCACTTGCTTGTGTTTTTTTTTAAAGCAAATTGGCTGAGATGAGAAAGTTCATGATAGGTAAAATTAACAAGTACACAAAGTCGAGAGCACATTCCTGCTCATTTTTATGAGCTAAACAAAACACTGACATTTAATGAGTTTTTTTTTTTTCTCTTTGTCATAAAAAAATGATGGTCTTACATTCATTCTATTTCTCTCTGGGTGTAAGTCAGCCTGATACCCAGCAACTGTCTGTGTTTCATGTCTTTGAAGCATTTCAAAGGCTGTTGCCAGTAGTCTCATAATCAGTTATAGCAACATTTTCATCCACATAAGCATCCACTAGCAGCTTAGTAGCAGGTTTTTATTTTGAGCATCAAGATATTTCAGGCATGTTTTTCACTGACAAACTTGCAGGGCTACTAAACTATTGCATATCTGTTGCATTTGCAATATCGCAATAATAGATATAATACACATCAAACTTGATAGGCTACAAGAGTTGCCACAAACTACACTGAAGAATACAACAGGTAACACTGAATTAAGAAAGTTAAACTTAAGTCAAACTTAACTTAAACTGAATTCAGTTAAGTTTATCCAACTAAACAGTTAGAGCAACTTAAATGTGTGTTTAGTTGGATAAACAGAACCGAGTTAAGTTTAATTTAACTCAATTAGGTGTTACCTGTTGTTGTTTTTTTTCAGTGTAACACAAATCATAATAACACAACCTGGACACCCTTTTTGTTTTGTTGTTGTTCGCCTTTTGACTCAAGCATTCACAAAGCAATAGACATGACAGCCCTATCTCAGCTTTAAGAGCACAAGGCCTGACCTTTTCACCCCATAAAACATCAGTAGGTTTCAGATGTAGCCAGGGGCAAGACCTTGACAGAACGTGAGAAGATCAATAAAAATGTAAACTCAGCTATAAAACTGACAAAAACAAACATAACCAGGTATAGTACCTTTGCTTTTTATACTCCTGGTCAAACGTTTTACCACAGCAGTAACTTGCATAGTATAGAAGCAAAGCATGCAGTTTACAGCAAGGAGAAGAAGTCATAATACATAAATATGACGTGGGCTGTGTTAGTGTGACTGTCAGACTACCCCAAAGTGTATGTGGTAAAACAAAATGGCTTATGCTTGAGTAAATCTGTTTAAATAGCTATAGAGTACATGATGAAATGTGTCTGAGGGATTCCTGCAGATTTTGCAGGAGAAAGTGAAAACGTAATAAATTTCCAGACATAAATTCCAATATGTTTAAAAGTTGAAGCCCTATCTTAAACAGGGTGTTAGCTACTGTAGCAGAATAAAGATGCAGCAAAGGAAGGAGGTCATTGTTTAATGCTTAGGAAAGCAGAGAAAATGTCTTTTCTGGGCCAGTGAAGGGTTACTGAATGCAGACATGTAATTACATCACTGTCTTTTGTAATGTTTGAGCTTCACCTGCACTTAGCATGCTGCAACACCTGCCTTGTTAGCAGCACAATATCACCTATTAGAACTTAAAAAGACTCAGATCCAGGAATAGTTTAACCTGCAATGAACTACACACTAATGAATAAATTATAAACTAAACCTTAAGCATGTATAAAATCGAACTGTGGTGTAAAATAGCAGCAGGATAAAGCTGGAGAACAGGTGTGCAACCCTAAAAAGATGATTCAGTTAAGATCATAATGTAAAATGATCAAATCAATTGTTAAAATAGCTGACGAAGACAAGAGACAAGAGACAAGAGTGGTACTAGAGCAACCACCAAGAATTTATTATTATCATTTATGTTTGAATTAAGGGCTTATATTTCATCTATAGTGACGGGACTGACACAAAATTAGTTTCCACTTGATTAAGATACAGAAGTTAAAA
The DNA here is from genome assembly GCA_032353495.1 of Ctenopoma kingsleyae. Taxonomy (NCBI): domain Eukaryota; kingdom Metazoa; phylum Chordata; class Actinopteri; order Anabantiformes; family Anabantidae; genus Ctenopoma; species Ctenopoma kingsleyae. Next base: position 3,399,494 of record JAUBNQ010000001.1, on the reverse strand, counting down.
AGTCGTGATCCTAAATTCAAATCCATTTTTTGTTCATTTTTCAATATAATAAGTTCTACGTCTACATACCGTTGAAAAAATGATTCTACGGTACTGACACAGACTACATAAAGATCACTACATGTAGAAGACTTTCTGCTATTCATGCTTCTGTAGGTAAATGATTCTCAATGAACTACGGCAAAGGGCTCATTACAGTTTGTATTACAGAATATATTGATGTTAAATTGATGCCTTGTGTCAATCAAGTACCAGGTGTGTGACAGGATCAGGTTGTTTGGCTCAACCAAAGTGACAATGTGAGGTCACAGTAAGAGACGGTCATGTCACGGGGTGCACATACTAAATACACAATTATACAAACAACCATTACGCATTTAGTACCATAGGTAGGTGCTTATTATGGAAAGCGTGTTGAGACAGCAACGTGTGTCACTCCGTGTCATAATTACATAATTATTATAAGTCCCATAACCTCAAAAGGTTTCCATGTAGCGTGCACACAGCACTAGTGCATTGGGCATTTACAACAATATTAGCACAAAGTTGAAAATGGACAACGAGTTTGAAAACATGCCATTATTGTAGCTGAGTGCAGGTTATATAACGTTTCTGTTCATTTGTTTTCATATGAACCCACATTTCTGATAAGATTGAGACTCTTACTGTGGCAACCAGTAAAATAAAACCAAGCGAATCACCGGAGAATCCTACAAAACCACTGAATCTATGTTATCAGCACATGGCTTTGTTCTGTGAATCGGGTGAATCTGGGGCGGGTATTATGCGATTCAGGATGAAGATGGATCACACAGTCATGGTATAAGTATGGTATGAGTGAGTGTATTCTGTTCCTGTGTGTGTGTGTGTGTGTGTGTGTGTGTGTGTGTGTGTGTGTGTGTGTCACGCAACAGTTTCAGACTTGGAGATAGTTTGATTGTCTCATTTAAAAGTTGAAGGTTTTCTTTGGAACATACAGATTTTTACCTGTAAACCCATCACACATGGGTGATAATGGTCCCCATTCAGCTTCACAGACACCAACGGAGCCCAGCTACACATAGTGGCTAGTTTATTTGCCAATATCTTCTGATGCTGTGTGAGTGAATCTGGAAAGGACACTAAAGCTTTCCTCACTTTCCTAATGCTTAACGTACTATAAGTCACAAGCAGAGAAACAACAACTTATAAAGAACAAATCTCCATCATAGTTGGTGCATCTGGCAACGGTAAAAATGTCAGAAAACAACAGTCCAATCGGAGCAGATTAGGCAAATTACATGTTCAACACAACACAACAGAACCCCTAGACCTACAGATTGACTAAAGCCAAGCTACAGTCAGCTGCTTTGTATCCATATGTGTGAATGCACCAACCAGTCATCCAGGTCACGCTATTTCCAAAAATGCCATTTGGTGGCAACTTGAAAGACTTCTTCAGTTCTAAATGACTGACAGGGAGCTTCAGAGGTTAAACATCTGAAACTTCCCACCAGTTTCTCTCCGCACTAGTAGCTAGACAAGTCAGCTGTATGCTCGGCTGGACCTTGTGTGTCCTGTGGGATCTGGTTTGACTGTTTGCTAAGTGAGTGAGTTGAGCCTCTCTGTGCTGGGACAATTAAAAGAAACAATCTTTGCACCGGCCATGAAACACCAACGTGATAAAACCAAACTCCGAACAAGAAAGCAACCAAGAAGACCATCTGGTGAACACGACATCTGTATCACCATTTAAGAGGAAGCTGCAATCATTGCTTAACATTTCTCCATTGGATTAAGTCTTCCTACACTTCACGACAAAACGGAAAGAAGTGAAGAATGTTTCATTTTTCTAAATGAGAGGTACCATTTCAGAACAAACGAGAGAGTCTGTGCAGAAACTCAATGGATTCGTAAGACTTGGGAAAAGGGGGATATGACATCAGAGGGTGCAGGCAAGGACATAGAGGTGTGCAGATAGATAGATAGATAGATAGATAGATAGAT
>JAUBNQ010000001.1:3386658-3397408 GCA_032353495.1 Ctenopoma kingsleyae | reverse complement strand
AGATAGATAGATAGATAGATAGATAGATAGATCAGAGGTGTGTGTAGGTTAGAGAGTGAACATGTGTGGAAATGAATGCACAGTACAGTACATACAGTACAGTGTGGGCATGTGAGCGTATGTGTAGGCATGTGAGTGAAAATGCAGAACTGTATGTGTGTGGGCATGTAGGCACAGATCTGCCTGTGCGCCTGAGTGAGGTGTTGATGGTGCATCTGTGCATTTACATATGGCTTCTTCAGTACATCTCCAGCTCACCTTCAAGGCAGCATGTCCTCCAGAGGCCCGAGTGCGTCATCACCTCCTCGTTCTTCTTGCTGGTCTCATTCTCGTTGGTGCTCTTGATCTTGCAGACGCCGCGTGAGTACAGCCAGTAGTCTGTCCCCACGGCGATGGTCATGAGGCTGAAAGCAGCGAAGGCCCCCACCGTGGTCAGCAGCATCTGAACTCCGCGGTCAAACACGCCCATGTTGCCGCATTCCACGAAAGGGGGGCCCCCTTTCCTCTTGATGTATAGGAAGTAAATATTTGTGAGTTTGCGTCGCCACGCCAGCTCGGAAAACGGGGGGTGGGCGGCGTCGGGCGGACGACGGTAGCGGGGGACCGCTGGGGGGGCAGGGGAATTAGGGGAGCTCGGGGGAAATCGTATGGTTGGTTTTGGGGTGAGACAGCAAACAGGTGAAAATTAAGATAAGGGTGAAGGTGTTGGGGTGGATCGGTGGTTGTTTGGCCCAACAGACGGGTCAAACAGACCTTAGCGAGGACGACACTACCCTCAGATATAAAGGTTTCTAAATTCTAGTCCTCAAGTGGCAGTAACTTGCCCTGTTCTGGAAAACAGTCTTAACCTAAAAACACAGACTTCTAGCTGATCCCACAAGAGACCTGGTCTGGGATCTAGGCCTACTTTGTTGAGTTGGAAGGCCTCTAAACGCCAAACTCCGAAAAAAAAGGCCGAGACAAGAAGATGGAGGACTTTGCTTATTTTCTCAAGCTTGAATTTGGCTTTCTGAGCTGACTAAAGCAGTTACATGAATTCTAATCCTCACAGCTTCAACGGTGATGTATGGAATGATGTGCGTGTAGCGCTTGATTTCTCCCACAGAGGCCGTCACATACAGCCTACGCTGTCATTCTCCTGCTCACACGAACACACAGAGGCACACGCACGCAGACTCGCTCACAGAGCCCAACTTTCGCCCGCACACACCTGTACACGAACGAGCACAGACATGCATGCAGTGTGAATTAATTCATACTGAAAAGGGATGAAGAAACATGTGGGTGTGGGGATGGAGGGTGGTTATCACTGACACAGTTGGTTGCCTGATTTTGATAAAAAATGGTTCCAAAAAAAAAAAAAAAAAGGCAAAAGCAGAAACCTCCAACAAATTATGACACAATTCAGGAAGAGATCTGACTACCTTGATGTAGCTCAGTGGATTAGTGAGTTCTGGATCATGTCAGGTAAATCTGATAAATCAGACTATCTAAAGTATTCTGTGGAAAAGGGTGATGGGAGACAGGTAGGACAGACAGGCAGGGCTGAGGATATGTAGGAAAAACAAGGACTGGATGTGCTGAAATAAAAAGAGAGAAAAGATTCAAACCAGCTGAACGAAGCGTTCCTTAAAAATCAAGGACAGAATGATAAATAATGCCAAATAATCAGCCGGTACCATGACTGCCATGAAAACCAGCCATTCCCTTAGACATGAAGGAAAATAAGCCAACCAGGGACGATCAACCCCTCTTTGAAACAAACAAACAAAAAAAAAATCAAGACAAAAAGAAGAGGAAAAATATTAAGTAACGAAAATCAAACGACAGCCTGCTTATTTTTCCTTTTTCCTAAAATTCTGATCCCCAGTTTCCATATGTGGTCCCTAGACCTTTCTCCGGAGACAGAGGAAATCGGCTATTTGGGGATGCGGGCAGCGGTACCGACGGCACACCGCGGACAGAGGGGCGCATCCAGGCAGAGAGGCCGAGCATCACCGGTCATGCAGCCGGTCGCAGGAATGAGGAGGACACGGAGGGTTGGACGAAGCTTCCCGGAGCGTCAGAGGCTCGTCCTCCAGCATCCAAACGGTCCTAGACGGTAATATCACGGCCAAGCGGAGCACAACGAACGCACATACACACGGAACCGTTTACTGTCATCACACAAAAATCATCAAAAGCAATGATTTCTCTTTTTTGATAAGGCTGTCAGGCATGAGGATTTATGTGCGCAAAGAATATCAAAAAATTCGGGTCGAGCAACACACCAATCCTTGGTTTCCTCGTTTTTCTTCCTCGCAGAGCTGAGATAGAAGTGGAGAGAGGAGAGGAGGAGGAGGAGGAGGAGGAGGGGGTGGATGATGGTTAGAAGCAGTGGATGAAAAAAATCGACACAACCAGAGAGCGGAGCAGCGAGGGAGAGAGCGAGAGAGGGAGATGCTCCGTGCGCAGCAGCAGCGTTTACACAAAAACAAGCGCACTGAGAAAAAATGTCAGTTCATCTAAACACTGCTGAATATCTGTTTCATTTTTTAACCCCACGCCAAGACGTGTTAATTCCACCTGTTTCATCAACTTGCTTGAAGATTTTTTTTTTTCTCTTCTTTAGTCATTTTGCCTGATTCTTTTAAAATCAGCAACTGTATTGTCAGTAAAAAACAAATGCAGGTATGTGTAGTAATAAGACGAAACAATAGTGTTTGAAACCACAAACAAAGTCTCTACATTTTTTGAGTTTTATTTCTTCTATCATTATTTTTTAAATGAGTTCTTCCAAATAAACAGAAGTGGAATCAGCAACAAATTACTGAGACTAAAGCGTTGTTAGTGTCTAATTAAATGTTGAAGATGAAACAAAATTGCTCCTGTAAGAGCCATAAACTGAAAACGACACAAAACTGTGACAAATCAGATGGTTATTAGCTGCGGCGTGTAGCTGAGCTTTGTGACTTTTAAACATCAAATATCAACAGTTGCTTTACGCAGAGGCGCTGGTGCTGACCTCTCTGGCCCCTGGGCCTGAGCCCATTAGGCCCGTTTGGTAATCCATCGATCATCTTGATGCTGGAAGGACATTACATTTGAGGTGGACAAATTCTGAATCTTTATTTATTTGGGTTTGCTGAAAAGTAGTAAGCCAGAAAAACTGTTCACATCTTTGTCACCTTTCTCCTGCTGAACCTCTTCCATGCTGCTGAAGTGTCCTGCGGCAAGGCACCACTCCATTAACTCCTACCAGCCCCTGGAGTGCTGCTCTGAAGACGACCTCTGACCTCTGACCTCCTCTTTAGAGTGGGGCAAGAAAAAATAGGCAATATTCTGACAGGGATCAATAAAGTGTCACATTATTATCATCAGCGTGTTAGTAGTTTCCAAGAGACTGGCGTGTATTTTAATTTCCTGTTGAGGTGAAGATGTGAGACACAAATGATGAGAGGGCTGAACTGTGAGTGTAGCACGCCTGACTGAGGGGCTTCAGCAGAAACAGATACAGTATGTGAGGTTGCAAAGCTCAGTGAACTGTGGTGTGGTTTGTTTCAATGATACTGTCACCGTGACTGATTCATTTCTGTGCATCATTGCTGCATTTTTTATTGTATTTACGCACATAAACTCTGACGTTTGTGTAAAACGTGGTGTTTTTGTTTGTTTATGTTTCATTTGTCACATACTGTTCATCCTCACAGTGCACCATGGTTACTGCTGCCTCTTCGTGGTGCTGAAATGGACAGCTCCCTCACTGCATCCAGAAGCACGGCAACGGTCTCCCTCTTGTGATAGGCCGCTCTGTAGCCACATGGTATCTTCATGGGGATTGCCAGGAATGTAGACACAGATGCACACATGCACAACCACAGACAATCTCTGTACAGCTGGCCTAGTCATTAGACAAACTGCAAAGTCTGATTGGAGCTACTACGTTTTTGAAGCTACACAACAAAGATTTAATGTTCAAGTATGCATAAGGTTAAGGTCTTTAAATGTTTTAAACATTTCCTGCAGTCTTTGGGCTTATAAAAGGTGTTTTGTTTTGTTATCAGAGAGACTAATCTGAAACTTACAAATTAAATATCAAACAACATCAACTTTGTTACCATTCAACCTCCTTCTATGTGCAGAGAAAACCTAAATAACACCATGTGACCACATTCTATGTACATGTTTAAAATGCTGGAGTGAACATACTGGCACTAGGAAACAGATTCTTCCAGATAATATGCATTTTGAGATGCATGGAGCTCACATCCTACACATACAGCAGCAGCATACGGCTGTGGGCTATACAGTACAAAGGTTAACTCCCAGAGGAGCTGCCATTTCTACACATTTCAGGACTTCTAGTTTTCAAAGTTCAGATTTTTTTTTTTTATAGTTATTTCTTTCTGCCATTGACAACCTCTGATATGCAGAGTTCCTTCCTGCAGCTTTAGCTATAATGGTTCTACTGGTGTAGGGCTGAAAGAGTAAGTGCCGAGACTCATGAGACTGCAGCAGCTGGTTCAGCATGTAGTAGTAGTAGTTTATTTCAAATATATTTAAAATATATTTACTTTCATCATCATTTCATAACGCAATTCATTCTTCCGAGTAGGCGGAAGTATAAACTTATATGGCCCCTTTCATACATTATATCACTTATTTACGAAATACAAGACAAAACCCATAATTTCTTTCAACAAAATCAAAAACGGAATAAGCAAAATGAAGAAGCAAAGTAAAATGGCTCATCTATTTTCTACTTCAGTTACCGTCCTGGGTTAAACCATGTTCTTCATCTCTAAACTTATTTAAAATTTGTTTTTACTTACTTTTATTTCCTCTTCTAGACTGTTCCATAATTTAACCCCTGCTATTGAGATACACCTACTTTTTAACGTTGTTCTAACACTATGCATTTTTTAATTCAGTCTTCCTCTCAAGTTTTATCCCCCGTCAGTCAGTTCGTCCATATATTCATGCAACATGTCTGCTGTAGAAACTTAGAACAATGCATTCAAGCATTGTTAATTTTAAAATGACACCAAATTGCCTGTTGGGGATGCTGTAATTAAATGTCAAAACGTCAAACTTTGAAAGGCCACAACTGCCGCAGCAGTATAGTCTGATCTGGTTGTAATGAGGGAAGCTCTGTGTTGTTGTTGATTGGCCTATAGCTGACTGTACTATCTGCGGGTGATGATATACACAGTAATTTGTTCAATTATTGGTTCACACACATATCGATACACACATCTGTCAATGTACAGTATGCATCTTCAGTGTTCATCAAGCACTTAGACAACGTACAATGTCTTGTATCTTTATTTTCTCTGTATTGCAGTAACGTATATTCTATGTGCATGATATTAACTAGTTAAAACTGATCTTCACCAGCCTCATGGCTGCACAGATAACAACCTTACCACAGCCAATGAACATACAGACCTGACAAAATAGACTAATTAAGGAGGAAATTAGGTAAGTATTGTAAGTATGTCTTTGATGACCACAATCTTAGTCCAAATTTTACCATTATACTGAAAAAAAGCTCATTCAAGTCATTTCTGCCATTTGTGTTTTGTCAGGATATCAGATCAGATAATGCTCCCTCCAGGCATTTTCAAAAGTTATGTCAAAGGTAATGATATAATGTATAATGACATAGTGTGTAAAAGCTGTGGTGATTTGTTAAGGGAGGGTGTCTGAGTCCCTTCAATAATATAGAAAGTACAGCTAGGTATTATGATATATATCAATCATACTGAAAGAACAAATATTGCATCTTTCAAATAAGCATTACCTCATTGAGTGACGCAAATCCTTTAGGCTAATAACATTTCATACACTGAGTGAATTACAATTACAGTGGCGAAACTAAATCTGAGAGGTTCAGAAAGACACGCAGAATGACAAACATGAACTGTCTCCAAATGAAACAAAAAAAAAGAAGAAAGATCTCCAAAGAAGAGAAGAAGCTGCAGCTAGAGTGGGAGGAAGAAAGTGAGAGAAAAAGATAGAGAGGGATAAAGACAGAGCCACGGAGAAGAACAGAGAGGAGGAGACAGAACAGTCTGCCATGTTGGCCGCCCTCCCTCCTCCTCCGCTGGGGTCTAGAGGACATGTTTAACATTCTACTCTACTCCTCCTCTTCTCCTCTCATCTAGCCACAGCCTCAAGTCCCTGCTGCACTCTGGTTACTGATGACCAGAGACGAGGGGAGAGGCACAGAAAATCCCTTAATCATGACCCGCGTGAGGTTGTTGCTGCATTGTGCTGCATCTCATGGACTCATCCTGCAGGCGAAATGTGACACATGTAGTTTGTCCCGGGTTTTGGTATATTCAGAGCAGATGGCCTTTTACCTTTTCTTCAAAACCACTTTGTCAGGAAACGTATTCAATGCAACACTGAATGCAGTATCACCTAAAAATGGGGAGGTTTACACCAGAAAAATGTATAAATCAGCTTTTTGTTCACAACTTCTGTAATTTTCAAGATCAATTCAGATCAGTCTTGTTTTGTTTTGTTGCTAGGTTTTTTCAAGATTCGGAACCTGTTGAGACTTCATGAATCGTCTTAGAGCTTTGTTTCATCGTCTGTTGGAGGCTGGACACAAAGATGAACCAAGTTAATGTTTAATATTCATCACTTTTTCGTATTTTGAGAAATGTAAGTATGTTATAATATAATGACCAATGTAATAACATCACTTTTCATAGTAACGCAGTAACATACAGTACATAATTCAAATAACAGTTCACACACGTGCTTAGATGACAGCTGCTCATTCACTGTCAGTGGAAAGCCGTCTTTGCTGCTGCGGCAGAGGAAGAAAGATGTTACAGAAGTTTAGCTACAGGCCAAATATATCTACCCAGGTTGGAGGAATTTTAAAGAAAACAGGGGAAAAGTTGATCACCACTGTCTCCTGATCGTTCGCAACGTGCCTTTACTCATTGTTGTACGGTAATCATCAGAGTTATCAGAATGTGTTGAAGTGTCCCCGGATAAGACACTGACGGAGGTTTTACAAACCAGTGTACTCTCAGTACTTTGGGAGGGATGTGTCTAAAAACCTGTGTCAAACTGTAGCAACCCTTAATGGGACAAGCCAAAAAAGAAAAAAGTGCATTACTTTAGATAAATAACTACCTCAGCACAGATGATGGCGGTCCAAGATGTGAGCAGACCTATTTTTGTTCTTTGCATTGTTTCACGTGTTGCATTTGTAGTAAACCTACAAGCTACAATATCTACCTTTCTAGCTAGTTCACTATTATAACTGACAACTGCACGGCATGGTGAGCGTCGTGACACAGTTAACAGGTAAAGAGTTGGGTTCTCACTATTTTCACATGATCTGGGGACAATGTTTGGAGAATCGGGTCCAGACATTGTCTAGAGTTACACCTGCAGAAATCATAGTCTGGCGTGATCAATATTTCTCTTACTTTTTGGTTTGTGTTCAGGAGTTTGACTGAAAGGGAATGCCCATTAACTCAGTGTGAATTCACCTGCTGAATTCACACATGGGCTCAGTCGGACATTACCTGGACTTTGCACAAGACAGTAGGGTCGTGTCCGTTGAATGTCTGGGCCTAATGATTTGGACATTTAGGTTCTCACAGACAGCTCCTCTGGGTAATGTCTAGAGAAATTCAGGGTTTAAATGTCTTATTTTATTATTTTAGTCGAAACAAATCAGTACTGAAGTGAAAATGAAAATGAAAAGGCAGCTGTTTGATAAATGTATAGTGTCAGCATGTGTACTGCATTTTTCTCTATCATAATTCATTTCAAGTATCTTGATTATTTAATGCACAAATTGACAACAGATCTACATGTCTAATTTAGACTTTTTCTTCTTTCTCCTTCTTTCTTGACCTATTTGTATTTTTTCTTTTCTACCTTACATTTCCTTCTTTCTTTTCGCTGTCACAACCACCAGTAGTTTTCTGTCCTCCCTCTATCTTCCCCCTTTCTTCTCCTCTCATCTTCCACACTGCCTTGTTGCCCGAGGATGAGCCAGGGTGTCCTGATCCTCTTGCCCCCATTGCGAGCTTCCAGTCTGCATGAATGACTCTGACTGTCACCTGCTGCAACCTGGCCTACTTCGAAAGTTCCTCCTCTGCTCTGCTCCAGCGCCACCAGCAAAGTCACCGCCAGACAGAAAGAGGTGGTGGGCTGGTGAATTAGGAATGTCGAGAGAGGAAGAGAGCAGATAAGAGAGGAGGGAAAGAAGAAAAGTGTGGGGGCTTTGAATATATTTTTGAAAGCACTCCAATGCAGCATTCACACTGTAGCAGGACTCAATAGAGAGCAAACCAATTATTCATTGTTTCCAGTGGGAGAACAATGGAAAAATTCCTGCCAGTGCAGATGTTAAGGAGTTCATGCTTTTTTGTAGATTTTCACAGATTTGACCTGTTGCTGTAGCAAAGAAGACAATCTAGACATTGTCTTTCAGAATGGATACAGCCACATCTGTTTGTCCAGCTGTTGCTCTACTGGTCTTTCTCGTGAAAATCATACATTTCCTTTGTTTTGCTTTCTTAAGTTTTACAGCTGAAACTCAGTGAGATCATATGAATAAATCAAGCCCATGTTCATTTTAAGACATTAAATTAAAAGCTTATGTTGAACATGCTACATTTCTATGCAGCACAACACTGGAAATGTTATTTTTTACTATTTTATATATAACATATTGCAGCTTTATTCAAATTCTAGTTTATTCAGTCTTCACATTAGCTGACCCGGTCAGAATAAATTTTCACTGGTATCAGAAGCTGTTACCAGAGGGGTAAACAGCAACACGCTCTGCGTACTCACAAAAATGAGAGAAGGAGAAATATTGTGTTTCTAAAGAGTGGAACATGCTACACTACAACTTTGATCTTTTATTAAAATGTATTAGAAAGCTCTTTAAAGGGCAATTCCACCCAAATCAGACTCATTTGGGAAATGACGTTGTAGTGGTACCTGCTTGAATGTATAGAGTGTAATTTGTGATTAGGTACTTTCAGAGGGGATTACCAAAGGGATGGTTGTTTTGGTCAAATTTGTATTGGCCTCATATCTTTCTGGAAAAACTGCATTAAGTAAATAATAAATTAAACATTTGTTGAATGATTCTAAATCCTCAAACGTATAAAGCTAAAATAAAAACATAATAAGCAGAAGAATTTTCTAACTGTGAAAACTACACACTTGTTTATTTATTTTTCAACATTTTTTGGCCATTTCTGTGTGAATGCGTTGATCCAGTGTGTGCTCGTACTTTGTGTCCTGAGATTCACTCCCACATTCCCATGTTCTTGCTCAGTATTTTTCTGCAGCGGACTTCAACATTACTGATGAAAGTATTTTCAACAAAGAGAAAGTAGAGAAGACTGAGGATGAGTTAGCAGGAAATTCATCCTTATAAATTTAGAAAAAACTAAGCCAAATACCTCAGTCGCTAAACAAGTGGCTGTGGTATTTTGTCCACCTCAGTCTCTTGTGTAGTTGATAGGTAGGTCATTGGTATATATTATATATAATACTAACTGATAATGTTATTTAGCTGTTATTTTTGGTAACTTATACAAATATGTTTGACACCTTTCAGAAAATCCCTCCAAAAACAGATATAGTTTGACATGTTTATGTGATTAATGTAAAATGTCAAAATGTCTCCTGTATGTCTACTGTACTTGGAACTGTCAAACCAAAGCCAGTCCACCTGGACTCATTTTATGGTCAAGTATCTTGGGCAATGCAAGGAGCATGGTAGAGATTGAGCACTGTATATTTGAATTAGTTAATCTTGCTCAAAAACAGTAAGGAATCAGATAACTTGAACAAGGAAGTGTATTTTGTCCTAACAAAAGCTTATTTAGTGGAGTACACTTACAGTTAAGTTTGAATAACTTGGAATTTGTAAGTTGCGTTTATTTGGTTGGCAGGTTTAATGGCTAAAGTCATGCAAACCAACAGAATTATAGAAATCTAATAACTATAACTTGAGTAATTTAAGTGTTTCACATAGCTTACACACACATAGCATTGTGTATTCATAATAAACTTTATTCATATTTGGTAAAATATCACTGTATAGGTGTATATATGGTTTGCTAGCTGTTAGACTTTTTTTTTTCGTGTTTTTAGTCTTCAGCCTTGTTTTTCTTCAGTTGTGTTTGAGTTGATCTGCACTGTAAATACTACAACTCCACTAAAGAAAAAAACTGTTTTCTCTGTATGACATAGAGTGTAAAGATGCTGAGACCTGTAAAGACTGGACAGTTCACACCTAAAATCTGTTTCTACCAACTGTCACAGATTTATTTTCTTTGTTCGTCTAGAAGCAACACACACCTGACAACACACTGAAAGACTGGATTTTCTATCAGTAGAAAAATGTGTGTATTGGGTTGAAAAGGACAAACAAGGACAAAAAACAACAGTTAGGAAGGAGAGATCTTGGATGTAGAGCTGACACAGACTGCAACAGAGCTGGTCCAAATGGGTCTGATTAGTGGTCATGACCAAATCACATTTATTACCGGCTCTGGTTAAGTGTGTTCCAGTGGCAGCTGGTGAAATTATTTTGGGAGGGGGCACACTTTTGCAAGTCTGTTTTTAGATGCACTCTGACCACATATCACCACTAATATATGCCAAAGCACCATTATCATGCATCACACTGCTTTAAAAGATTTAATTAATGTCAAAATACACAGTCTGTGTTTTCAGTCATTTACTATTTATTTACTATTTAAGTAAATTT
>JAUBNQ010000001.1:3281390-3306604 GCA_032353495.1 Ctenopoma kingsleyae | reverse complement strand
CCTCTTCCTCCCTGTATGGCTCCAGCACAAAACAAGGAGAATTTGGAGGAAACCAAAAAGGTAAAGTGCATTTAAAAGAGAAAAAAACCTTTCACTGGCTACTGCCACCAATTGTTAAGCACCAAGCAGTAAGGCTCAAGAATACCAGGTGTAGAAAGCAAAAAATCATAATCTATTTACAACATTATGGAAACTAACATAATTCAAAACTTGAAAATACAAACTAGAAATAAATAAATCTATCTATCTCATCATATAACATAAACTAGGGTCAACTTATAAGTTACTTAACTTACTTAAGTCCACACTAAACCAAACATTACTGACCTAACTACTCACAAAATGGGGGTACATAAAGACAAAGACTAGCCTTAATGGACAAACAGGGGACAAGGAGAAACAATCAGTCTAATAACAAACATTAAGCTTAATACAAATACACAATTAAATAAAGAAAGTATTTAAAAAATAAAGTTAACTATCAAACCAAATGTAACAAGCAGAGAAATGCCCAAAATAAGTATAAGTTAAATCAAAACCTGGCTGACTCCCCTCCTGGACACACAGTTGGCCTCTTCCACTTCCTATTACCTGTGTATAAGAAGCCTCTCAACATGTCTCCCATCTTTTGGCCAGGAGGTGGACCCACCAGGACAAAGGAATAAAGAAAGGTAAAACAAAATAATTTAGGCAAACTATTAAGAAAGAATGTTAGCCAACAAGTGTGCACACAAATTAGATAGCAAACACCAAAATAAAATGTGTGCTATATGACATCAAGAGACAACATGTGGCCTTGATATAATTGTTAAACTGAATATACACTGAAGCTTTGACATTGTGGCCGCCACAGAAACCTACACAATATTAGACAGGTGGTTTTAATGTTGTGGTTGATTGGCATACTTGCTGCTACTCGGCCCAGTTCCATCAAATGATCAGCATAGTTTATGACTGCTATGGTAGCTGTGAACACACCCGCAAATGTCACCTTTGCTTGTCTTAACTGTGTCCTGTATATTTTAAATCCCATCTTTAACCTCCCTTTAGATAGACTGCCAGCAATGACAAGATATTACACGGAAGACAAGTGCACACTGTTAAATGTCGAGACAGGAAAGGAGGAAAGTGAGAGGAGAAAGTTTGTGTGTGTGTATGTGTGACAGAGATAGAATGGTTGACATTTGAGCTGGGACCAGATTGGTGCTTGGAGCCCAGTCCCTTCACTTCAGGCTCTCTGTCAGCTCATTTGAAGCACTGAGAGAGCAGAGAAAGAGAGGGTGAAGAAGCTGAATGGAAGAGCAAAAGGTTAGTGTAGATCAGAACAGGGAATTCTGTGGATAGAGGGATGTTGGCATAAAGTTTGGTTTACCTCAGTTACTGGTTGGGGAAAAAAAACAAGTGAGAAAGATGGTGCAGAACAAGTAAAAGGTAAAAATACAGGATAGTTAATGTATTTTCTAAGCACATAACGGAAACAAAAACAGATTTTGGATGAGACTAGTAGGATCATTTGAACTGGAGTGTCTAAGTGGAACAAAGGGAAGTAGTGGCCTTTTCAGTATGAAAATGAGAAAACTGCTTGGGCCAACTTCACATGATGTTGGCCCCAAATGGCAACAAGAAATAAACAGCTTGAATTCTGTTAACTTGCCCAGATGCCCAGAAACCTCTAATGTGCAATCAGTAAACTGCCCACAGCATGCTCATCTTTTGTCCAGCTATTCTGTGCAAAGTGGTACCAAAGAATTAGGCGAGGCAAAATATCTATCGCTGGCATTTTCTATTATACTGTGAGCAACAGCGATTTGATTCAAAGTCCACTTGGTGCAGCTGGTACTGAGGTGTTGGTGGTGTGTGGGGTCCTTCTGGATGGAAGGTGAAATGTTTTCAAGAATTAAAAAAAGTCCAGTTACCACTGAACAGCAATGTACATGGATACTCTGCCAGAAGGTAGAAGGTAATTCAATACAGAGGAGCAAACCAGCCATTGAAATGAAGAGGAAACGGTGAATGATTTCCTTTTCCATTACATGAATTGTTATAGCAAAGTAGCTACAAGGAAGTGCTGAGTTATGGCACCATCACAGAATGGTATTGGGGGGGTAGGAAATCTGACTTATTTGGATGAATCCACAATCAACTCAAAATCCTGAACTCCTGACACCCATTTTCCCCACAGTTTTGTTTTCTCATTTACACACTCTTGAGGCCCTTTTAGAAAGTTTTCAGAAGAGGAAAAACGCATATTTTCTGGGCAGAGATACAAACCTTGTAGTCTCAGCACATAGTCATCAGACTGTATTCTGGTTTATGGCTACAGCAGGAAAAGGGAGGGAGCAAAGTACAGTGAACATGGGGCTCTGTGGCCTTGTTTGGAGCATACTGTCAGTTCTCAAGATGTCTCAGCAAATCAGGCCAAAACTCTGTGCAGTCATTATAATTGGTCAAGTGTCATCACAAACAAACATAACTCTTAATGCTTGCTGATGGAAAGACATTTTGCTATACGTTGAATTTTGTTAAAGGTCCGATGCCTGCAGCTTCCCTGAAGCTCTGGCATGATGAGGCAGCTCTCTCTGCCATCACAGTCCAGTCAGGGGCCCCTAATCTGGGCTGCACAGCCAGGGAGCAGGTCTTGGACCAGGTCCAGTTCCTCCACATTTGACAGAGAAGCATTATATGTGCATACTAATGTAGCTACTCACGTGTGTGTGTTATCTTATCTTTATACCACACTTTATATTATGAATAGTTCATGTGCCCACACACAGATGTGACTTTCAACTCACACATGTACCGTACAACAAATGCAAGCGCACACACACACACACACACACACACACACACACACACACACAGAGAGAGAAGTACCGAGCTATTGGCTGGCAGTCTGCAGGAATGCAGTGCTGCTAAGCGCAGAGCAACCTCACCACTTGGCCCACCAGCATTACTGCAAAGCACCATTTAACTGTGTGTGTTTCAGTTTGCGTGTGAGTGCTTGGGCGTATGTGTATGTGTGCATGTTGCATGCTTCCAGGTAGGCCAAGTCTGGAGGTGTGATGAGTCTGCAATTGGCAGGACTTGTGAAGCTACATGTGGTGAATCTGTGTGGGCAAAATTTTTATCTATCTATCTTGTATATGCGCAGTAGAGAAAACTACATATTCTTGACATCAGATCAATTATCTCTCTTGCTGTTATATCACATTATCTGATCTGCTGATGAGCAACAACTGAGCTCTAAAGCAGCAAAGCAGTCACTTATCAGACCTCTCACCTACTTTGAATGGCTGCGCAGTTTCCCCCAAGGAATCTGTCACAAATCACTGACAGAAATCTTTGAGAAACACGAATATTTCGTATCTTAAGGCTTGAAACTCATACATTTATGTATTCTCAGTCAATTTTAAACTTCTGTTTTTCAGCCCACGTATGTACTTTATTTGAACCTTTCTGCCGACACGCACTGACAGAGCTTTGAGCTAACATACTGTAAATTCCACGACTTTCTGAGACTGTATATTTCAGTAGTCTCCCAACTGGAGGTTTGTTGCATTTTACACTAGTCACTTTTGTCATATCTGATCTCCTAATTTCAAGAGACTATTGTATAATAACATTTCTGAGAGAAAAATAAAACGATCTGAAATGGTCATATACAAACTGAAACATATTCAATCCTTCAGTGTTCTGTATAGTAGTTACTTTATCTTTAGCTATGAGCTGACAGGGATGGCCATGCTTCCTGTGTTCACTAAAACTTTTTTTTTTACTCATGTATTATGTGTTTTATTTTGTTCCTATTTTATGTGCTATTTGTTTTATCTTTTGTTAGCATATTTGCTGCACAGCACTTTGGTCCTGTCCTGGTTGTTTTAAAGTGCTTTATAAATAAAGTTGGGATGGATTGGAGTTGGAAAACTCATGAATTAATATACAGTGGTATCCACAGAGAAAAGAGACACAGTAAGTTAAAATGTAGAATGAAGAAGGCTGTATAATATTTGCAGGGCATAACTCAAATACACTGCTCAAAAAAATTAAACGCTTTTTAATCAGAGTATAGTATGAAGTCAGTTAAACTTCTAGGATATTGAGTTAGGTGAGTTAAGTAGCACAGGGGGTTGTTAATCAGTGTCAGCTGTTTTGGTGTTAATCCTCATCTTTTTCTGACTGCTTTTCAGTAGTTTTGCAATTTGACTAGGGTCAGTGTCACCACTGGTAGCATGAGGTGATACCTGGACCCTGCAGAGGTTGCACAGTCAGTCCAACTCCACCAGGATGACACATCAATATGTGCCATTGCCAGAAGGTTTGCTGTGTCTCCAGCCCAGTCTCAAGAGAATGGAGGAGCCGCGGTGAACATTATGCTACTTGCAACATTGGAACTGATACCATTGACTGGCCTCCACGCTCACCTGACCTAAATCCAATAGAACATCTCTGGGACATCATGTTTAGGTCCATCCGACACTGCCAGGTTGCACCTCAGACTGTCCAGGAGCTCAGTGATCCCCTGGTCAGGGTCTGGGAGGAGATACTCCAGGATGACACCATCCATCATCTCATAAGGAGGATGCCCCGACGCTGTCAGACATGCATACAAGCATGCATACAAACTACTGAGCACCATTTTGAGTTTTGACTAATCTGCTGCATCGGTTTTTCAGTTTAAATTTCTTGGTGACTTCGAAACAAGCCCTCTGGAGGTTGATAATTTTCATTTTCATCAAATGATGTGGCATCTTTTTGTTCCTAACACATTACCCATTCCATATCAGCATAGATATCTGGCATGATTTTTTTTCCAGTTTAGATCTGATGTGTTTTCAAAGTGTTCCTTTAATTTTTTTTTTTTTTTTTTGAGCAGTGTATATGCAAACAAAAATTCTGAAGTCAGACACTCTTATCAGAAGCTTATTCACGTGTTTTTAAAAAAGACTGCACCTCAAGTTTCCAGCAGAACATTGCTGACTCTGTAGCTCCGTGATAGTGGGAAACATAGAAAACATAAAAAATTGTTATTCTTTCTCCGCATTGAACCATGGCTATACTGAAGGTTTGGGGTAGGAAGAAGTGGGGTAGTTTATAGCACTCTTAGATGCTT
The DNA here is from genome assembly GCA_032353495.1 of Ctenopoma kingsleyae. Classification (NCBI taxonomy): domain Eukaryota; kingdom Metazoa; phylum Chordata; class Actinopteri; order Anabantiformes; family Anabantidae; genus Ctenopoma; species Ctenopoma kingsleyae. The sequence continues at coordinate 3,301,494 of JAUBNQ010000001.1, read as the reverse complement.
TGTGAAAAGTGGATCACTTGTATCTAAAGATCAGTCACACAGACCAAAAGTGACGACAATAGTACATCAAGCTTTGCCTACTGTTAGATAGAAACATACTTTAATCACAGATACAGACTTTGCTAAATAAAGAATGACTCCAATCAGCAAAAGTACAAAGGAAGGCTGTGTAGTAATGATCCCAGAGGGTGAATTTCAATGCCATGTTTCCCTATAACACAATGCTACTTGGTAACCAGGCTTCTACTGGAAACCGGAGGCACAGCCGTTTCTATAAAGGTGAACAATGGCTGCGAGTTGATTTACTTCAAGCCTCTGATGAGCACATCAACCCGAGTGTTATCTGAATGGAAGAAATGAGAAGAATTGGCCTTTTACACAAAAACTAAAAAACGTTTTATTTTAAAATGTTCTTAAATATTTCTTCATTTTACATCACACTTATTGTGTTTCTCAAACTTTGTAATTATTTTGCCTGAAGGTTTTACAGATTTTCTATGTAACTTTTAAGGTGGTCTAAACCTGCTCAGGAGGCTGTGTGGTGATTATGCAGTGGACAGAAACACTGTCACTGTCTCATTTTAACTCTCATAGCATAAGAGACATACCATTTCTGAGCCACTAGTGTGCTGTCCCTACTCCAGCAAAGAGTCCTCCCCTGCTGCAGAAAAGAGCAACTGTGCTCTGGAGGAACATACAGATAGACAGATGGACACAGAATAGACACACACACACACAGACAAACATGTGCCATCAGGGCCTGGAGAGCTCCAGGGAGATGCACGAGTCTCACATTTAATTATCTACCTAATGGTCTCACAGTAGTGTTATTACAGAGAAAAGCAGGCAGGGAGATGAAGACCGAAGCCATCAGAGTAGTAAGTAGAGTTTCAAGCTTCTTCCCCTTCATCATGATGCTACAGTATTTGTAGTTCAAACAGCTAGATGGACTTCCTGTACCTACAGAAGGATAGCTGTCCAGGCCACGTCATTTCATCTTTAGGGATTACAGCATACAAAGCCCATGACTCTGTCCCAGCTGTTTCGATGCTACGTGAGGCTTTAAAAACTAAAATCTACTTTTTACTTCAGTCAGTCTAGATCATTGTATCTTTTGTGTGTCTTTTTAAAGAACCCTCATTTCTTTCTTGCTCTGCATGTTGATGAGGGGATTATAGAGACGCGGGGCTGTAATCATGAGAACATAAGGAGGGGATGACGAATACAAAGAGATATGAAGCACGAATTCAGGGCGTGAAGGGGAGGTTGTGGTCACCTTATGCATTTCAAAGTCTTGGAATCAATTAGCATAAGTATAATATGAAATTAAATCATTTCAATCACTCTTATGGATGACACTGGAAAATGAAATAATTTCTCTGTGATCCATTTTGGGTTATTTCATTCTTATGCGTCAGTACAAGCATCTTGTACCTTTGGCTTCCACAGCCCAAATACAATTCAATGAAAAAAGACATAAGAATGACGGACTGCACCTTAACCATTACAAAAGACATATTAGACCAAATATCTGTCTTGCTCCTCTGTGCCAGGAGTAGTGCTTAATGGTGCGACACACAGTGGTCTGAGTGCAGTATCTGAGAGTGGCAGCTGACCTTTAAAGCACTGGTGTGTGTGTGTGTGTGTGTGTGTGTGTGTGTGTGTGTGTGTTTGTGTTGATGGACTCAACAGGAGTGGGAGGGCAGNNNATTGTTCTTGCAGTGGTTATTGATTTTAAGTCTAAACTGCATTGTTGAAAGTGTATTATTTGATTGATCACTTAATATAGGCTGAATCTCATTTGCACTATATACGTCAAGAAAAAAACGATGTGGTTTGGAATACATAAATAGCCCTGGGGTAATATGTTGAGTGCCAGAAAGGTCCTGATATTACAAAGTAGTCTGTAGTTTTTTGACCCAGTATTGAGTGTTTGACCTCATTCTTGTCTCTTTTTTCTTTCATTTTAACATGAACAGGCCAATTTGCTGAGGACACTTGACTTCTACATCAAGGTCGCTGTGATGAAGAACAACATGTGAGCTGAAATGGAGCATGACTAGGCTCATCCACAAAGATCCTCCCGCTGAGGCTGTTCAATGGGCCGTCGACAAGCAACATCCAACATCTGTCAACATGGACTGTGACGAACCCTTGAAGGTAAAAAAACATTTTTTTTGGGGGTTGTTAAAGTGGCCTCAGTGATTAAAAAAAAAAAGAAAACTTGTGCAGTTGTAGTAGACATCTTAGACTGACAGATTGTAGCAGCCACATAGTCACCGGGTGAAAGGGTGACCTAGTGGAGGACAAACTGCAGCAAGTCCATATACTTGTGATGAGGACTTGTCCTCTGGGGGCTTTCTGTATGACAGATCAGCACTTCACTGTTCGTGACTGGAATAATCCAGTCTGCGTGTGGAGCAAGGTTGAGTGATATCCAGTTTGTCATTAAATTATCTCATTCATCCTTTTTTTTATCACTGCAGTTGCTAAATGTCTTTTCTTTGATTTTAAAACGATAAAACCTGATTATTATTTAGTATATTAAATGAAGCATAAATGTTGAACTGCTGGGCTGTGATCGTTTGCCTGAATTAAACTAACTGTGAAGCATGTCATCCTCTTTTCCATTAGCTTACTTTTCTTTCAGTGGCAAATACCAGCAGCTTTACATGAGCTAATAAAGGCCAGTGTGATATAGAAACAGAAAATATAACATGAATATATTATGACAGTGAATGTCATATAAAAACACACACTGCTAAAAACACCTTTCATAAGATTTAATACATGCGCGTACGATATGTGCATCTCAGTCCCATTACACCAGTGTCAGCTTATGTATGAGGCAAGTCAGTTATGATTTATCATCCATCCAGGGACAGTATATACCTTTCTGCATGTTTGGTGTAGTCTAAATTGTTGCTAATGTTTTCTATTGTTATATTTTTTTATTGGAGATTCAAATATATCTGCTCTTGTCTAGTGAGTGGTTTGCAGAGATGGAAAAATGGCTTTGCTTTTATGCTTTTATTAACATGATGTCATTATTATTGTGGCATTGTAGTGACTTTTTTCTGGATATAGTAAATTAGACCTTCACAGCCCTTGGCATTGTTGGCTTTGAACCTATCCTACTGTCGCTCTGCTTGCCCTGAACAAGCATGTGTGCAGAATGCTTAGAATGAAAAGTCATTCAGGGTGTTTTCTACCGTGACACGCTGCCTGTCATATTTCAGTATCCCTTCTATTATTCCCTGTGGTCCATCAGTGGTATGTTTGAGGACCTCATGTAAAAAGAGACAAGTGGGCATTGAATGGACAGAGAAAACGTGACCAAAGTGCACAATGACTGCTCTGCTTCCTGGGTGGGTTTGTTCACCAGCCTCTTAGAGGCCACTTGACCTTCCTTGTTATGTTTGCATTGGTGGGGCACAAGGAGAAATCCAATAAGATTTTGATAAACCATGCTGTCACCTTTATTGTGTGTTTCTGTGAGCGGCTGTGTAAGATAAAGAAGCTGAGAGAGACTGGATGTGCCAGAGTGTGCTGGAACTATACTTTAGTTTTGTTGAATAATTAAAATAATAATTTGAATAACAGAAGTTGTTTTTCAAGTAAAAATACCAAATGTTCAAGGTGACAGGTGTGAGATTTGCTCTTCAGTCAGACAAAAAGGTAACAAATAATGTAATGCAGCTAAAGCTCACTAATTTACAAACTATATTTTACTTGACTAATTTGCATTAAAAAAAAGAAGTTATGTGCCAGTGCTGACATGTGTTTCTTTCTGTTTGTAGCCTTCATGCTAAGGTATGCTTAGCAGTTCCTGTCTGCAGATTCATATGCACTGTACAGATGTAAGACTGGTATCAATCTGCTTATTTTTATGTGGTGGTGATTTGAAGTGTGGTGAATTGAAGGCAGCTGCTGAATGCCAAAGCTTTCAGCTAGCTGTAGATTTAGTGTTTTCATGAGTAACAGTGATTTTAACGACTTCCTATGATATTATTTCATATGTATTAAATGTGATCATGATGATAATGACTCATAAGGAGTGTGTATAATCACCTTTGCATAGGCAAAGTCTGATTAAAGCCATGCATATAAAATGGTAATGTCCATTTCCCATCAACTTGTATTAATGAACAGTATGTTTAAAAAACAATCATAGACAGATCTCTGGCACAATCCCCACATATGTCACTTGCTTTATTGTCTCTGGAGTGTTATGTTTTGACACGCTGTGTTTGAACATTGCTGAATGCCCTTCATTATCGAATCGGTTAAAATGAAACTAGGCAGGAGAGAAGTTGCAAAGTGTGCAGAAATACCAAAGAAATCAGCAGTCTAAGTCCCTGAGTAGAGAAAATTGGTTTTGAAAGACAAAAAAAAAAAGTTTTGCTAAGGGCATTTGTGTGTGACTGAATAACGTACACAATCAGCTTTAGATTCATATGAGCACATGTTGAGTAAGGTTAACTGTATAGGTGCTGTACAACGGTACTGGTTCCAGTGATTTTCAGTAAAAATAAGGAAGTGAATAGTTCTTATTAAAATAGCTCATTTTCAGGGGTGGTATTACCATTGAGCAGAGGTTGCTAACTGCCAGCAGAATGGTGTCTTAAAAGAAGAATAGAGAAATAATTTTCTTTGGCCTATTAGCGTGATCACAGGCTATTTTCTCAGGCTTTGCTGCAAGAGAAGTGAAGAAATGAACCGTGATGACCCAGGTTGTGCAGAAAAGTATGAGAAGACTTTTTAAAATATTTTTATCAGATAATTAACTGCTCACTGTTCCCACTGCTTTAAAGCTCAACAAGCATTTTTTTTTTTTTTGGTTTCAGGTACAAAGCAGAGGGCAAAGTAAAATGTGAGCGTGTCTACATTTTCATTTTAATCTGCCAAGTCTAGACCCTAAGGATTCTAGTATCTCTAGAAGATCAATATCATCAATTAGCTCAACTGAATTAGGTCGTAACAAAATTAATTGATTTGAACTCAGCTTGCAGGTACTGCCACCGCAGACTCACTTCATACAGGTTTCACCTCTGACATGAAAAGTCAAATAATCTATTCTATAGGAAATTACATGTTAGAGGATAGTGGATGGTTTAATGCCACTCATAATTGTGACCCATATGGCCCATACTGCTGATCTGCAAATCATTTTAAGATGGTTGAACTCTAAAATGTAACACCCAGTACTGCCTAAAAATGTAAGAGATTACTTATCAGTTTGTGAATTTTGATGTCAAACTACCAGATGAATAATTAGGTAATTGAGAAAACAAACTAAACATATTATGTTGAAATAAGTGTTTAGTCCAAGTTATTAGTTTCTGTTCTTTATTTGATGTGAACAACACACCGTAGACAATTTGTACACAAATGTGCCCAAATTGGAACAAAAAGTTATACAACTCAAGGCTCTTTTGATTATTTAAGTCTCAAAAGCCACAGCTAAAATGCTGATCACGTTTCTTACTAATCTTAAATAATTTCAAGATAAAGACTTTAGCTTAGAAAAACTTTTAGTTAAAGGCAAATTTCACTTGAAGAATTGACTTAAATTAACTTGAATTAACTTATGGTTTCTTTTTGTACGAAACCTTTACTTGTACTGCCCTAAAGACTCCTCATTGTAGCTAAACCTGAATTACCTTTTAAAGTTGTACATCATGTGGACATCATTATGTCACTAGCTGACCCTGAAATGTGCTAAACTGCTATGCTTTTAATAGCCTCTGCGGTTGTCAACAAATGAATTGAACCAAGTTGTCTTTCTCAACCTACTGTCAAAGCAAGAGTTTTTTTGGGGTTTTTTTTTTTTTCCTGAGAGAATTCAGCACCTCATTAAGTTGCTTTAGCTTTATATGTGGTTTTATTACCAAGCGTTTTGGTAATGAAATCGTCCACTGTGGAATCATTAACTGGGCACGGATCAGCTGTTCGTTCTACTCCCATATCCCGGAGCTATAAACTTTTTTTTAAAGTGAATGAAATCATTAAAAAGTGAGTCGGTGAGGACAGAGCGCCGCTGTCCGTGGTGCTGATCTGAGGACCTGTTTCCTGCCCGCGCATTCTCCTCCTCTGTCCCTCTCTTTTCTCCACTGTTTCTCAACATCACTCGCTTTTTCAGTCTTTTTTTTTTTTTTTTTTTGGTCCCTCTGCCTTGCCTCCTCTCTCTTTCAGTTCAGCTCACTTTCTTTTGCGCATGCACACGCGCACTGATTGGCGATGCTCACCATTGATTTTTATTCCCACCTCTCTCTCTCTCTCTCCCTCTCTCTCTCTGGCACGCACGCGCGCACACACCTCCTGTTAAATTATTCATTTGCGACACCTCAAAGGCCCTTTTTGCCTCCCACCTGTATCCTCCGCAGGAGACACGCATCCCGTGGCTCGTGGAAATAAACGCAAGAATGCTAAGTGTTAAGTGTAAATCTTGAAAGCTTAATTGATGACTTTACATCACCATATCATTTTTTTAGTCTAAATAATATCAGACTTCCGATCATACAGGAATCAGTACTATCCGTGGTTGTAAGTGTACAGTTCAGTGATGAAATTACCCGCGTAGCATGTAGATGTTTTCTGCATAGGCTCAAGAGGCGACCGGACAAACTGTTGATTAACCCTACAGCCTGGAAATATGCACCGGGGACCCACTACACAACCGCAACAGGCAGGAGTCTCCGCTGCCCGTTTAAAGGAGGATTAACTGTCTTCACAGTTGTGCGTTCAGTAAGTCGCATTTGCGCCTCAGTTGAGAAATTCCCTGAGTTTAAAGACAGGATCCGCGCAGGAAGACGCGAGTTTAAAAGCTACTGTGTTTGTGTTGGAGTTGACCGACAATAAACCCGAGATTATCTGTTTTCCCTGAAATTCATCAGGGGGCATACTTTTCCGAAACCCCGCGGGGGGTCGTGGAAACATAAATTGAAAGTGGAAAGAGGTTGCAGAGGCTCGACTCTCTTGTATGCCTCCTCCTGTTTCTCTTCTCTCTCTCTGGAGGATTCGTGATGTTCTCCGGTGCGACACCAACCTGCCACCGAGAGCCGCCTATAACCTCTCCTGTCTCCGGGGCGCAGCGCGTCACTTTGCGCTGATGGAGAGATTATTCCCTTGGTCAGCTCGGATTCTGTATCTGGCCTCTTCATCAAAGTTAGTCTCCCTGATTCGGTGAACAGAAGAATAGTAAAAACACGGTAAAGGAAGGAGGAGAGAGGAGACACGTGGATTCCCGAGGCGCGTCGTTGGATCCGGTTTTGATGCGCGCAGGTGTCCTCTACATTAATTTAATTAGTCTCTTACTGTCGGTGTGAGCTGCTGTTATGCAGATTTCTGTGCAAAACTGAAACAATTCAAGAGGAAGACGATCCGCCGGAGTGCCTTGAACACAGGGAAGCTGCTTTGTGTTTGCTCGGATATCAAACCTCTGAAGCGGAGGCAGAGTAGAAGCTCTGGAGTTACAGAAGGCAGAAAAGAATTTGGAAAGTAGAGCTTATATTTACGGATTACGGGCTTTTTTTTTCTTCTCCTGAACAACTGCATGCCGATCTTCTTTGATGTATGAAAAGGTAAGAGACAGCAACATTTTCTCCACATTTCCTGTTGCTTTTATCTCATGTTCTCCGAACAAGCGTTAAAAGCTTTGGTTAAATGTGATGATAAAGAAAACCACGCATAATCAGGAGTGAGTCTCTGTCGCACTAATGCGCTTATATTTGTTTACAGGCATTACAGTGTCACTTTTTAAGTCTGACACCTGGTTTTAGAAGCAGATCTTATGTAGTAATTCGCCCTGTAGGTGAAAACATGTGAAGACAATAACACGATTCCTCATTACGCGCTGGCAACAGTTTTTGCGTCTTCCACGTAAATATTCAGTTAATTCTGACATCACAGTTATGAGTGTTAATCATTAACTGCACCGTATAGAGTGTTTGTCATGTGTTTACTTAACAGTCTGTTATTACAGAAAATTGCAAATTGATCTGAATAAATTAAAGGCGGTTTTCAATTACGTGACGTTGATGCAGGTCAGTTCAAACGCGCAGTGGTTAATGAATTTCTATTCTCTCTATATGGCTCTGGGTCAACAGGTCTGAGGGCGTCTCTCTCTCTCTCTCTCTCTCTCTGTCTCTGCACATGCGGACTTCCAAAGAAATACAATATCGATTTAACTGAAACACTGACATGGTTGTTTTAGGCAAGTCTTGGCACTCCTGTTTGTATTGATTTTCAGGAGTAAGGTGATAAGCAGGCAATAGGGGGCGCTCTTTCAACTGATTTTAAATAACCCACTACCTTTTTTTTAAATCCCATGAGGTTTGCAGCTGCAGGTTAGATCACTTGTTATAACTTATGTTGGACTATAACTAATGCATAATGAACAGATCTGTACTAATGCACCAATGGTGAATAGTCAGTCTTGCATTACCGTTACTAAACTATATTCAATATATGGGTTAAAATGAACTCGTACATTAATTTAGACATGTAGGTGCATGACAGGTGGTAGGCTACATACATGCTCTTTGTTTAGCTGCTACTGGAGAAAACCGAATAAAGAGTAAAGATGCATGAGGGGGAAGGCGATTAAAATCTCAGAGGATAACATTTCATCTCATCATCAAGGCAGATCAGAAGCAGGGGTGTAATTGGCTCATTACTTGTTCCCCCGTGCATGCTTGGCCTGTCAAACAAGGACAGTATTTGTGACAGCAACATGGCACCACTATCAAAACCTTGAAACCACATCACCAGAAACAAAAAAAGGTTGTGCTGTGAAGTCCTTTCACATTCAAACAGACGAGTTTTTAATCGTGTGACCACAAGGCAGCGGAAACCCAGGAGGCATTTGTGATTGGTGGGCTTTTATTTTACTACTATTGTTCGGGGCCTCAAGCATGGCACCTAAATCTCAGCTGCCTTGGTGGAGACAGTAGACCACAAATTGTAGACTGTAATCACATTATCTTTGGGTGTCTTCTAGTTGTGAATATATTGAACCATGTGGTTTTTAAGCACAATGCTAATGGAAGAATTACAATAACTCAATAAGGGCTACCCCTCTGACTTTATCAGGATAAAAACACACAGTAAAATGCAGTTTCACATGTTACATCGCTGTGGTGTGTCCTGCACTCTCATAGGTTCACCTTATGTGCATCAATACATTTTCTGAAGTCAGACATTACTTATTCATGCTGTTGATATGAGATCTTTCTTGCAGTACTGTGATTTATTTGTTATTGATAAATGGAGAGAGGGGAACATACCTGTTTGTCCCTCTTTGGCAGTACTGTTTTCCATGTTTGCTCCCTCAACACTTTCTTTATAATTTACCTCCAGGAGGAGAAAACGTGGTGGGTGGTTTTCCACCTCATAAATCAAACCGTGTATGTGCATTTTCTTCTGTGGATGGGAAGAGAAGGCTTGCTATACCAGAGCTGTGGGACCTAAACAAACCTACTTGTTTTTGTAGAAATAGCCTCTAAAGAAATTGTATTGTAAATTGAGTATACAGCTACAGCATACTCGATTTACAAATTGAATTTGGTGTTTATTCTCAGAGGATGTTGAGTACACCTCGAGGTGCAACTGCCAACATACTCATTGTGACTGTAATTCTGGCTCTGCACATGACGGTGGAATTTCTGAGTCGCAGATGACGTGGACAAAATCACCAAATGTTGACTTATAAATCCAAAGCTGTGTCACAATGCAAGGCCTCGGTCCTTTAAATGGTGTTGTTGAACAATGTGTCAATGCGCCAAAATTTCAGTTATGTCGCATATCTTGAGCTTTAAATCTTTGTTGGTTCTGTATGTGAACATTCAAAGGTGAACTCCAACTCCGTGATAGATCTGATATACATTAGACTCTTATGCTTGTGGTAGCTCAGTATAGCAGAAGAAAACGTGACCGTAACTGTCCTACAACTGATACATGTTCTGGAAATCATCAGCTTCTAGCTTTGAGAAGAAATGGTTTAGCTCATTGATGTACAGCAACACAGTTGCATCCAGTGGCTTGTTGGGCTTGTGTGGTGTTAGTGTGGCTCATTGCTGGCTGTTGTCCCTTTAACTGGATGATTCCTGGATTGGACTGACACAGTTGCTGAGGATGAGGTAGAGCATAAACTGTTTTTAAAAAAGTTTTCCATGGCTGTTTGATGTCTGCAAACAGAAGGGAACTCTTTGGACAACACTAATGGCACACAGATTTGCCTAAATTGATCTGCTCTTCAAGTTTAGTTGCCAGGAGACAACTGAAAACACTTTTGCATCCGTATTCTTTTTTTTTTTTTGGCGAGAACTATTGGCTATCTACGTTGTTAAAGAAACAAATAAAGAAAGATGTGTTTATTGTAGCCTTTATCTGGCTGTAGTGTTTTACACATGCTTACACTGAGCAAGTCTGTTTAAGTGTGAAAGAGACAAGTGAAAATATTAATCATTTGGAAAAGGAGAACACAATGTGATGGAAAGTGTTGGTGGCATTGTTGTGGAGACCAGAAAGTACATTGCGTTCTGGCACTGTGACTGGCTTGCAGCAGGAACAACATGGCTTTCCATATGCTGCAAGGGGAAAAGTACAATTCATACAGTATTGTACACAGAGGAAGGTGGGCTATAATATCACAACACAAATATTGAAGTGAGAGAAAGTGAGCACCAGAACAAACTGGCATTATCTCAAGGTCAACCACCCCCTCCTCTTTCCTATCTAATCCCTTTATCTGTTGAATCAACTTGTTTAGACACCATCTCTTGGGCCATGGTGGTGGTACTGAGGGGGTGGCGGTCCGAGGCCAATGACCATGAACCAATCACAGTTACTGGCTGAGGAGGTGCACATGACCAATTGCACAGTGGTGAAGCAAAACTGTAGAACCAGTCAATCAGTAAAGGATACATTAAACTGCAGTTAGTTTTAAAAAATGTCAATAAAATATGCTTTTTGAATTTGAACCTTGGGACATTTGTTTTCTTTTTGCAGCACATTTCTGTATTTTTTTTTTCTGCTTATTTTTTTAAGTTGCTCAGCAAGTGCTGAGAATTCATAGAGATGCTGTAGCAAAAGAGAGATAAATACTTTTATTGATAACATGGATATAAACAAGGCAGGCACTTAAAAAAATCATCTTTAGTGTTTTGTAACGAAAGAAATGCATTCAGCAAGCCTCAAGGTTACACATGAAAAGCCTTGAATACAAACAAAACCTCCTCAGGGTACATTAGGATGAGATGCGCATTTATTCTGGGTTTCTTATAAAAAAGTGACTATATATTTATTAAAATTGACAGTATTTTACAGTCTACAGGCATTTCACTTGGGGGAATTGGTATAGTAGCTTACTGGCAACTTAAATGTTACAGAAACTAAACTGGAAACTAAAATGGAAAAATGCAAGACATGTAAACGTCATGCAAAAATCTGCATTTAGGGTTTAGGCAAAATGTGCAGCAGGTTTTCCTCTCACAGATAAGCAGTGCATTGGATGTACGCGCCATTATCTGGTTGCACCATCTGCGATGGAAAGTATTACATAAATTCTTAAAAGAAGGGCCACTCAGCTCAGAACAGTGTCAGACCTTCTTGCAATGATGCCATATCTGTCCTGAACTCTGTCAGACCATATTAGATTATTTCTTATGGATGAATGCATCCAGCTCATCGGAGGATGGAATGAGATGGAAATCTACCTGTCCTCAGCGTTGTTTTTTTTGGTTCTCAGACTTGCCAAAAAGATGTATTCATATTTAAGATCTGGTGATTGGGAATGCCACGTGAGGTGTGTAACCTTATCGTGGTGGTCATGAAAGCAGTGTAGAATTTGTTTAGCTTTGTGTGCTGGTGTGCTTAATAAATACAGTGACATATTGCTTTATTTAATTAATCACTTTATGCAGTGCAGAGTTTTATGGGGAACAGGCTTGATGACAAGATGTGATGCGTCATGATCTGCCTGATTCAGCTCAGCAGGCTCTTGATGGATGAGTTGCATTGTCCATTCGCTTTGTAGTAATTGTTTAGAGCAGCTCATTCCTTTCCACCTCTGCTCACCAATTTCCTCTGAGAATCCCCAGTGAAGCACACAGTGAACCTGTGGAGTGTCCTGTCTTTATGGATAATATAGATTGTTCATCAAGACCATGTACAGTGGGTGCACTTAGGGACAATGGTGTGCTGCACAGCACCTACTGAAGATAGATTGTGAGATTTTTCCTCTAATCCACCATGCAGCAGGCAGAGCTCAGTGATGGGGATCTACAACTCTCAGTCACTGTGAGGCTCAGTAGGATCAATATGTTGTCATAAATCAGGCCCTTTGACCCTGACCACAGAACATTATTGCCCTCTAGGGACAAGACTGACATACTCACACAGGTACCTCTGCTATCTTGCCAAACTTCCCAAAAGGCTTTAAATATCCTCACTGGGAAGGTTGGTCCCAGCTGCACCCACACAGAGACACACAAACATGCACATTTCAGAGCAGCCCAGTGGTGCAAGGAGAATTGAGCGCCAGGGGCTGACAGGTAGAGGAGATGCAGCCAGGGAATACAGCTGATGAACAGAGCAAATGACAAGTAGACGAGGGATTCCCGCTCTGTGAATATTATTCCTTTGTATATTTTACTGTTTTTTAAAAAAAACCAAGATTACAAAAAATTTGATGTGCAAAATACTTTAGAGACATACACGACAAATAAGTAACACTGGACATGCTCAAATAGCTGAGATGAAAAAAGGAGCCTTCTGTGCATCAGATGCTGTTGAGATATACATTCATTTGTTGCGTGTGTGTGTGTGTGTGTAGTGCTCTTCCTGTTGTGTCTCTGACCCAGCCTTAATAGTGTTTGTCATGTAGTGTTTGTGCTTCTTCCTCCATCATATCTATATTTAGGCCTCTGTCTCCCTCATTTATGGAGGCCATGCCCCTTAATAACACACTAGTTATGATGAGTTGACACCCGCAAAGCACTTCCTTAACTCCCACACTGCTCAGGGGTGGTTGGCCATTTTGAGTCAAAATGTAGATGCAACAAAGTCGAGGATTACGATTTCTTTTTCTCTAAGTGACTGGGTCTTCTTGTGCTTCTGAACTTCTGGAAAGTGGAGAGAATATGTAATAATTAAGTGAGTTGCAGGGAACTGTAGTTAACTTTTTACCACTTGACCTTTTCTCATTGTAAGTGTTTTTAGCACATTATTTTCTCTTGAGTAAACTGTCCATACACAGTCCAATTTTAACTTCTAAATTATTCTCTGTAAACATTTCAAAAACTTTATTAGCCTTTTAACTTTTTTAACTAAGTTTCATAGCCTGTTTTCTTTATTTGGTCAACAGCTGAGCCAGCACTTCCTCAATTACTAATACAATTTGATATGAGACAATAGGATACCATTTATATGACATAGTAGATGTTTTGTATCCTCTTCAGGCAAGTTGAGGTAAAAAAAAAAAAAGGATCAATGATCAAGGTAACCAAATCCCATTTCTTAAATATTATGTTGCTATACATCTAAACTGCAAACACAAATACATTTTTGCAGGGACTGTAAATTCAGTTAACATAATGAGGCTACACTGATAATTAAAGTTGTTTAATGGTTACAGACCTGTTGAGGTGTCACACTAACATTTGTGCAAACAACCATAAAAAGACACGAACATACACATATACAGTACACACACAGATAACTGACATGTTGTCTCTGACAAGCACCTTAATTAACTGGATTGATTAAAACCGTATGTGTGTGTGTGCACGTGTTCGAGAGTAGGCTAATTGATAGATAACACCAGATCAACAAGGCATTATGGGATTAGATTGAGACTGAACATGGATAGTGTATAGTAAATCACTTCTAAATATCTGTGTCTTCTACACTTCCTACATCATTTCAGCCTTTTCTTGCTCAATCTTTCATTATACATGTAACCATCTGCCACTTTGGCATGAGTTTATTTGTACTACATTGTTGTTTCTGTGACTTTTCGTCCTCTCCGCCGAGTGCTGTTAACCTGAAAGTGGAGCACAGGAGAGAAGCATCTGTTCATTTTTCATCACTCTACATAACACTTTGGTATCTGTGCCAAAGTGTAAACAAAGCCTGAGTTCAGATAACCTACAATATGCCCACAGGTAGCAGATAGCTGGATACACATGAAGAAGACTATACTTTAAATTATCTTTATTACAATTAAAGATGTTTACATCAGGATTGTTTTTAAAGGTGAACACTGTAGCATGATGGACAAACTTTTAATCATCAGTCATTACTCGAGAGAGCAACCAGTATGAACTTTACTGCTCATTATTTCAATGGCAAAGAACTTTCCACAGATTATCTTTGAAGTTTGGCACTTCCGTCTGATGCAACACAATGAGAGCACAATGCAACACAGCCAGAGAGCAACACAAACGCAACAACATAGGCAACATGGTTCTCAGTGCAACTAACTATACTTATTATACTGACTACTGAAAGTATACTAACTGTATGTGGAGAATAATTCATTATTCTGAAGTTGCAATTCACTTCTGTTTTTGATGCACTGTAATGTGCACAGTGCACTGTATTCATGTATTCATTCATATATTCATTCACTGTACACTCCTGCCTCTTTGGCCTGTACGTCTTGTAATACAGCGAGAAAAGTGCCCACAAAGCCTCCACAAGCCACTGCCCATCAAAACGTGATTGTTACATATTTAACTTGAAACATGCAGTGAGACTGTGTTGAATGAATGCTAATCCTTCCTAGCATCAGAGACCTACACTGGTTATCATGGCACATCTGTCAACTAAAACAAAAAATATGTTTGTCCTTGCCTCCCACATGAGTCTTAGTTTCCAATCTAGCACCTCTACTAGCAGGACAATGTCCCTTAATAGTGCTCTCTATATCTATATGATATTAGCTTTTAAAAACAGGCCTACCAGGAGACCTAAAACCCACCAGGCACTTATGAGGTGGCAGTGTAGAGCTGTAGTGAATTGCTGAGGATAATGGACCTCGTCTGTCTTCCATCATTGACCTCTCCCTAAAAAAATAACTGAATCACTGGGCGCTGATCACAGACCAGACTGGGATATGGATGAATGAACTCATTCCTGACTCACTTGTAACTGGATGTTTTCCAGCTGGTGAGGGCGGACAGGCAAACAAAGGAATGCTCCCTGAGCAGCACCTTCAGCGATACTGCTCCATCTGCAGTTAACTGTAACCCAGTACTTTGCAATGGTTATTGAAAGGTCATGACTAGAAACCAAACCACTGACTGTCTGTAGGAGACTGAATACATATAGTGCATCGGAGATGATTATATTTTTGATGCAGCATTGATTTACTTTTACCTATAAGCATAAAAGTTCCTTCTAAGAATCAAACTGTGCTAATGCATATTTTTTTAAACCCCTCCTGGTCTTCCTCCTTACACTGCGCTGCACTGTCTCCTCACCTCCATATTTTCTCGCTGTCCTCTAGTTCTTCCTCTTCTTTCTCCTTCCTACCTGTAATTAATCCTCGCTCGCCCCCGCTCTCATTTCTAAACTGCCTGCAATATTGCCATCATTGTTTGCTGCTTATCCCACTTCTTTTTGAGGGACCACAGTGTGTGTGTGTGTGTGTGTGTGTGTGTGTGTGTACTGCATGTGTGACAACAAGCATCTATTCTGCTGGTGTTCCCTATTGTTTATGTTTATAGAGGCACATGATTGCATGGGTGCTGTTAAAGTGTGAGTCTGTGTGTGTGCGTGTGTGTGTGTGCAGGAATGTGTGTGCGTCCCTGTCATTCCACACCTGCTTGTCAGGAGTGGTTACTCAGTGTCTGTGGCAGCCAGCTGATAATTAAAGCAGAGCTGAGCAGAGAAAGACAGACAGAACAGAGGGATGAGCAACAAGAGGAAACAAAGGAGCCGTGAAGCAAAAGAGACAGTGTCTTCTGAGACAGAGACCGACTGAGAGAGTGTGCATGTTTGAGTTCAAATGCCTGTGGTTCTAATTTTTATTTAGCTTTCTTATTATTGGAACCGTGCCATTTTTGTCTTGCAAAACCTTTTTTTTTCTGTTTCATGTCTTTCTCTGACTCCTGGTCTCTCACTGCCTTTGCAACCAAACCAATTCCACCCACCTCTACTGGCACACTGTATTCTGTTATTTTTGCTTCTGCTTCTGAACCATCTGTAGAGCTGTTGCATCACTTCACCTGTGCAACTTCCATAACTTCGCTGTCTCTAATTCAAGTTATAGGAAATCTATTTATTAGAGGCACGATAGAGTCCTCCTGTTGCAGTGTTAGATGAAGGCCTGGGTTTACAAGCACTCAAAGTCAAAAAAACAACTTGCATGTTTTTGTAGTTTTATCCCTACTTCCTTTTCAGTTGTGTTCAGATCTGATCTGAGATATGGAAACACATAAGCTCCACTAAAAAGAAGCCTGATTAATTAGTTTACCAATCATTTTCTCAATTAATTTCTCAATTAATGCATTGTATTGTTCAGTCTGCACCAAAAACAACAAAAACTCAATGTCTTTTTGTAAAAAAGCAGTGAAAAACATGATCTCAACTTTATAGACCAAATTATCCTCTGTGAAATTTAAGGTAAAGTATTTGTTGTAGTAGCTTTTATACCACAGGCAATATTTATTTGGGTTTTCTGTCTGTCAATCTGTCTCACTCTTGTGAACACAATATCACAACTGCCATGAATGCCAACTTGGTTCTCAGTCATCTAGGTATAGTTATCCGGAAGTTGAGTCACGTCAACTGGACTTTTTTCTTCTTTCTTCTCTTCTCATTCAAGTAGCTTCTTCACTCTGACAAAAGTTGGCTAGGGGACCCAGATTTATCCTCCAGGGTGGTATTTGTATGAGAGACAGATTGTACCTTAGACTTCTCTCTCTATTGAGAGATGGATTTTCCACTTGAACATAAATAGCTTCTTCCCCTCTCAGACCATTTCTCTTCTCTGACCAAATGTGAACATTGTCATCCTCAAATGGGTTGTCCTTTGTCCTTCAGCTGAAGATATACTGCTGATTCGGATTCTGAGGTGTTGCTCCTCCTTTGCAGAGACTCCAGTGTAGAGATCAGAACACTCTTCACTGAATCACTGATTTTCACTGAACTGAACTTCACTGAACTGTTTTCTGCCCTGTGGTGCAGAATTCGGTTGACCCCTAGGTTCTTTGATGGTGGTTAGTGGAAGTTGAAAGTGTGAGTGTATTTCCTGTAAATTTCTGTTTATAGGTTGCTGTTTTTATGCCTCCATGCTGAGGATAGCCAGGGCTGGAGGCATTATGATTTTGGGTTGTCTGTCCATTCATGTTGCTGTGAACGAGATGTCTAAGGAACATTTGAAGGGAATTTCTTCAAATTTGGCACAACTTGGACTCAGTGATGACCTCATTACATTTTGCTGGCCAAAGGTCAAGGTCACATCGATTCTACTTATTCATCCAGTTGTCGCCCATACATCCAATTGGAGTCAGTGATGTGCTGAATAGGTTTTTCGTGGCCAAAGGTTAAGATTGTAATGACCTCACCTTTATCCAATCCTTGAACTTGAACTGATACGTCAGGAATGCATCCAGGGAATTTCTTCAGATTTTCCACAACTGTTCACTTGCAGTCTGTGATGAACTGTTGAGACTTTGGTGGCCAAAGTTCAAAGAACAAGGTCACAGTCACCTTATATTCACCCAATTATTGTAATTAATGGGATGTTTCAGGAATACCTTGAGGGAGTTTCCTAAAATTTGGCACAAACACTTGGGGTCAAGAATGAACTGATAACATTTTGGTGGTCAAAGTCACTCTGACCTCATGAATGTCCCGTCATCTCACCAGTGCTAAATCTCAGAAACACCTGGAAGAAATTTCATTACATCTGGCACAAACATCTGCTTGGACTCATCGAGAGAGTTAGCAGAGGCATACAACCCAATAGTCCAGTTTATTTTATGTTCTGCTAAATTCTCTCATTATTATGCAGCACTTTGTCATAACAGTGTTAGAATATCATTTTATTTATCGTAGATTATGTTCAACAAGTACAAATTTTTATGTTCTGAGTGGAATTATATATACAGTATATTCATACAATATGTCTGTATTTTGGTATTAACAAGTTTATTAATGCATTCTTCACTACATGTTGACATGAACTCTAATGTAATTAAACTAGTATATTGTTTGCCTACATTTGTCTAGTGGGAAATAGAAATCTTCATAAAACAGAAAATGAAAGGAGTTAGTATGGGTATTAATTGTAGCTCTGTGGTCTACCCACAGTGATTTGAGTTTTGACTGATTGTGTGGTGATCTCTGGTTACATTAATGTACTGATGTAGTGCACCAGACATGACTGACCACAACATGTATCATGTTTTTTAGCCCTGGTGTCACTATTGTCACTTTGCTCACAACATGATTTGAATCAATGAATGAATGAGTTGAACTGATCTAATTACTCACAGATGTGGAAACTGTTTACACTGTTTATGAATTATTTTTTGTAGCATACACTGTATGAATTTACTGATCATTAGCAACAAAGCTATGAAGTATTAGCTAGTTTGGTATCTCATAGTGTTTTTCCTCTTATTGTTAGTGTTATTTGGGAAATTTTTGCTAAACTTTCAAAAAAATATCTGCTTCTTGCATAAGATGATTTTCTGCTCAAGTTCAAACAGCTAGCAAAATTATTTAATAACTTTTATTATCAGCTCTAATCACTGAAACGCGTGATCTGTTTTGAAAAATTACTAATTTCCATACAGCTAGTATACTTTCAGCAGACATACAATATTAAAACAGTGGTCCAAATCAGCTAAGTGGAGGCCAGATATCCTGACTTGACTTTTGTCTGTGGGGTAAGCTTTAAAAACACTTGATTCCACATTTCCCATACTGCATCTTCAATGTGTCTTTTCCTGCATTCAAAATTACTCAAGTGATGTCTCCTGAGTAGACTTGACAAAGCTCCTCCAGCACCATAGAATTCATTATTCAGACTGAGTTATGTTCCTCATGAATTGGCTTGTAATGTTAAATGAATGTTTGCTTGTATCCGTTATAAATTCTACTAACGATAAATTTGAAAGGCTTTAACCCGCTCATCTCAGAGTATCTGTTATTCAGTCTAAAATCACATCACATCACTTGGATAATAAGGAAAAACTGAAGTTTTGTCTGTTGGTGACTGATGACCACAACATATTCAGCTGTGGCCAGCTTTTTTTGGCTGATCATATACTAGCTGAAGTTAATACATGGACTACATAAAGCCTACATAAAGCGTTGTAGTCACTCAATCTTAAATCTTAAAAGAGTCAGCATTTGGCCTGTAGACATATAGAAGATATGTAGACTTCACAATTGGAACAAGAGGATTGGAAACAGAAAACACTGTGCAAACAACACCTGACTTGCCTCACATGAGCTCTCTAATAAGCAAACTGTAGCTCTGTTGAAGTATAATCAGGCGTTGTTGTATAGTTTCGAAAATATCAAACTTTCTAAGAGAAAAGTCACTACAAAAACTGCAGTCAGTGTAGTATCAAGGTGCACTCAGCTAACAGGCAGTTGGAGAGCAAGGACATAAGAGAGTTGGCTTAGTGTTGAGAGTGAGTGAGAAAGTCTGTGATTACGATGAATGGTAGGAGAGAGCTAAAAGAAGAGGAGGGAGACAGGGATGAGTGAGGATGTCACACTCCAGATGGAGGAGGTTGACCCTCTTTACCTCTCTGACTATGATCCATCATACACACACATACACAGTCAGGCCAGATTCAGCTGCTTGTTCTGTGGCTCTGTCTTTCTTGCACTGCTTTTACTTGCACTTACACATTTTCATGCACAGATTTGAAGTCCACTGCTTTCTTCACACCTCTGGTCTCTAATCTAACCTCACTGTGGACTGCAGACAATCAAATAAAACATGTACTCTGGAGAATTTCACATCAACTTGAGCCTCTCGGTGCCCTGGCCAGTGCACTATCGTTATAAGACCCTGTTCTGTTTGTGTTACTTTCTCCGTAAGTGCAGTTATAATGACTGGCAGCTGGCCTGAGAA
>JAUBNQ010000001.1:3160758-3169730 GCA_032353495.1 Ctenopoma kingsleyae | reverse complement strand
ATTGGGACATCCTATCAGTAAGGAATTACAGTAGTCCAGTCTAGAAGTAACAAATGCATGGACTAGTTTCTCAGCATCCCTTTGAGACAGGATGCTCCTAATTTTAGCAATATTGAACTGTATCCTTGTCTCTTCTTAGCGTCACAGTCGCAGTTCCAACTACCACAACTGGGGTCGCCCTTTCCCTCCACACTCTGCTTGGAGCCGCAGGTAGACGTTTACATTTTATTTTATTTCTTAATGAACCCTTAATATCTGCATTATTCATACCTGCATGGAAACATCAAACAATCTTTGCAGGTGGTTACACTTGAAATAAGGAATAATGTTTGACAAGCTGAACTGTCCATAGTGGTAATGGGTGAGGCAAGAACTTTGAAGGACCCATTGTGGACTGTGTCACTGGTGACTGGTTAAACTGTCTAGCTAATAAATGTTAATCCACAACTTCCAATCAATAAGAATTTTTAGTGACTGTGATATAATGAACTCTTTACAAACAGAATAGTGATGATAATCGTTTTGACTTTCTAATGTGAGTACTCATACTTACTAATATGAATATTTGCCTACCTCTTAATTGTAGTTCAATCTCTTCTGTGCTGCAGGTCTAGCTCAAACAGCTTGGGTCGGAGGCGCTATGGGTTTGGTGGGGCTCCCCTGGTGGGAGGTAGTCTCCGTGTTCACAGTACCCGATCACCCAACTCCTACAACTATGCTGCAGAACAGGAATCCCTTCTCTCCCACCCACCCTACTCCCATCATCCTTTACCACCGAACCATCCACCACGCCCGTTATTCCTCTCCAGACACTTTGCTGCCAGGAGGGATAGACGGGCTCTCTCCCTTGAGCTTCCAGAGCTTCTACGGGCAGGTGGACAACACCCAGGCCTGCCCATTGTCCATCCAGACCCTGGAAGGAGGAACGGGTCTGGGACAGGGGGATCCATCCATGGAGGGTCTGTGGCTGGTAGTGGTTTAGGAGTGGGCCACCGTGACTGCAATGGCAAGACGCCTGGTCCCCACACCCAGCTGATCACTGAGGTTTTTCCTCAAGTCAATGCACGCAAGGACAGAACAGACCTCGATGAAGAGATGGATTATGTGAGTGGTATAGATCTATGAGTGGTTCCTCCTTTATTCAGTGGCACTACTCAATAGAATAAGTACTCTTTGGTTGATCTTTTAACATAACCCAGCCATTCTTGTCATCACCTTTCTGTCTGTGTTCCAGAGTCTGTGCTTCCGTATGCAGAAGATGATGGAGGTGTACAAGCCAGACTGGTGTGAATCCAGAGAGGAGTGGTCTGTCTACCTGTTCTCCCCTCAGAACAAGTGAGTGGACAACTTTAGATCTTCCCCTTAAATTAAACACCATACCTATTATGCACTATAACTCTTCCAAAACAAAACCACTTTGTAGAAAATCACTCCAGTACCAAGTGTGTCACAAGTTCCCATAGAATAGGGTTCCTACCTTGCCTCTTAGTTCAGCACTGATGTGCTGAAAATAAATGTTAGCAAACATTACCAACTTTGTCCTTGATGTGGACGAACGGGGAACTGCATAGTCAACCCATTTGTTTGTTCACATGGATAAAGCTCCTGTCTTCTGTCTTCCCAAATAGCTTGTTAAAGTGATGTTACTGTCTTCCCTCCAGAGCGTTTCTTTTCTTCTGCTCAGTTGTGTGTCTCTGGGTTATTATGTTTTCCACCAGCATTCAGTTCATTGCTGGTAGAAATACCCCTGAAACCAACAAGAAAGAAAAATCACTCAGTCATCCAGTTGCTCACTCACTCGATTCCCTGCGTGCTGATAGCCACTTAAGGGAAGCCAGACCCCAGGGCGCTGTTTTGGCATCCTGGCAGGTGCCATCTGTCAAGCAGGGGCTGTGTGTGTTGGCGGTGTGTGTACTAGTGTTAGGCCTTATCAGCAGTTACATGTCCATGCATGTGTTTGTGGATGACTTTGCATATGTGCTTGTCGGCGCATGTGAGCATATGTGCATCTTTGCCTTGTTATGCCTCAGTGTATAGTATATACCCATTGTGTGTGGAAGCATGTGTGTGTTTGTGCGAGTGCTGGCTTTTACAAGTGTACCTAAGCTGAATTAAAGTGAGGAAAGCAGACAAACAGACTGAGAAACAAGCCAACATCAGAAGTTGTGTCTCAGGCGCGATAAGTGCCTACACCAGCGCACCCGCTGGCTATGATCGATATCAGGGGAAAGGGTTGCCAGATTTGAATCAATAGATAAAGGGACAGAGTTGCCAGGCTTGGAGTAAAAGCAGTCAGATTAGCACATTGATTTCCTCACTCAGAGGGCAAGTGCAGCAGTAGGTATATTCTGTTCCCTTTATAGCTGGCAGATGATATGAGGTGTATGAGGGCCTCACTCAGGAGCTGCTTACTGCCTTTACTGGAGCTGATGATTTGATCAATGCAGGTGTCTAAGGACTTTAAACTCAGAGAGTCCCTACATTAGTGGTTCAAAGCCTTTGTGTCTATCAGCACTGGCTGGATATGTTTATATAGCGAGAGTGGTTCCACTCACTCCATTCCAGTAATTACGCCCTCAAAACTTTTCATTTGACCAATAGTGACAGGCCACAATTAAAAAAAGCTTGAAGACAAGTTTAGAATGTTTTGACATAGCAGAGCAGAAAACCAGGAGTAAGACTAACAGTAGTTAATCGAATGCAGTTTTTGGCTATGACAATGTTTGTTAAAGGTTTTTAACACAGTCATTACTATAAATATAAAATATATAAAATTGAAGGTGTTATAAGACCATCTATTATTGGAGAAGTATTGAACATGTTCAGCAATTATGATGCAGTTAGGATAAGAACAAATTAACACAAATAGTTGGACAATCTTTCTTATTAACCTTAACCTTCCACCTCCTCTTCTGCCTCTGTTTTCACTCTTGTCAGGTTCAGATTGCTGTGCCAGTCCATTATTGCCCATAAGCTCTTTGACTATGTGGTCCTGGTCTTTATCTTTCTCAACTGCATCACAGTGGCTTTGGAGAGGCCGAAGATTTTGCAAGGCAGCCTGGTAAGAGCTGTTTGTCCATGTCACTTTAGTGCGGCATATAACACCGTCAACCATAAACAGACTGTAACAGCCCTGAATTTTTTTTCTTCTTATTTAACCAACAGAAATTAGTTTTTGTTTTACATTATTCTCTTATAGTTGACATCTAAGGTAAGACTCCTGTTGTCATGTTGTTGAAATGAGGAAATCATTAGAGTAAAATAACTGATATTATAATAATTCATTTCCAGTCTTATTTTTAAATCCTATTTTCAGTCTTGTTTAAAAAAGATCGACAAATGACTTATTAACAAGCAATTATTTAAATTAATTAAGAATTACTACTTTACAATCCCACTGCTTCATTGCTCCAAGCTCTCTGTGGATTTGGGCATCAAGCCACTTTTCTGCAATCAAATACTGGATGGCAGGCACTTTTCAAAGAACACAGTTTGAAGCAGTCCAAAATAAAGTACTCTCTAGCTCTTTCAATTTGACATTTAATTCAACAACAAGATCTCATTTTAATTTAATTTAATTGGAAGAAACACTGACAAAGAAGGTGAGTGAACATTTTCTCAGACCAGAGCTGATTGTGATTCTAATGAATGTTGCTTTGAAGCTAATGAGTGAAGCGAAGTGGATTCAGTCTTTCTTCAAAATCTTTCCTTCTTATTCCTCTTTCCTCCCCTTCGTTTCTCTCAGTTTATGTTGTCTCTCCTTTTGTTACAGGAAAGAGTGTTTCTCACTATTTCCAACTACATCTTTACTGCCATCTTTGTTGCGGAGATGACTGTCAAGGTAAAATACCTGTCCATTTTCCTCTCCTTCCTTCAACTCCTCCTCTTTACATTTCTCTCCCTCCTTTCTTCACTTCTCTCCCTTCTTTTGCATTTCCTGGTGATTCTTCTTTTCCTCTTACCCCTCCTTGACCTTATATCTGATCTCATCTCCTCTCCTCTTGGATCTCGCCTTCTCGGTTCTTCCACTTATATTGTCTCCTTTTTCCTTCATATTTCTCCTATACACTATTTCTTATCTTTTATCCACATATGTCATCACATGTTCTTCTTGCCCATGTCCAACCCCTTCTCTAATCTTCTCTCTCCCTTTTATCTCTACTTCTCTTCTCTCTACTTCCCTCTAATCCTCAGTTGTCTCCTCCTTTCATCTACAGCTGCTATTCTAGTCCCCCTGCCCCCTTTTCCACCTTCTCCTGTCTCTCCTATTTTCCTCTTCCTCTTTTCTTGACAACTCTGCAACTTGCAGTTTAATTAAATGCATATGTCCTATTAGCGATGGGCAGCTAGATAATGAAGGCTATCGCTCCTCAGCTGGTCTTTTGCTTCCCCCTGAGTTCCTGTCCAAAAACACACACACACACACACACACACACACACACACACACACACACAGACAAACACATTCATAAACTCTTTTTTTAAATCCACTAATCTGCTGTCCAGAAGACAGGGCATCATCCATTATTAAAGCCTTTGTGTCTCCAGGCATTTTCCTCATTGGTAGAAATCCTATAGTGATTTATTAATGAACAGGGACATTGAAGACATGTGTAGCACAGGAGTATGTAGATCATCTCAGCATTGCGGTCATATCAAGGTCACATGTGAACATATATGCATCTTGCTGCGGTTTAATCATAGCTGGGCTTGTTTCTCCTTCTATTTGCATCTCTTTTCTATGCTTTTTGTTAACTTCTATTCCTGCCTATCACACATTCACATTTTCATTTGCTTTATTTTCTCTGGGCTACTCATTGGATTCATTTCGCAGTTATTCCTCTTTCCTTGTCTTTGTCGTTCTCTCTCCTTTTTTGTGCCTCCATTTGTAATTGAATCAGTCAAGCTACATTGTTATCTTTCTGTGCACTGCTGCATTTGCACTCATGTGGTCCCCAACCTTTTCTGCCACTCATTTTCTTATCTCAAATAGTGTATCCAATTGCCATACTCTCACTCTATCTTCCTCTCACTGTCTCACATATTTGTCCTGTCATTAAACTGTCACAAAATTATTATTACTATTTGCAGATCTGTGCACCTTCTGTTCCACTTGTACAGAACAAGATTTATATCTTAGATTTACTGGTTTGTGTTCCAAAATCTCATCTTTTGGAGATAATAAACAGTCCTACTTATGTGTTGTCTTACTTACACACTGCCTTATATTCTTACAACGTACTTCTATTTAGAGTAAGTAGTTAACCAGGAATATAATACTATGTCATCTGTTATATCGAAGCCACACACGTGCAAATGAGCTGTGTGCAGAGCATAGGACTTTCCAACCAACTGGGATAAAACATTGCTTGTGTTTGATATGAATGTTTTTAATTTCTTTAATTATAAGAATTTATGTCTCCTACTGTGATTAAACAATGTGAGAACTTTTTGTTTAACAAAATAGTAATGAATTCAATCAGGCACAGTTCAGATAATGATCTCCTGCAGTCATGTTTGTTTTCTCGTATTTTTGTCAATACTAGACTAATAAAGCACAATTTTCTTCACACTGTATCAGACCCTTGTTCCATTGTCATTCCCACCTTCTCTCCATCCCATCCTGTTGCTCCAAATGTGTTATTTCACATTGGTCAGTCTGGTCTCTCTCACAGGAACTCTAATTAAAAAACCACAATAATTAAACACTGTTTCCTCTCAGAGACGCACTCCATCACAAAGATAGCCTTTTCTCATCTCCTGTCCCCCACACAAACGCGCGCACACACACACACACACACACACACACACACTTGTACATGAGCTTTAATGATCAGCGTAAACAGTGTTACCTGCACACGGTGAGTCTGACCTTGAACATCAGACTCTAATTAGAAACGGAGAGGGGAGTTTACATCTGGCTATCTTTCCACCCTCTTCCTGTCCATCTTACTCACACACACGTAAAAACATACTGTATACGCTTGTTCAGAGTTGTCTCTCTGTGTGTCTTTTGCCAGCTAAAACAGATCTGACTATGATAAGCAGGCCAACACTTTCTGTGCTTACACTCTCGTCATACTCAATTTAAAGTTACAAAATGCAACTTTTTCATAGTAAAGATTTCTTATTCTCAGTTGTTACATCACTACCCCCAAATAATTCAGCTTTGGAGTTGTCATGAAACAGCATCTGGCTTGAGGCTGAGCCAGAACTTGCAAACAGCTTAAAAAATGTGGAGTTGTGTCAGTGGGGAAATTTGATGTTGCCATAAAAGCATCATGTTTTGTTTTTTTTTCCTTTAAAACTGCTCCATAACACTTACGGAGGAGCTTAGCGACATAAGCTGAAAGAACTGAAGGGAAAATGGAGTCTGAGGTTTTGCTTTTTAGCTCTAAGTATTAGCAAGTATCTTTTTTGAGACATGTCCAGACTTAGGACTCTTCTTCATGTGTCTCTATTCCACAAATATGCACAATGAATGCCATTTACTAAAGAACATTCTAAAAGCTTCACAGGAAGTGTTAGCGGCTCAAAACTCCTTCTTTATTTATTTTTTGTAGCATTAGTCTAATGTACCAGAAATCTGTTACACTTCAAATAATGGACTGAGAAAGTCAACTCAGGGAAAATAATTGACCCATGTTCATAATTTTTCTATTTGGATTGCAACTGGCACCTAATGTGTGCTACAAAAGCCAGGGTGATGCTGAAAAAGATCACACACAGATCAGAGCACAATCAGCACATTTCCTCTGATTAAAGTTTAAAATGTAATAATTAGCACTTTGCTTTGACCCATCTCACTTATCAGGTAATTAATGTGCAACGTGTAAAACAGTTTTTTAATGAGCAAGATTATTAATTATTAATGTTAAATGTAAAAACTAAATTAAGTGTAAATGATAATTACTGACTAGAATTAATAAGGTGTGACACCAACATACTTCATATTTTTTCAGATAGCCAGAATCGACCAAACAGCGGCTTAAATCAAAAATACAATATATACAGTATAGTATGTCCTCACTCTCTCCTACGACCATGACCTCCCATCCATTTATATCTGATATACCAACTTTTGCTTTCAGTTGATCTGGTATGGCTTGGCTACTTTCTCACTGATCCTGATAATGAAGACTTGAGGCTCAAAATCCAAGCACTCATGCTACTAAGTGATGCTAATGTATGGGAGAAGAGAATTGTGGGTACCAACAGTGCGCAGCAATGTGAATTGACAACACATTAAACATCAGATTGTAAAAGTAACACTGACGTGACAAGTCCAATCATTGCCATATTTTCTGCTATGTGATATTGCAAATGGAGTTTGAATGTAATTTAAATTTAAATTTAAGGTGACATACATACTTGCCCTGTCAGCCAAAAGACAGCTGGAGAACAGCAGGCTTTGATAATAACATTGGCATTGAGCTGCTATAGATTTCCCATGCGTCATCTTTTATCATGGCAATATTTGATTTGCTTAATGCAGGACCTTCAGTATTCCAATAGTCCTTAAAGGGTTTCCATATAGCCAGCTGCTATTATTACCAAGCAGACATATTATACAGTAACTGTCTTTCCAGCCTGTCAAAATATGATATGGTAGATTATGACAGTGACTCGGTTCGGTTTAGATCTTAGATCTGGAATTGAGTGCCACACAGGCCACAGTAACGACTGGCTTCCAAAGCTTTACTGCATTAAGAAGGCCTCTGCTTACATGTCTGTTATTTCAGTCTCATGATTAGAAGGGCTTTATGGTACTCCAGTTCCATTAATTTCTCTCCAAGATCTTGTATTGGTGATGGGATCCGATCACTGTGTAAAGTCTTTACCATCACTTCCCAAAGAGTCTCACAGGGGGTAACATCAAGACTTTGTGGTGACCAATCCCTGTATGGAAATGGTGTCTCCAAAAATCCATTGATGGAAAAACCTGGTCATTCAGTAAATTTAGGCAGTTTGTTGACCTCAATGTGTGAAAAGCTGAAAGATTTTAACCACTGCAGTAATTATACCTTGGAAGGCTCTTACTTATTTGCTTAGTGAAATCCACTTGGTTACTGTTTTTGCCAGGCAGCGTATAAGTCATTGACAATGACGATGCTCAGGTCAGTAAAAGGATACTTCACTGAAAATTGATGTATGTAAGTATTAAAGAAATTACTGCTTATTCTTGGAAGGTGCCTATTTAAAATGGGTTACTTGCTTCTTTGTGCAGGAGCTTAGATTCTGTTATAATGAATTCCAGTTTCCAGGACTAAAAACTATTCATGAGGGATTTTGCAGATTTAAAGACAGAAGAGGCTGAAAGAGGAAAAATAGAAAGTTAAGAAAATGGAAAATGTTGGCGAGTTTGGAGAAAAAGTTGCATGGCAGATGTTTGCACCACACATCATTTGATACTTACTAGGCACTTTTATGGCAATAACAACTTGGTGTGGCTGTCATGTGAAAACAGAGTGTGTAAAGATACAGCAGGCCTGGCGTGGCTGCCTTGTTTTGCAGAAAATGTAGACATGGAAAATTCTGAAAACACTGGGATGGGACTATTTTTAGCTAATTTCAGCACCATAGAGAATAGAGGAGATTTTTTCATTAATTCCTTAAAAGCACAAAATGAAAGCTTCACCATGTAACAACAATAATAATACGTAGTTACTTCAGAAAGTATTAAGACCCATTCTCATTTTCTCAGGCAGACAGACCTACCAAGACTCTGCTTTGACAAGACAGCCGCACCAAGTTGTTACAGAAAATGCATGAAAATACCTGTCAGGTGTCAAATGCATGGAAACATTTGGCATGCACTTTTTCCTCCAACCTCACCAGCTTTTATTGATCTCAGAAGTTTCTATTTTTTCCCCTTGTCTTTATCTTCTGCCTTTCTCCTCCACCCCTGATTTCCGATGTTTACTTTCTGATTCAGTTCCCATTAAGGCTTGACTAGTGAGTGAGATCTCCCA
>JAUBNQ010000001.1:3148258-3155758 GCA_032353495.1 Ctenopoma kingsleyae | reverse complement strand
GACAAAGTAAACCCAGTTAAACAGATTACACTTGCTGATATATTTACTAAGGAAAATGGTCATACCTTACACAGCTGTTAGTGGCAAAAGTATATGAATCTCCAGTATTGAAATTAGAGTCAGATGTTTCAATGGGTTGACAATCAGATGTGAGACTTATTTAAGGAGGAGAACAATGTATATATGTATAAATGTATAAACTTGAAAACAAAGGTAGAAGCATCTTCAAATAAGAGTTGTTAATGTTGACCAGGCTGGAAAGGGTGACAAAAAATCAAGCAGAGTGTGCATAAATGGAGAACATTTACTAAATGACCACTCATTTCTTTTCTCTCTTTATCTACCAATCTTCCTCATAGCCGGTTACCAACAACAGTCCATGGATGCTTCTCTACTTCATCTCATTTCTCCTCATCGTCAGCTTCTTCGTCCTCAATATGTTTGTGGGCGTGGTGGTGGAGAATTTCCACAAGTGCCGGCAGCACCAGGAAGTGGAGGAGGCCAGGCGCCGTGAGGAGAAACGCCAGCGCCGGATGGAGAAGAAGAGAAGAAGTAAAAGAGTCAGGGGAAAAGTAGAACGATAGCAGAAGGGACTGAGCGGAACAAGCAATAATAATTATTGGTGAAAATGAATATTAGAGGGAGGAGTAGATGCTTTGAAGCAGAGGAAGGAGATAGATTTGGAAGAAAATCTGGGTAAGAAGTATGAAGAAAGGAATGGAAAATAGGAGGAGAAAGAATGAAGTGAACAAAAGACAGAGGGAAAGAGTCCAGGGAAATAAGGGTAGATGGAGAGAAGAGGACAGATGAGACACACAACCTTCCTGAGAGGGGCAGGGGAGCAAGAACAGAGGGAAGAACAGATGATAGATGATGTGAGCCCCTGTGGAAAGGACTATCTCAGTGGAGGAAGGAGGGAAGTAATGACTCAAAAGAAATTAGATAAAGGAGAATAGGAGAGCGATCAAAGTATACAGTATACAGGTGATATTATTAAATCTTTAATACTCTTTTTATTTCTTTTATAACAGTCTTTACAGTTTCACATTAAAATACAGTATAATCCAGCAAATTAATTAATATGTTAATATGGATACATTCCAAGTGGCATGGCAATTTCCCAGACTTTGAATTTGGTATTTTATATTACACATCCTCAAAGACGTGACTTTGAATGAGTCTTTTTTTTTTTTTAATTTCATTTAAAACTACTTAACCTCTCTCATGCATTTATCAAACCTTTTCTCTTTATATTAGCTCATAGTTTTTTCCTTCTCTGTCTATTCATTTGTTCTAACCCTCATTCTCCTCCCTTCGGCATTGCTTTGTTTCTTTTTCCATTTTTGGAATGATTATTCCTTTATTATTGTCTTCTCTCTTGACTCTGTGCTTTAATTTTCAGAGGCCCAGAAGCTGCCCTACTATGCATCCTACGGACACACCCGCCTTGCTATCCACACTCTGTGTACCAGCCACTATCTGGATTTGGTCATCACTTTCATCATCTGCATCAATGTCATCACAATGTCTCTGGAGCACTACAGCCAGCCACAGGTGACCACACCTTTCACTGGAGATTGAGGGAGAGTCGGTGTGTGGGTGTTGGAGACAGAGCTTTTCAGACAAAGCAGAACAGCAGACTTGTTTAAGAGCTTCTGAGTAGGTGGTGATGCACCATCTGGATATAGTTTCTGTTTTGTTTTTAAGTGGGCACTCCCAGAGGCAGACTGCCAACCTGCTGCTCTGAATCAGCAGCAAAAAACAGCCAACATTCATCCACGTGCTGGAATACAAACACTCAGGCACAGATTGGGGTATTAGTTATGTAAAATGTTTGTTTGTTTTGAGACAGAAATAAAATCAGTTTGAGTTAAACCTCTGCAAACAGGACTCTCAGTATTGGTGTAATACACTTTATTTATATGTGATATAGTAAATTTAAATGTAAAATAAAATCACATAAACTCTTCCTACATCTTAGACTGATGCTGTCACATTAATTAAGGACAGTTATAAAGGCTATAGGTTACTAAAAGACGTAAAAAGAGGTCAATCAGGCAGGTTGTTGATGGTGTTGGGCCCACTGTTTCCACTCTGAACCCGTTCTCGTGTTGGCTAAATGTGACTTGAAAGACCTACAGTTTTTATGACTACATAACAGACTGAAGACTAGTTAAAACAACAGAAGAATGAAAAGTAGTTTAAATGTAATTACAAAGGTTAGCACTTTTACTATATTTTGACCAAGGTTATGACAATTGTGTGTTACTTAAACATAAGTATACAAACTTACAAATGAAAAGAAGAATGAATTGGCAATGAACAGTGTACGGAGATGTAAAAGTTGCATTAATGTGATGCATCTGAAAGGTGTCTAAAAGTCAGATAGTTGTCCAAGACCTGGTCCTTGTTGACGAGGCCCACAGTGGTCAGCCTCTTACCAGAGAGACATTTTTCAGAATCTTTCTGTCTCGTTTGGGAGAGGTAATAATCTTTCCTGCAAGCTTGAGGGTCTTGGAGTCATGCAGGTTCTGGAACAGTCAGCCAGTTACCCTCTTCACCGTGCAAATGGTATGCTGCAGTCTGTCTGGGCTACAGTATATGATATTAGCAGACTATGTGAAAACTCTTCATACATGTACTAAATGTATTATGGCTCCTTAGGGCTTTGTATTAGAAAACTTATACACACAACTTTTATACAATGGTAAATTAACTTACTGACTTGTATTTTATTCTGTTAGTAAGTATTTTTGTTCTCCTTTAATTTGGCTGCACTTGATGTGATAATAAGGTTTAATTATGTGCAGAGAACATCGCAAGCATTTGATTCATGTAGTCCTATTTTATCTGACTCATTAATACCAGTGTGGTAGAACAAAATGTCCTTTGTTCCTCCCCAGAGTCTGACTTAATTCAGTTGTCTGTCTCAATTAAGCTGTCTTCTGTTAAAGGACAGTCATTGGCATTATATTTTTCTCACTTTGACCAACAACTGTTATGCTTACTTATTATGCTGTTTTCTTTCTGTTGCAGCTAATACAAAGGTTGTTTTCAACAAAATTCACTAACATTCACTTACAATCTCAATGTGAAAATAAATGATTAATCCAATGAATCCAAAGTTACTTAAGTCTTATTAGTTTATTACAGTTATGATCATGATCACTGACTATAAAACTTTTTTTCTAACCCTTGACTTTCTTTAACCCCCTTTCCCCTCAGTCTCTGGAAACTGCACTGAAGTACTGCAACTACTTCTTCACCACCACCTTTGTGATTGAGGCATCTCTGAAACTAGTGGCCTTTGGCTTTCGACGCTTCTTCAAGGACAGGTACAAAAGGAGACACTGCTTGCAGCAGTGAGACTATATAGAGTGGTATGTTACGGGCTCTAACATGGTATATGAGATATATTAAGCTGCTAATATCTTTCCTGCAACTTTCATTCAGTTCAGCGCCCTGGTAGATGTATGAGAATATAGCTGTTCACAGGATTATTATCTATTGATTTACTGCGGCTAATACAGCGCAATTATGGCAAGTTGTCCAGGTCCCAAAGCTGCAAAACAGCCACAGACCATCACACTACCACCACCATGTTTGACTGTTAGTATGATCATTTTATAAAATGCTTTGTTCGGTTTACGCTAGATGTAACGGGAAGCACACCTACACCTTCACTTGGGGCCAAGCAGATTTGGAAATTTTTTTTTCCCTTAATAAATTAAATCACCATTTAAAAGGTTTTTTATATTTACTCAGGGTGTGACAAATAACACAATATTTTAAAAAATCAGGAAGTGGGCAGCACTGTATGTTTTTTGCTTTTCAAAGTTTCCCTAACTACAGCAACCATCTATTGTAGAAATAAACAGAATTTCTGTCAAGATGGTCTTTTAAGAGGTTTATTATAGAAAGTATAAAAGAATTATAAAGAAATAAGAAAGCACAAAGAAGGAAATGCGAGTGAATTATACAGCAACACTCCCATGAGAGGGTTCACGGCAAAATGAACAAAGACTGTTACACCGCTATTTATCAACTCTACTCTCTTTCTACTCACTTTCCCACCAAACTATGCTATCTTCATGGTCAGAGTCAGTAGGCTTGTTCGAGATGAACTGCGCCTCGCCTGGAAAAGAGATGAGAGCAGGCAGCCGCAGCAGGGGAAGTGGCTTTTCTAGCAGCAGGATGTCACAAATACTGATCCTACGAGGTCGGATGCAGATTAAATAAAATTTTGTTTTGTTCTCAGTTTCTTAGTTTATTGTTAAAATCCTCCACAGGAGATGATGAATTTGTGACTTATTTCACATGAAATACCTCAAAATTTTAATGAAAAGCTGTCATTATGTCAGTTTGCTGATTAAACTATAAATGCAAACATTAATCAGTTAATAGCAACAGCGCCGTTGGGGGAGCGGGGCGGGGTGCGGGGGTGCAGCAGGCTAGCAAAGTGAATTAGCTGCTCTCAAGTGCACTGCAGTGAGTAGTTTTATGACGCTTTGTCAAGTTTATCATTTCAAATAATGTTAATCTGGCTCATTTGGTTTTTTTTTAAGTAAGTGCTTATGCTGTGACATTTCCTCTGGGTTGCAGCCGAGGTAGCGAGTCTCTAATGGCGGGGCTAGCAGGTGTTTGATGAGACGGCTAGCCGCGCAAAGCCAAATAAATCAAAGAAGCTACACACTTTCTGCTGTTTGGCAGGCCACAAGGCTGATAAATTCAATAAATTGCTGTTTTACTTGTCACATATTCTGTGTCAGCAACTCCTGATTTAATATCAGGTTCAGAAAGTTTCTCACCAACCTGTTAGCAACTCATTCTGATCCTCTTTAAGGAGAACCGCCATGTTTGGAAAAACTCCTTCAGAGCAGACCAATCGTCCGACTAGAAAAGAGTGTTAGACCCGCCCACTGAATTTGATGGGCAAAGTTGACAGATAAAATAAATTCATGACGTGCAGCAACACAGACCATGAATTAATTAAATAAATACTGAAATAATTTATTAAATCGCAACATGATTATAAATGCTTTTTTTATGATATGAATATATTTGGTTACTTAAATATTTAATAAATTATATATTTAATAAATTATTTGTGAATTAATTTCACTATTTAATAATTAATTAAATAATTGAATGGCACATTTAATATATATAATATTTATATTATATACTGGATATCTATAAATATTTATAATATGTATTTAATGCTTGTTATATTTATTGTAATGTGGCACTTCTCCTTGTAAGTCGCTTTGGATAAAAGCGTCTGCTAAGTAAAGTAAAGTAAAGTAAAGTAAAGCACTCTCCATGCTCCACAGTGTGCATCATCACAGCTGCTTACCCCTTCTTACCAGGCACTGTGTTATTAGGATTAACAGAGAAAAGGAATATTAATTTCTACAGTCTTAATTATTTCCATATTTCTTATATTTAAAACACATTAGCCAACTGTGAACATTCACATTTTACATACAATTTAATAGTTATACCCCATGGCAGGGGTGTATAAATTCTCAGGGATGCTTGTGTTAGCCATTGACCTAGTCTTCATATATTCAACCCATAGGTTTAACATTTCAAAAGGCACCTTGTTTCACAAAATTAGAGCTCTAAACAAGGGTCAGCCTTAGGTCCTACTAAAGTTGTAATGTTACAAAAGGAATTTGTCCACTGACTCCTGCTCATTACTGAGAGCAAAAAACCAGGTTAGGTTAAAGCTCCTGTGTTCTGATCTACTGATGCAGCATCGGTGTTGCAGATGTCACTTACTGTATGCTCATGCATTCTGAATTTTGTCATTTGAAACTCTCACTGTTTCATGTTCTCACTGTTCTCTAAGTTTTGAATTCAGGGCTCACCTTTCTAACCAATCAGGGAAGGTCATGATACGTTTTGTTGCATTCTTGAATTTTCATCACAAGTAAAATCTGAAGGACTGGGCAGAGCATGATGGATTGATTTTGAATGTCATGCTGCCACTATCTTAATTTGCACAAATTGCATATTGTAGCTTTAGGTCACTTGATTTATGTTTTCACATATCATTATCACATAAAAATTCACACTTTATTCATTATGAACAGATGTTGTTTTGCAAGACTGGTTAATGTAATAAAACAAATGAAAGACATTGTCAGTAATGAAGTCAACAGAAAAGATAAGCCTGGCAACATCATGTGAAAGTGAATGGCAAGTATCATCTGTCACATTTTGACAAGTATCTGGTCTCTCTCCATGCTAATCCTAAACAAAGTGGGTGATGATGATACATATTTCTATGTTGAATTATTGTATTAAAAAGATTCATACAAACAATTGTTTTATCCTGATTCAGACTGAATAGCTGACTTACACTGAAACTGCACAGGTGCAGAAACTCGTGAATTTTGATAGATTTCGATATCTATACCCAACACCTTAGCAATCCTGTGAGGGGTCCTCTGTCAGCCATGTGGAGCAGCTGTGGTGGTGTTGGTGAATATAATTTGCAATACTCTACTATGTTGATTTTATTATTGCAGCTCCGATCCATTTTAGAATTGTGGGTGTGCTGGATTAAATAGCCGTTGGTTATTTCTGCCACCCGTTCTTTGGAAAATGGTTTTATGCTCTTTGGCCATCTCACTATTTCTGTCTCTGTCTTGCTCTTTTTGCTTTGAACAGAAACATTTTTAGCGATATTATTCCCTCTGTCCTTCATTTTAATTTCTATCTTCATCTTTCTATTGTTTTGTCTTTTCTTGTCCTCCCACTCTTGTATGTGTTTTGGAAAACCCTGGCTTTGTTAGGAAACCCAATTTTGACATTTTAAGTGTGTTTACACCCAGTGAGCCTGCTGTGTGCCAGTTCTGCTCCTCTGGAACTTGGACATTAACTAGGATGAGACACATTAACTCTGGAGAAACATAACCTATGCATCAATTTTCAGTTGGAAATGAAAGAAATCTTACTTAATAAAAAAAGGAGAATATGTATTTAATGTAATATCGCTTTTGCCTACAGAGCTTACTACCTTAAAAGCTTTAACTAGTGTATACTATTTTTAAAGTGGCTATGTTATACTTAAATTTGGTTTTTGAAAAAAAAAGCTATTGTGTACTATATAATCGCTGTTTATGCAACAGTTCTTCTGGCCTGAAAAGACAAATTTGAGCCCATCCCCCATCCCACTGTATTCTGATTGGCCAGCTTGTGGAAAATTGCCATGGGGCTGAAATAAACCCAAACCAGTGGCTGTCAGCACCAGTCCTATGCACTGCCTTCATTAGGATACTGTCTGATACTGTTTCCTGTAAAGAAAGATGTTCTATCCACATGCAACACAGGCCAAACTATATGTTTTTTTGTAAGCCAACTGCCAAACTGACATGCAGTTAGCAAACAGTGTTACAGTTACTGTCAATTCAGTTTTATTTGTATAGCGCCAAATCACAACATAAGTCATCTCAAGGCCCTTTACAGTGTAAGGTTTATGACCTTACACAA
>JAUBNQ010000001.1:3129443-3141417 GCA_032353495.1 Ctenopoma kingsleyae | reverse complement strand
TCACCTCTCAGTGTGTAACGCTGACTACCCCTGTGAAGGAATGAGTCGACACGCCACCTTTGAAAACTTTGGAATGGCTTTCCTGACGCTTTTCCAAGTTTCTACAGGCGACAACTGGAATGGCATCATGAAGGTACTTTATATGTTCTTATCACACTGTATCTTGACATACGTCACTTGGACTTTGCTCTTAATTGGCTAGGCTGGTCATTTTTCACTTTTCTCACTGTCGCCTCATCTCTTACAATTACAACAGCATGATCTGTCTTAAATAAGGGTCAGATAGAAAGGGGACAGTCCAATCCAGTTTGTAGTCTAGAGATATGTACAAGTTGCCCAAACCTATTTCACACCACTCTCAGCACAGAGAGAAGCTGAGAGGCCAAACTATAATTGAAGGACCCGATGATATTTAGGTAGGGGAAATGAGCGAGTAACAAGTGCGTTCTTCAGCATGAAATAATGTCAGAAAACCAAATGTGCATTCAACAAATGTATAAAGATTGAGATTTAGACTAGAAAATCTTTTTGATCTCCCACTTCACTCTCAAGTATTGCTGCAATCAACTTTCCAATCACACCCTAGTACCCAAGCTCTTAAAATGTGATCACCAGCCATATATGACAGATAGCTAATCAGCGCTGATTAGACTCTTAAAAACCCTAAAAGAGTGAGTGACTGTGGATGAAAGGAAAACAGAATTTTCCTTTCAGAGCTCTCAACACTGGACTGTGCAGGTTTGACAGTGTGCTCTGTAATGACACTGCAAACCGCTACACGGTGGCAGATTTAGCAATTTGCGGGCATCAAGGCGAACACAGGCATGTGGCCCTCTGCTTCCATTGTTCTCCACCTTTTTCAATGCTTAATGATCCAGAAAAGCCAGGACCTCGTTCTTTTTTCCAGACCGTATTTGCATGTAATAGTTACTGCTTGTAAATCTGCGCTCCTTGTGATTTTGTTTTTAGGAATGATTCTGTCCTTTACCTGAACTGGTCTTCTCAGTAGTACTCTTTGTCTTCCAGCTCTAATACTATTAACACTATTGCTGGCATAAGCACTGACTTCTTGCTGCTCTTTAACAACGCTCATGTCTGTATTTTTGTTGTCAGTACCTACCGACATAGTGAAAAGGTTTGTTACATTTGCCAGTGTTGGTACAAACTTTTCAATCTCCCCTCGCTTCTTCCATCTATTCTATGTGAGAGGCAAAATATGCTAAAGATTAATGGGAGTGAAGTGTGTGTGGGCTGTGGAGTCTGTTCAGAGGAAAAAGGTTTAGCTAGGAGCCCAATGTAAATAAGTTCAGAAAACCAATTAAATTTGGTTCATTTCAGCTCAGGTTTCTCTCATAACTCTCAGGAAATCAGCAAAGATGGCAGACGTTTGCTGGATTCAGTTTGTCAAATGTTTTCGGTTTTTTTTTTTTTTTTTGTGAGGTTGAGTTACAGTTACAGTTTGTTGCAACCACATTTTCTTCCATGTCCTCAAATTCTCATTATTCTTTTATTTTATTCACTTAACTTCTGAGATATTTTATTTATCTTAATTTCTATTTAACCTCACCCTAAACTCTCTCAATACCCTGTCACCCACCAGGACACCTTGAGAGAGTGCCCACCGGGCCGGCCAGGGACTGATTACGGCTGTCACGCAGGACTGCAGTTCATCTCCCCGATGTATTTTGTGTCCTTCGTGCTCACAGCTCAGTTTGTTCTCATAAATGTGGTGGTGGCCGTGCTCATGAAGCATCTGGATGATTCTAATAAGGAGGCGCAGGAGGATGCTGAGATGGATGCTGAAATCGAGCTGGAGCTGGCTCAGGGAGGCCTCTGCTGCATGATGGGAGGCATAGGTGCCATAGCTGGGACCACAGGTGTCGCTGCAACTGGAGCGGTCGGTGGTGGAGCGTCAGGTGCAATTACAGTGGGGGCAATTGGGGGCCCGAGTGGTGGGGTGATGGCACCACTGCGTGATGGTGGAGGAGGCGGAGCTCATGAGGGACACACACACCATCGATGTCGACTCTACTCTCCTGCTCGCGTAAGAGGACTTTCAGACTTTGAAGAGAGTAATTACTGCTGATACAGCCATACTTATACTTTAATAATGCTTCATTAAAGAGTTATGAGAAATGTTGGGTTGTATGTCAACATAGAAATAAGTTCTTCTCTAGTTTTTGACTTGCCAATCGCCAAATCACTTTTTACAGGGCTATCAACAGAACTGTGAGCAAGAAAATAAAATATTCAGACCTGGTGCTGAAGACTGAAGCATGCCTTTCATGCTAAGACACATGCCTTGTATATCTATATATATGTAACGTGGTCACATCCCACATCATGGCCAGTTCTCATCAGCAGCTTAACTGTGTGGGATTTTAATGGCTCAGACACTGTTAAAGCCCTAGCAGCATACTCCCTGCAGCTTTACATCCTTTCTGAGATCAGATAGCAGGGCCAAACAGATGAGTCATCAGACAGTGAAAATCACACTCAACTACAGTATGTAATGACGAGATCACCCATCTAATCACTGGCTGCGCTGAAGGATTTTGTGAGTTGCACTATAGTACCACTTCAGTGAGAATCACAGCCGGAGAGGTACTGTATTATGTCTTCTTTTGTCCATTATTACATGGATTTAAGACAACAAAGAGCTGTTTCACCACAAAGTGTGGAATCTAAAAACATCAGCCACTGAGTGGTCGTCAAATGATAAATAAATTAATTAGTAAATTAATTGACTTAAAAGCTTTTTTTAATTTAACATTTTTTGTGCTTCACAAAGGGTTCACCGTTCACCGTGTTGCCTTATAAAAATGAAGGGTCCTGCAAATGATCAAGTCATACAAATGTGCAGCTTGTAAAGAGGTGGTGTTCATCAGATTAAAGTAATTTATGCAGAGTTTGGCAAATTCTCAAAAACTCAGACTCAGAATTTAAATAAGAGCAAGACAAAAGTTTTCTTGCATGAGGTGTAGTCTGTGGACCTATTATGATTCTAATCTTAGCAACATATGATTGGCATTTTTATTCTGGTTATTTCAAGACTTGATTGACTTCATCTCCAACAACCACTTGTGCTGTACATCCAGCCAGGCACTGTGGAACTACACAGCATCTGGATTTGTTTTTATTCGTGAAATCCTGTTGCCCTACTTGTGCAAATACAACATGTTGATTAATTTTACACACATGCATATGTACATGGTAAAACACATCCACACAACACTTAACACGCACACACAGAAACACACAGAGATATTAAATGGCCTCTGTCTGTGCCATTCTAAAAATATTATGAGTGGGGGCAGTGGGGGCAGTGGCGGTGGTGGCGGCGTAGCTCTCATTCATCAGTTCCCTGATTGCTGCATCTCAAACAGCAAGTCAGTACAAGCTACATTTATAATCACACCAGCACCACACCAAAATTATAGCACCTGCAGATGAAAACAGATATTTTTAGAAGTCCGCTTGCTGAGGCAGAAACGGGAAAATAAACAAAGGAAGAAGGGCAAAACACGAAAAATATGGAAATGGAGAATGAAGAAGACAGAACAAATATAAATAAAAGTTGAGAGTAACATACAGAGAGAGAGAGAGAAAATGTGAGGAGAGCATTAGCTGGCAGTAGATATGCACTTAGTCACTCGGAAAAGTGAGCTACTGACTAAGTGAATGAGCAAGTGGCTGAGCTGTGTCATTTACTGACTGAATGATTGTAGGGACGTGACTAAAGACGTGTTTGCACCGAGCAGGTCTATGGCGACATGTTTACGTCTTAATCTCAAATTGTTTAGGTGTGTGCCAAGTAAACTGCAAGGTGGCTCATTATAAATGACCCGGTAAACACAAACCCCAGATTAATTCAAGTAAAAGGAGTCGCGTGTGCATCTGGGTTTTATGCCTGGAAAGTCACAGCATAAGCCACTGTTGCTCACATGAATTTTGTCATTTGTTACATGTAGTTTCAGTTGTGTGGTCAGAACAAATACACATTCCACGAGTAGGATGTGATCTATGGGGCACCAGTTGGTTTACTTTCAACACCACCTGGCCCAAACTTAAACACTTAACTACAGTCGGTCAGTCATCGTAAGGCATGTGCCTCACCTTAGCGAAAGCAACAGAGACATGAGTCCCATTATTATGGGATCCTGTTCAGCATAAAAAAAAAACTTGGTTTGTTTATATCAGTGCTGTGTGAACCCAGTGCACCTAAGTGAATGAGTAAAAGATGAGGAAGGAGAGAACTGAGAGAGGCTGACTGTGGGATGGTTGGAAGACGCACTTTGTGAGATTGTGCGTGGGTGGCAGGCTCTGCCACAGTCTCATTGTGCTTATAGCTCATTGTCTGTCAGGCTACTGATATTTTTAACCACAAGAGGAATAAAAAGACAGATGAGAAAGAGGAGGTAATCTTTCCACGTGTCTTTCTATGTGCACTGAATCTTAAATTTATATTCTGATTATCCAGCACATGGTTTTGTTAGAATATAATGTGTTTGACATTTTTTTCCTGTATATTCATATTGAGATTTTTAGGTTTATTCCAATGAAACAAGAAAATCAAGCGTGACTGCTGAAGTAACTTGAGAATGGAAAATAAATGAAAGCCCATTAAGAGTAATGTTTAGAAAAGAAAATCCAAGAAATAAGGGTAAGTGTGCAACAGACAACAAGCCAAGGGATGATCATACAAACTTTTCATTCTTATTACTGCACAGTCACAGAAGCTTCATTTAGGCTCCCTGTGGAGAAAAGTTCAGCAATTTGGAAACTGATTTGTAGTGTGCAACACATAATGAAATCTAGTCCAATGAAGCTAATGCTGAAGACAAGAACAGTTATACAAACCCAGACTAAGTTTTAACTTTTATTTGCAAAATAACAATATTCACTCAGAAGAAGAGGGTGCATCTGGTATAGTGTGAATTCCCAGCAAAACATATACAGTAACAATGTCAAACCAGTATTAATCAGATTGTTATTCATGCTGATTCATGCTTGTGGAAGTACTTATCTTGGTGGAGGTTAGAGACTCTAAGAGGAAAAACTTCAACTGTCAAGTCAGAAGATTAAGATCAAAACATTAAGCAAAGGTCCAACTGGCAACATTTGCATCGCACACAACAAATTGATGTACATCTGTCATGGGTTTGTGTACATACATTAGCAGAAAGGAACATATTTTGTGTAGGGGGAGTGGAGGAAAGCCTTGCTGGGATAGAGAAACCATATCACTGTGTAGTAAATCAAACAGGGTTGGGGGATAACATTTACCATCACCCTTCACTGCACATGCCCCAGCACTTAAAACAGTGTGTATGTATGTACTCGTAGAATATCGGTGTCTGTGGCTGCTCTCGTCACCTCATACACTGTAGCAGTAACTCTCATATGGTGAGAAAGAGAAGAAATCAACAGTTGATGGTGGGAACAAGAACTCTGAATATGAACTTTAGACATGACAAGATAAGCTGGAATAAAAATAAGTCTAGGATAATAGAAAGACAAACATTACATCCAGCTGCCTTTAAATTTCATGAACATTTGAATACATGATAATGACCTTCTTCTGTTTGATAACCTTAAATGATAATTGCAGCTTATTACAAACGAGGCCTTTTTTTTCCTGTAATTTTGGCCATTGATGCTGTAGCTACAATAACAATGTATTCATCAAGCTAAATGCTGATGTGATTTGGAACGTACCAAAATGATTGAAAAGACGTCTGATGGGCAACGAAACAAGAGCAGTCGGATAATCAGACGGGTATTAAATAAAACCCCAGGTCAGACAAAGGAATCTGTAAGATTATTACCCAATAATTACGCACCTTCTATAAACATCTATTACAATTAACAGGCCACCTTTCTGTTCAGCTTTGGTCTATTATAATATAGTGATTGTGCGCACACATTTTTCCTGTGAAATGAGGCAGATTTTCAGACATTTAAAGTTCATTTACTGAGAGTTTTACCTCAAAATGAAATATAGATGATAACCGATAAATGTTCGTTTACGCATCAGATCTATGTGGAATATTACCTAATATACAATTAGCTGAATAGCTAAACTGCAGTTCATCTGTTCTTCGCCTCATTTGATTTCTTGTGTGATTTTCCAAATGCATCCCTCTGACTTTATAAAACCTTCACACCACTAACGCCAAATACTTCACTGCCCCTCTGGCTCAACTTAAAACAGGCAAAAGGCTCTGCTGAAAATAACCCCAGCTCCAACAGACTGTGCTCAATTAGACAACACAATGTAGAAAATAAGTAGGGTAGATAGTTTAACACAAAGTCAAATAATCAAGAGGAAGAAATGAGATCTGAAACCAGTAAGAAAGATGGAGACGACACTGAGTCAGTGAAAATGTTTGATGTTAAACATGTACAGTAGCTATAAAGTAAGGAGGCAGGAGGAATTCTGATAGCTAGCATTCCCAGATAAAACGATTTTTTAAGGAATACACTTGTTGAACATTGAGGAAAATATGCATATTGGCTTTATTCCTCAAAATGAAATGAGAAGTTCTATACAAGTTTCATTCTCTGTGCATCATATACTGTATATGTAACTGGAGCCCGGGCATGATTACCTCAGATTTGCAGCATAAAGACTGGAAATCTGGGGAAATGCTAACCTGGTTCTCTCCTAAATGAAAAATGCACCTATGTTTAAAGCGCAATAATTACCACGTAAATTCTTGTTTGTTCAGTTGACAGTTAGTTGAGGCAGTTATATGCTGTTACTGCTTTTACATTAACCCATACGTATATATTATACATGTATATACTCTTCTTACTCTGAAAGAAGG
The DNA here is from genome assembly GCA_032353495.1 of Ctenopoma kingsleyae. Lineage (NCBI taxonomy): Eukaryota > Metazoa > Chordata > Actinopteri > Anabantiformes > Anabantidae > Ctenopoma > Ctenopoma kingsleyae. Next base: position 3,134,587 of record JAUBNQ010000001.1, on the reverse strand, counting down.
TCAATATATGTAAACCTCAAAATGCCTATTCTCTTAAATAATAGTGACCACAATGTGTGCCACTACAAATGTCATTAGTAATGATAAAAAAGAAAAAAAAACAAAGGTTGTTTCAAAGGCAGATAAAGATGTTTTTATTGGATCATCTATTATGCTATGCATCTATAGCACATTATAGCTGTCCACCATAAACTGTGTGTGTGTGTGTGTGTCCTGCAGGAGAGCCAGTGGCTGGACAGTGTGTCTCTTCTGATAAAAGACTCGTTGGAAGGAGACATGATTGACAACCTCTCCGGATCTGTTTTCCACCACTATTGCTCTCCTCCTGTCTGCAAGGACTGTAAGAGTCACCCACAAGAGGTAAGATGTGGTACACACACACACACACACACACACACACACACACACACACACACACACACACACACACACACACACATACTTATCCCTTCCCTTTCTCTTCACTTGTACCATAGATAGGGAGCTAAAATAACAGGGTTGTTGATCCTGAATAATGCTAATACAGTTGATACATGTTGGTCATAAAAAAATGCAGCAGGAGACCACGGATACAAACAGAAAATAAAACCAAATGAATAGACGTTGTCCATTCGTAGACCTACAGATTCCCTTTGAAATATAAAAGACATTTACATTTGAAATAAAATTAAAATCCACAGAGAATGATCTGTACTGTCTGTACCACTTTGCCACTGTGCATTATAATCCACATCCACTAATCAAGCCACAATATTAAACATTAAGTGCGACAGTAGCTCTTCTGTGGGTCCAGACCAGATGGCCTTTGTTTCCCACACTGTGATCAGTGAGCCTTGGGCACCCATAACCATGTCGCAGGGTTCAGCGGTTGTCCTTCTTTGGTTCACTTTTGGTAGATATTGACTGCTGCATTCTGGGAAGACCCCACAAGAACTGCTCTGACCCAGTCACCTAGCAATAACAAGTTATTCCTTGTTACTCGCGCTTACCCATTTGTCCTTTGCTTTGTAACAAATCAGCTTTAAGAACTTACTGTTCACTCTCTGCTTGACATATCCCACCCCCTGACAGGTGCCATTGCAATGAGATAATCACTGTTATTCACTTTATATACCAGTGGTTTCAGTGTTGTAGCTGATTGGTTTATAATTTCCTCAGGGATTAATAAAGTATTTCTGATTCTGATTCTGATGTTTCCATCATGACAGTAATGTGTGAAATATATGCTAAGGACAAGCTGACAAAATCACATTTATCCTTCAAAGTTATAAAATGTCATGATTATAGTATTTTCCAGTGGAATATTATAATGTAATTTTCAACCTCTTTTGCATTCATTCATTTCATTTAATACACAGATTTTACTTGCTATAAAGACAAAAATAGCTACATCCAATACTGGACGGCTTATAAGTAAAAATTTGCACCATATTAATAGCTGTTGCTGCAATTGTTCGGACAGTCCTTATATATTCACGTCATGTCTCTCTCGAAGATCCAATCAAACATTTCACCACATAATAATTAATGCTCTAAACCTGGTTTCTCATGTGCCGTCATGTGACGTGCAAACACATCAATCACATACGGAAACTAAAACCAATATCAGCTCAAAGCAGAGGTGATCCCACGAATTCAGCCTGATGTATATGCAGATTGCATATTTCCATCTGCAGGTGTGTGTGTGTGTGTGTGTGTGTTTGTGTGTGTTTCATTGCATGAATCACAGCAGCTTTCTGTTGAGGTTCTGCTGATATTAATCTGTATGTGGAAACATGTGACCTAAAGGGGTAGTGCTTGTGCATCTGGTATTAAGTCACTATCTATGTATTATGACTATGTAACCAAGGAGCACTATGCTGCTCTGTCTGTGCAAATAAAACATTGTCATGCATGGAAGTTGGCTGGAATGCAAATATAGTCTAATTTAATGGGGCCATTAGTTCTTATATAGTGCATTCATCTTCTTTATTCTCTTTTAGCCTCCTCTCCCTTTCTCCCCTTTTCTTCTTTTTTCTTCATGCCTCAAAACTGAATATTAAAGCTGCTCCTCATATTTATTTGACCTTCTCTCCTGGCAACAAGGTGAAAATGTTGGCAGTTTTAGAAATTATGTTGAAACCGATGTGTATCCATCTCAGAAACCTTTAGTTAAAAAAAAAATTATTTAACCTTTGCTATGTTCTGCAATGTAGGAGTTTTTGTGATTTTACAGGTTTTTCAAATATAGAAAATTTAAATTGATCAGACAAGATGGAAAAAGATAAGAACAATAAATATATAAAGCCATAATTTTCAACACAACATACTGTAACACAGGTTTTCATGCACCATTTGTCATTTGCATCCTGTTGTTAAATTACATAGTAGATACAGCATAATTTATGACTATATGTTTGTGGGACAGATCCGATTGGCAGAGGTGGAGCAGGCATCTCTGATGTCAGAGCAACTGTCAGACAAGTCGTCGTCTCCCGCACTGCCTGACGACCTCAGCCTGGACGAGCACAGCAGCTATCAGCTGCTGGTCAGAGACAGCCAGGTACTTCACACACATATACACACACACACATATATATATATATATATATATATATATATTTATTTACTGTCCTTTCACACCTACTGATCTCATGAGACACATGGCAAGTGATTTCTGTGCTTGAATAGCAACATAAACAGTTCAAACACACATTCAATATGGCACATTCACCATTGTCATACAAGTGACTTTAACTGTGCAGCAATAAACATTTAATTCATATTGTGTTAGTCTTAATGTCCAAATTATTATCAAGCAAACTGTAATAACTACTGAAAAAGATATACTCTACATTAATTTTCTCTGCAGTGCACAACAGGGCATACTTTGTTTGAATTTGCAGTAGTAGCTTTACTGCCTGATTAAAATACCTTGCTCCGCCCATGCTCTTGAAATGAGCACGCTGGAACCAGCTTAAATTTTATACCTTGGAAGTACAGGACATTCTGGCCTCTCATTACTATTATTATTATTACTATATTACACACCTTCAAAGTGTCAACACTTTAGGGTTAAGGTTACAAATAGTTAGGATAAAGACTAGGGTTAAGCATCTAGTTGTTCTCACAACTAAAGAATTAAAAACATGTGTGTGTGTGTGCGTGCTTGCGCGTGCGTGCGTGTGTGTCCTTCATATCTCCATCTTCCCACAAACGCTCTGCGCACAGAGGTTCCACCTGGCCTGTTTCATCACTGTATTATTGAAGGCCTCTGTATTTGATCCAGTTTACAACCAACAACAACAGCCGAACAGTTTGAAGCTTTGAACCCTGCCGTTACTTTCTTTTCACCACATCCAATTTTAATCAGACTTGTATAGATGGATAAAGGAAGGAACATGAAAAGGGGGCTTTTTGAAATTGGAAACAAATTGTACTCAGATTTCCATTATGACAAGGGGAAATGAAAGGATTCAGTCTGATATCTTTCTAGCTCCAGTGATCATCAGTGCACCTGGATATCATGGTTATTCTCATTGCATCTGCTAGTGTTTTCTTTCCTACTCTTTCACTTGTGTCTCTGTCTTTAATGTGCCTCTCCTTTATCCCCATCTTCTCTCAGAGGTGCAGCAGTGACTCCCACAGTTTGGAGGAGTTGCCCACACAGGGGGGCTACAGAGGGCTTTGTCCCTCCAGCTCAGGAAGTGAGGAGGGGGTCCAAGAGTTGTTTGATGTGGGTGTCCATCCTCAGTTGAATCCTCCCTCACTGGAGCAACAAGTCCTGGCACACTGCACAGGTACCTGAGTATATACAATAGAGGTTGCGCATCTCATATACAGTATTCTGTCAATACTGTGATCCAGAGTGAATGAATCACTGAGATATGTTGAAGGAGCCTGAAATCAAGTTCTCACACCTAAATGACCAAAAAGATCAAAGATTTCTTTAAAAGATGTACACTGTAGTCTCTAAACACATGCTACAGCTGGATCGAATCAGAGAAGACACAGTGTAAGGCCCAAGTGCACATCTATCTAAGGAGACAAGTACTTATTCCTCCCTGAGAAACAGATGCCTCACTGCTCCTGAATTGGCTGCATCGTTGAATAAAATGAGAGAAATCAGTGTGCACAGATACTATGCATAGGAGACTCAGGACAGCTGGTTTCATGGTTGGCAAATCAGAAGAGGGAGTATTTCAGATCATCGTCGTGTTGCATAACCCAAGTGCACTTTAGCTTCAGATCATGAACTGATAGCCGGACATTCTCCTTCAGGATTTTCTGGTAGAGCACAGAATTCATGGTTTCATCAATTATGGCAACTTCTCCAGGTCCTGAAGCTGCAAAGCAGCCCCAGACCATCACACTACCACCACCATGTTTGACTGTTGGTATGATGTTCTTTTTACAAACTGCTTTTAGTTTTACGACGGGTCTAACATACATCTTCCAAATTTTTCCCAGGTTTTCTCCATTGTGGATAATGGCTCTCAGTGTGGTTCACTAGAGTCCCAAAGCCTTAGAAATGGCTTTGTAACCCTTTCAAGACTGATATCAGTTCATTTGTTTCTCATCTGTTTTTTTATTTCTTTAAATAATGGCATGCTTAGTTGCTTTCTGAAATCTTTTAGCATGCTTTACTTTGTCAGCTTCTATTTAAATTATTTCTTGATTCAACAGGTGAGTGAAACTTAACTCTAATCTTGCGGTTATGTGGTTAATCACAGTTCAATCATGATTTAGCAAGGGGAGGCAAGTCATTATTTAAGCACTGCATTTTGTATTTATATCTTAATGCAGTGGTTCCCAACCTTTCTGAGTCACGACCCACAATATAACATTCGTTGGTGATGGCGACCCCCGAATCCTCCCTTGGGACACCTCCCGCTGTCCTAAGTCTTAAGTCTGAATGTTTTTCCTGTGCAGCTAACACTCCATTTTCATCTCTGCTGCCGGTAACATCAATGTCGCCGTTTTTTCCTTCGTTTATTTTTTCTGCTGTCTGTCAGAACAGAATCTCGTCTGATTATAATTCAACTCTACAAACTCAGTTGATAAAAAAAACGAGAAAACAACTTAAACTACTACTAATCAATTTCATTAAAATCCAAAGTTATTTTGTAAATGTTTTATTTTTTCACAATGATCTGGTGACCCCC
>JAUBNQ010000001.1:3101635-3118269 GCA_032353495.1 Ctenopoma kingsleyae | reverse complement strand
GTGGTGCTCTGCTGGATGTTTTAAAGACTGCAGTTAGACCCAAATAGGTGTGTGTGTGTGTGTGTGTGTGTGTGTGTGTGTGTGTGTATCCGCATGCATGCATTTGTTAGAGAAGTTCACTACAAAATATTGAACTAAACTGAATGGAAATTATCTGAATCAGCAGGTTATTCATAACTTCCAGTGGTGGTTAACGTGTTGTATACTTCGCTTTGCATGTAGGCAACACAAATTCCATCTCAAGACACTGAGAACCACTAATCTTACAAACTTTACTAACTACAACTAGCTAGCCAGCAAGCTCATAACAACACAACTAAAAATATTAAAACATGTCACACGAAGAAAAAGTTACGTCATTCAATTTGTGCATTAACTATAATAATGTTGTTTAACTGCCTTCATTTTGCACTGCGCAGAATGATCACCCCATCAGAGTTTGAGTGCTGCAGTGGTGCAAACTGACATTTCTGTTAGTTCACAAAAATCTCCACATAAGTTCCACACTAATTTAGCCCACAAGCAATTTTTTTTCTGATTGCCAAAGTTCCACTCAACTAAATTTATTTGGTGTGAAATATTTTTTTGTTAACATTAGAATCACATATTGTATCAGGTTGTACTTGAAAGAAGGCGTGTGTGTGTGTGTGTGTGTGCATGTGTGTGTTAGCTTGTTTCAGCACCATTGAGAAGAAGGTTGGAGGCAGATTGGAAAATTAAACACGTTATTACTGCAGTGACTTTCATGTGTGTCTGTGCGCACGTGCATGCATCTTTTTTGTGCATGCCTGCCAGTGCATATTAGTGTGATTGAGAATTCAGGGCATCACTGTGTACATTCTATCATAATTTGTAATTCCAACTGCACTGCAATTCTCAAATTAAATAGCTTGACAGTGGTTTAAGAGGAGGAGAGCGCTAGTTGGTCAGTACAAGAATAACCTAGTTGTGCTTTAATGGAAAGGACAAAAGCATCAATCTTGGGAGTCTAAATGAGAAACGGGGTCACCAGGTTAGTCTGTTTAGCTTTATGAAAACATCCCTCTCCCTGTCGCTTTTCCTTCCGTGGACTAACTACACGTTTCATTCTGGAATTGTAGTATTTTTATTTTTTTACACAGGGTGTAAAATAGTGTAAAATCCCTTCTGCTTTTTATGTAAATGAGGTTATCATGGAAACCTCGTGGTTTGGTTTACTTTAGGCACGAAGATATCTGGGTTTGGGTTAGACACAAAAATTACTTCTCCTGTGGGAAGGTTCTGTGTTTTGTTGACCCATCCAACCTCCCCTTCCTCCTCACTCCACGACTATTGGCTTAAAAATCACTGCTCTAGGCATCAAATATTAACATGACTGGGTTAATGTTCCAGTCAGTTGGCATCCTCATACATGTCATACAGATGCAAAGAGATACCTGTAATATCTGTATGAGACACCAAAGGTTGGACTTGGTATCAGGTATCAAAAGGACTCTTATGATCTCTTCAGTTCACTGATGGCATTGCTTTTATTGCAGCTAGGTTTACATATAGTTTGAATTTCACCCATTCCGATTCTGCTTGATGAAACATGACAAACAACATGCACAACATACTCTAAACTTTATAAGTACCCTATCATCTTTCTTTCACCTCAAATGCTCTTACCACACTGCAACATCTTTGTTCAGTTTTCCCTTTATTGCCTTGGGAATGGACTGTGATGGCTAGCTGTCCCCGGCTCTATGGGAGGTTCCTGTGGCTGATGAGACACTCACGCAATTTCTTTTCTTAAGTGAAGCCACTCGATTGTAGAAGGGTGTCTTACAGCCTGTGGCAAAATTATGATCCTGTGAGAGGTTATGGCTTTCAGTCTGCACAGTCTCTTGTTGGTGAGGAAGTGGTGCAGAGACTGTGACTGACCAACACAGTGCTGTTGCTCTGAGGATGCAGCTCTTGTGTAAGATGTCCCTAATACCATGCGGGTTTGTCTCTCTGACTGATGAGGCCCATAACAAATGTGTTGCCATCAAACATATTACTGAGTTTGAGTTGTGTCTGACACAACAGCTGTGGGTTAGAGTGGATAGTAAGTGACTGAACATGCAGTCCTTGGGGGGACCCTGGTGTTGTGATTAGCTTAAGGGCCTGCTCGTCAGTGTGAGGAGGAGTCTTCCTTGAAGCACTGTTGTTGGGATCCTCAAAGCATGCGTAAGAATTATTCAGTCCATTCGGGGGGGTCCTGTCCACTGTCCTGTGTCATGACATGTATCTGTGTCACCTGTTCCACAGAACTGGTGCTCCACTTTCTGTGTGTGTGTGCATTTTGCCTTCCTAATTGCTCAGGACAGATTGGCTTTGAGTTCAGCCTCACCGCCTGCTTTAAGTGCATTGTCTCAGGTTTTCAGAAGTGCACCCACCTCTGCAATGAACCGACAATGGAAAAAAGCCTGGGTTGCAGTGTTGGGTTTTAATGGGCAAGCCTTAAGCCCAGCATGCAGTCTGGCCAGTTTATCTCATTTCTGTTTATACACAGCACTTGCAGCATTTACTCCTTTGGGAAACCTTGCTGTTTGGTGCTAGTAAATCAGGACTTGTGCTGCATATCGGTACTGGAATTTTGTGGGTCAAACTAATGTCCAAGAGGAACTGATGATCATGAAGAGATCAATAGCATATCCTAGCTGTATTTAAACACGAACTATTTACAGTACAGTATTTACAACTTGTCAAAACTGCTTTTCCACTGCTTCTTTTTGCAGGGGATGCTGCGAGTCCTCACATCATCTTATCTCTTAGAACAAAGCTTTAGCCTTGATCTTTTGGTATAAAGTGGTTTAGGCGTTAAGCTGTTAAATGTCCTTTTTATATGGTTCTCATTTAAGATTACGCTGATTTTACATAATGCTGATGTAAACTTTTGCAGCAGCTATTACTCCCCCAGTTTGACAATGGGGCACATTAATGCGTTCATCTACATGTACAAATCTAAGCTGCTGCTGCTGTTTCTCTGCATTTAGTTAGACGTTACCTAAAGAAAGTGTTCTTTCCTTGCAAACACAAAAGCTCAATGCTGATAACAACCAATCTTATCTTTCTAAAAGACACTGTTTTGGACCTGGGGACGTACCAAAACATATCAGAAGATAATCAGATGTTTATGTCATTTCTTTCACTGTGGCGAAAAAACTGCACCTCAAGGAAATGTTTTTTTTCCACTTAACTTTAACGTTAACCTCCATGTTTTTTCCTTTGTTCCTCCAGGTTAGGAAGCTAATTAGACTGTTGCAGTTGCACAATAAGAATGACGTAACATCTTTGCACCCTTTGAATTTTATGATACTGTAGTGCTCGCGGCTGGTCTTTGCTTTTCAGCAGGAGGAAAAAGCCTTTTACCGTATCTAATCTCAAAGCTTTATAGATGCGATTAGATGGAGAGAAAAAGGTGGATTTTTTTTTTTATTTCCTTCCCCTTTTATCTTTCTCTCTTATCTTCTCCTTTACAAGCTATTCCGTTTGATTGGCTTCATGGTAGCACTGTCAGAAAAATATTATCAATGATTTAAAAGAGGGAAAAGTTATACATTTGAGTATGTACAGTACAGCAGCATAACCAAATTAACACATTTACTGGACACACAAATGCACACTTCCTTTCATCTAATGCAGTTTCTAAACGACACTATCACAGAAATTCACTTCATTTTTCAGGTTGCAGTACCTCGTGAATTTCAGTGTCTTTGGAGTATTGTGATAAGAAGAATCACTACTTTGAATTGGCTAGCTTTGCTCTGGTGATTAGACGATCAGCAACCGTCAGTGCAAATGAAATATTTTTCTTTCTGCTACAGTTGTATGTGATGGTGACACAGTCAAGATTTATAACTTATAGTAGAACATACAGAATAAGGCCACATTTGCCACTTTAATTACAGTTCCAAAGAACAATATACCACAGGAGGAATCAACCTATATCAGTTTAGTTACAATTCAAACGCATGCATGAATTTTATTTCCAAACTGATAATGAAGATAAAAGTTTTGTCTTCACAGGGTCTGGAAAAGACTGAAACGTGATGTGGACAGCCAGTAGGGGATGAGACAGGTGGACAGTGAGAGTTACACTGTCCTGATTACTCCAGTAGAATTTCATGAAAACGACTTTCGGCCTCATCAGCCTTGCCTTTGTTTTTCTTCACCTCTTGGCCTGATACACACTCCCCAGGTTGTTTTGGTGTACATTTAGTGACACTTCACAAATTGAATTCAGAGGGCAAAAAACAGGATTCTCTGTTGTTGAGCCACTAATTGGCCACAGTGTTTTGCCCTGACCTCTCAAGTATGAAGAGAAGACCCGCATATGCATTTAACGGTTTAGCAGTGCCTGTCAGGTTCAGCACACAGAACCCTCAAATTATAATTTTTTTTTGTTAGGTATTCAGTGAGGTGGCAGACATAGATGCATCTAGCTCTAGACCTCCACATCTGCCACGTTAGCTTGTTAATTAACAGCAAACATCTGCTGGGTGTGGAGGAGAGGGGTGAAGAGATTTGCAGAGGAAAGAAGCAGAGAGTGAGGGTGATAACCTACTGCTCTGTTGATCCATCTGTCTATGGAGTGGGACAGAGGGTCCTTCACTCAACTCTGCAGTATTCCAAACATTAATGAGAGGAGTGGTGAGTGGAGAGCAGATATGCATTAGAAAATACCGTATTGATTTTTTTTAATTGAAGAGAAACGGTTTAATCAACTATGTCAACCTTTATCTGCACATTTCTGCGGTAGACCTGCTGCAAGCTGTGCTTCAAACATTTGAGGCATATAAACTACTCCACAAAACAGGAAGGATTTGTAAAAAGTGTTAGACAGAACTTGGTTTAAATGTCTATAACAAAAATGAATAAACTGTATGAACTTCCTGCCCTGTAGCTCATCAGAATGAGACTGCTGTATTAACACAGCAAGCTAATGGAGAAGACCAACGTAAGGCAGGGTCACCAGGCCAAGAAGTTAAACATGGCTTAACCTTTGGTACAATAAAATACAGGGTCATTTGGAAATGCACTACAGTCTGTCACATGCATCAAAGCGCCTCACTTTGGTGTGATCCACCAAGATAAGAAACCTACACATTTATGTCAAAGCAAAGTGCGACGTAAGCTTAAATATTGTAGTCGTTCAGTTACCTCTGCTGCTGACCTGTGTTCTGTTTCACTTTACAATATTGAACAACCATTTTAATCTGTTAACCTAAATATGATGAAACCAATAGTGCACAGCCCTATAAAATAAGTATTGATTTTTCCGAGAGATTGAGAAGCTGGTGAATATAGGGGCAATAACGTTGAAAGTATGAATAATAGAAGCAGAGAGCAGGAGAGATGAAGCTCAACCGGCTGTAATTTCTGCTCAGACCATTAAACACAGTATAAGAGTGGACAGCCTCCGTCTTTGAACCAGTGAGATTAGTGAACCATGACTTCACCGCCCCTCACCCTTTTCATCTCTGTAATATCACCTTATCAACTCCAGGACTAGAGATCACCACAGTCTTTATCTGGTCTGCTTCAAGGTTGTGTCTATGTCATTGCCAAACTGTGTGTCTTTGAAATGACATTGTGCGTGTTTGCTTTGCGTGTGACCAGTGCCAGTAATGGCTGGTGTTTTTGTGTTTCTTTTTTCACACACAAAAAACACAGGTTCTTCAGAAAGTGAAGTCAGTCTGTTCATTTTTGAGAAATATGATGATGTTCTAAAAGCTTAAAATAAAAAATATGTTTCTAAATTTCATATTTAAAGCTGGTGTGCATGGTTGTAACTATGGCGGGCAGTGACATAAACAGCACAGTGATACTTAACTATCCAACAGAGCTGAGAATCAGTACTTCACAACCTTCTATAAGAAAACTTAAAACTCATCTTTTAAAAATTGATTTTACCTAGAAATGTGATCTTTCAGTGTTTTTTCACAGCATTATCTGTTATTTAATCTATAATTATCTGCACCAAATTTTGTGATATTTCTGTCTGCAGAAAAAATACTTTTCTATATCCTAGCAATATAATATAAACCAGAGGTGTAACGTCTTCCAGAGCCTCAGTCAAATTCAATAGCTGCCAGATGGCACTTTTGAAAATACCATGACCTCAAATACTGCAATACTGTGACTGTTTTATAGGTTTCAAAACAGAAACCCAACTTCAGCACATCTGCCTCAGAATTACTGCTTCAAAAAGCTCCATCGCTACACTGTAGGTCAGGCAGGTACCAGAAGTGAGTGGAACTCTGAAGCCACTTGGTGACACAAACAATCTGGCTCGATAAGACCCAGCTGGCATTTACAATATATACAGTATAGCACATCCTCTATACGCTGTGGCTGATAGCCTGATGAGACACGGCTGGGTGAGCAGGTGATCAGACCAGATGGGCTCCAGAGAACATAAAGTCAGAGGACAACAAGGGCAAATCAGTAAGGTGAGTCTAGAGGACGCAATACAACATGTTTCATTTCATGTCTTACATTTGGGTGAAACCTATCCTAATGTCTATATACACTGCTCAAAAAATGTAAAGGAACACTTTTACTGATATGGAATGAGTAATGTGTTAGAAACAAAAGGATGGCACATCATTTGATAAAAAAGAAAATTATTAACCTACAGAGGGTTAATTCGAAGTCACCAAGAAATTGAAACTGGAAAAACTGATTAAAAACTCTGATTAAAAAGTGTTCCTTTAATTTTCTCAAGCAGTGTATTTATTTACTCAATTTGATCCATACAGTTTAGCGCCTTATTAGCCAGATGCAATACCAGACGTAACCAGAAGTTGTCTAGACTGACAAGTGTACAATTGTTCGACAGGAAATTACATTTGTGCTCTGCAAATGAAATCCATACACCTTTTATGTACAAAGGCAAATCTTTCAAAAAAACATGTATGCAGCCATGCAGTTGTCGCATGACTGACATGCAGAAAACTGTTCTCACCATAACAACCAGCAAAGAGGTGGAGACAGTTGCTTATGAGGGGGAACACTGCAAGCTGCCCTCAGGACTTTCAAACGAGAGGCTACTGTGTCCTGTTTTAGTTAATGTTATGTTATTATTAGCATTGTACCCATGAGCATGAGACTGTGAGGTGGAGTAGGCCCCCCGCTAACCCACGCCTGTGCTCCCAATGACAAACTCATAATGGCCATTTAATCAGGTAAACATTCAAAGAGGGTGGTACTGTATCTTTGAAATAAAACATTCCCTCATAAATACAGAAATGAAGAGACACACAAACACACCCACACATACAATGCGCTGGGACATATGGACACAATATCCTGGCACGCACAGTATATAGCACCCATACTCCCTCTTAACTATACTTGCAATTTATAGCATATCATGTTACACCCTATAGGTTTGAGCATCAGCCCACATTTCGAATTGTCCTCTGCTCATTTTTTTTTTTCTTACAAACCGCAGATCAAAGCCTCTGAGAGCAAATATATGTAGAGGCTCTTACTATCTTCCCCCGTCACGTTGATGGGCAATAATTTTCCAACCACATTACATAACTCAGATAAACCTCTTAAAATGCTACGCCTCTCAGTGTGGAAATTGCTAATCCATGTGGATGCCTCGGCAGCAGGCGTTAGCTAGTTTAATTTTCAATAACGGTTAACATTTTAACATTTGACCAATGGTGTTCACTTTTATCCAAAGTGCCTTAGAGTGCTGCGTTTTTAGCACAGTTCATCCTGGCTTTCACAGCTGGCACCAACACAACGGTAGCTGCCGTCTTAACAAACTTCAAAGCAAGTAAGTTGCGTTCACCAAGAAGAGACTGTCATGTCAGCAAGTCAGACCTAATTATGAGTAAAATATGTGTTTTTTTCGTTTTTCCTTCCTCAAGCTCTTGTGTTTTTCTCTGCTCGTATCATAACGAACTCGACCTTTTTTTCTCTTTATGCCTTATTTCTCTTCATTCTATGGATTTGATGTGGCTGTCTCTCACCATTAATCTTACATCAGAGCAATCTTGCAGAAATGATAGTGTAGTGTGCGCGCACACACTCCAGCCTTGTTCTCACGAACAACATGCAACACACAAGAGAAAGTGGCTATGCAAACGAGTGAGAAGATTAATAATTGTATTGTAGAGTGGGAGGCCTGTAATCTGTTTTCTTACTTTCTTAAACCCATACAAAAACACACACACTGAGTTCTATAAAAGGAAGAATGATAATGTACAGTCTGTCTCTGCCTGACTCATGCACATATGCACGCCTGAATAAAAACGGCTGTTTGATGAATCTACAGTGTACTATTGTGAACCACCACCACTATTGAACCACTATTGTGAACAATGAAAGCTGCTATTGATGCAATGAAATGTCCTGTGGGTGGAAGAGGTGAGGCCTAAGTGATGACAAATGTATCTAAACCGTGACGTAGATAAAGGGATGGAGCAAGCCATACGCAGGGAGGAGGTAGTAGGAAACATGTCATCATCAGACTGTTTAGAGAATCTAGAATTTAACCAGTTTTCAGTGTTTTTCCGTAAATACACAACAGGAACCAAGAAAGAGTGAAATTGAACATCAGTGGAGTGGTGTGAAGTGTTGGGGGACCTCACTCTTAATTACTACTGTATGTTACAAAGATGAGAGCAGCCAGTGTCAGCGGTCTGTAAGAGCTGTAACCTGAAGGCTGTAATTGGCTGAGAGGATGTCAAGTGAATATAACAGCCCTGCGACCTTGTTCAGTTCACTTCTTCACATTTGATTGATTCAATATTCTAATTTGATAAGAAAACAATTATATAATTTCACAGCATTTTCTCACTTCATACAAACCCATGGAGGCAATTACACTTTTAATGTAGTGACCCCTGTTTGGGTCAAAAATAACACTTCATAGTAGTATATAGTCATAAAGTCTGAGTTTTCTTCAGTATCAAAGTGATTCAGTGGTCTGTACATCCATGGGCACACTCCAAAAAGAAAATGCTAATTTGCCATACATTTAATAGCATATGTTAATGAAATTTTTTAAAAATTACATTTCAGCAAAATGTAAAATACATATAGCTGAAAATAGACTTCTAAGTCGAGAGGGGTGCAGTTCTTCCCATATGTTCTGAGTCATGGTCATTTTCAAAAGGATCAATCATATAAAATTAATTCAAGGCAGACAGAGTAGACAACTTGCTCTTTTGTGAAGAATTAGAAAAGAAGAGCGATGCCACCCTCACGTCTGCGTGATAAATAGATAAAAGCTTCAGCCAACTTGTTTTAAAAAATGGTATAATCTGCTAATCTACAAGTAATAGTCAGTTCAGCCAAAAAGGTTAACAGCTGTCAACTAGGAAAGAAAAGCCTCCTTCTGTCTGCCTCTGTGTAAAATCAATGAGCTACAATTTAATAAAATACTAAGAATTTTAAAAGATAAGTCTTCCTGTTTTATCGCTGTAAACTGCACAATCCACCATATAACAATAAAAAGCTTGACAGGCATTACAGTAAGAGAGGCTTAGCAGTCAGTTACCGTGATATGAGTGAAGTATTTTGGAGGTCTGCATACCATAAGTAGCTGTAGATAGATCGTGTTTTTAATAACTTGTGCAGTCCAGTGCTGGCAGGTAAATAACGAAAGACAACATTTATGATGCTTCATGCATGTCTGCATCTTACATCACAGAGAGATAATCTGCACTTATAAACACAGACACTCTGCCAGTAGATGGAGAAAAACAGATGCTACCCGGACAGAGCACAGTTTGATCTTCCTTTCCCACGCCCAAATGTCAAAGTGCTGCAAGTATGCAGAGCGTACACACACACACCTGCAATGAAATGTTACAGATTAAAGATGTATCACTCACATAACCAATATAAGCAATGCCAACGGCTATATCTTGCACACTCTAACACACATAAACATGCTGACACACACTCACCGGCTACCTTATTAGGTACAGCATGCAGACGCTGCAGATTTCTCGGCTGCACATCAATGATGCAAATCTCCTGTTTCTCCCCATCCACAATGGTGCTCTATGGCCTCATGAACTCACTGCCATGTTCAAGAAACCAGTGTGAGATGATTTTAGCTTTGTGCACACGCTGTAATACAACAGTAATACAATGATGGGCATGGTCAACAATAATACTGAGGTAGACTGTGACATTCAAACCATGTCCAACAGGTACTAAGAGGCCCAAAGTGTGCCAAGAAAATTACTACCACACCCTTATACCACCACCACTATCACCACCAACATGAACTGTTGATACAAGGCAGGAAGGATCCATGCTTTCATGTTTATGCCAAATTCTGACCCCATCATCCAAATGCTGCAGAGGAAATAGACACTTATCAGACCAGGCAATGTTCTTCCAGTCTTTTATGGCCCAATTTTAGTCCATGCAAATTGTAGCCTCAATTTCCTGTTCTTAGCTGACAGGAGTGGCACTCAGTGTGATCTTCTGCTGCTGAAACCCATCTGCATCAAGGTTTGGTGTGTTGTGCTTTCAAAGATGCTTTGAAGCACTTGGCTAATGAAGCTGATTCTGAAATAGACAAATGGCAAATGCTGTGCCAAAAAGTTTTTTCATTTTCTAAAAACACCGCAGTGTAAATTTACCAAGAGACAAGCCACTTATTACTAAAATAACTCAAATGAAATGTCAGACTTATATGCTGCAGCGCTGTTCTGTGCAGGTGACAACAGCTGCCGCTCAGTTAGAGGCCAACAGATGAAGATCTGCCACAAGGTGTTTGAGTCTCTGGTTTGCGTCACAAAATATCATTTATTTTAATGAAATCACCTCATATTTACAAACCTAGTAATAAATAATATAATTGCTGATGCACAGGTAATGGATTTATAATTTTATGTAATAATCTAACACAGACTAGACTGAGCACAGCTTCTTCTCCTCAGGAACATTCACTGTGATAGTTTCTATTTTGGGCTAATCTCGTTTAGTCTCTTAGTTTTGTCAGTTAAATAACACATTAAACAAGACCAAGAGCTTTCAGCCATCCTACAGACTCTGTGAGCTTTAGTTAAGCACAGTTAAGCATAGAATACAGCATTGTTAGCATGTTAACATTTCTTAATTAACACAGAGCTGAAGTTACAGTAAATGTCATTAGTTTTGCAGATATTAGGTTAAAAACCAAAGTAAAGTTATTACAATTTATCGTGATGGGATATGAATGTGTGTACTACATTTGCACCAGAGGGATTATCAGGAGATCACATTATAAATATTGAATATCTGAGCAAAAATTTGTACCAGTCCATTAACATTGTGATTTTATTTCACTAGAGAGGTGAAACGTTTCTGCTGCTGTTGTTGCTGGACGAAAAGTGAGATGATCGCCAAAGTCATTAAGACTCAATGTCTGAGTACCACAAAGACTTGCACAATATTTAATCACAATCCATCCAGAAGACAATAGACTGAGAGACCAACACCGGTCCATCCATAGATCAGTGGTTAATTCAAACTCAGTAGGATTCCGCCTTTCAGGAAGATCAAAAATTATTATTTTTTTCTTTTTTCCCTTCTGTACCTGTCCTTGCAGAACAATTTTGTTAATGTCCCACTGTAATTACAGGACGGCTCATGGGTCCATAATTCTTCTGACACTCTGCCCTCCCTGGTGCTGAAAGAAGACAGCGCCATCACACTGTATCAACCTGACGGACATTTTGCCTCCGGTGAGAAAAAAAATCAAAAAGTCATGAAAAAAGAGCAACCTCTGCAAGTAAAACGGACATAATAGGGCTTCCCTTAGGGCGCATAATCTATTAAAACTTTCCGCTATTTACTGTACCACCTGGCTGGTTGACTTTACGTTGACTTTCATGTGCACTGCAGAAGCTTATAACATGCATCATATATAGTAGCCTGTCATACGCAAGTCATTCAGTGGGTCATTAATCATTTTCACATAACACGTCAGAAAATCTGGCATGTCATGCAATTCATGCAAACAAGGCTCGATAAATTGACTCCTGTGATCCACCTCCACCATCATAATCACCACGCAGGTGCCCAACAATCAGCCTTTTTGGAATAAAAAGGAGCCATGCATTATTTCAACCGGAAATATGCTCTGATAATGTAATATGTGTCCTTTTGCAAGAATCATTAGTGTGAAATGGTCAATGGTAAATAGTTAGAATGCACATCACATAGCAAAGAAATGCCCATCTAACTAAAGGATGAACAGGATGAGATAAGAAAAGGCGATGTCAAAATGTTGCTTCAAGGATGTAAATTATTGCATGGCTCCCAGAAGGATGTTATCTGCCTGCCCGATGTTGTTGAGGGATTTGAATATGAATTTGTGTAGACTGCACTGACTTTCATGTATGTGTGTCAGTAAAAACAATACATGGGACAACTGATAACCATGCTATATTCTGGGCTTTTGGAAAGGGCTTATCAACTGCATGGTTGACCATAATAAACAAGAAGTCCTCTAACCTAAATGCCCATAAAGGTCATTTGTCCTGGCCTTCTCATGTGACCCATAGGAGCGTCTCTTGATACATCAGTGAAGATTATCAGTCATCCAAGTGAGGAAGCCAAATAATAAGCTAAAAGAAACTACAAAGCTGCATTTAGCTCAGTGAAACTGCCACAGTAGGTACTGATTCTCTGTGGATTTACATGTGCCACCATTCACATTACACTGAATACTTAGATCCATTGCTGAAATACAAATATTATATGTTATATAATGGGCCACCCATGCTAAAAGAAGGGTAGTCATGGTTTTTTAAGTGCCAAAGTGCACAATGCGAAATGTGTAAGTTTATCTTTGTCAGGAAAATGACTCAAGTGACAAAGTTAACCTGAATAAAGATGATCAACAAAGGGAACAACACAACTTGCTGTTATGCTTATTTGCTGTGTCTAATTCTGCTCCTGTCTCACCCAAGGCAAGATTTAATTGTGTAAGCATAAAAACTGTCTTTTTAATCCATTTCCAACTTGATAAGGAGATAGCAGAATTGCCTAACCCCCCCCTCCTATTCCACCAAACTCTCAAATCTCAGGTGTTCAGTCACACACAAATACACATGCACATTTTGAGTTGTGCTAGTTATATTCAGGCTCCAGAGGATAAAGTGGATCTGCTGAAATTAAGAAGGAAAGGTTAAGGGAGTGGATGTATGACAGTGACCACCTTCTGGCCCTGGCTCAGCCTCCACCTCATTCGTCTCTCCTGCTGCCTGAATGAGGGTTTATCCGCCTGATTACCCAGCAGGTATCCCACCTGTCCATCACCATCCCAGCACTGCTCCACGTAGCTTTAGGCTTTAGCCCTTGACCCAGAGCTTCTTGCAACATTTGCTGCTTATAAAACAAGGCATTATGGAGTTTTAAGGTGGTCAGAACCTTAATATCTCAAAGAGACGCATGTGTGTTTTTGTCCAAGAGCCAGGCACTGCACTGGTCTAACAGAGATGTTAGATGGTTGTAGCTACTTCTTTGCCGTGACAAATGTATTCCAATCATATACAGCTTTCAACAGGTTAAACAGAGAACAACTGATTTATTTGGCCATGTGAGGGAAGAAGAACCATCTATCAACATCTGCAAATGAGCACACTTGTATTAGCTGTGTTATGCTCTACACCATCTAGTGCTAAATGCCCAGTGTAAGGACTGAGGTTCTTTTGGCTGATGAAAGCAGCTTAGTGCTTTAATGAAAATGTGTTATAATTAACTAATGATGTAAGAAACTCGATGTACATTTGGATTAAAATAATACATAAAAGAGACCTATTAAGCGTCTGGGGAACTAGAACAAAAACAGAAACACACAGACGTTATTCCTCATGGCTCCACTGCAAACTACTGGACCAAAAAAAAAAAAAACAGAAAAAGGTTTGAAATGTCCATCAAATCCATCAAAAACAGCTTTCATGGAAGAAATGAAAAAAATCGGAAACAAAACAGATGGACAGACTATACTTACCTTATTACCTGCACATTTCCTCACTCTGCACAATGCACATATTCTAATAAGCAGAGTATTATATGGAAGCCTTGCGCCCATGAGATGCTTAAAACTGAGGAAAGTAAAGGCGGTAATGAGGTACATAACAGATTTTTGAATGCAAGTTAATGTCGGAAAGCAGGTCAAGTTATGGGTCAAGAAAACTGTCAACTCCTTTGTCTACAACGGTATAAAGTGTATTTCACGTTTACTGTGGACTTTCCATTTTCCCACTGTTAACTAATGATATTTCCCACCAGTGTGTGCATAACCATAAGCGGAATTGCAACGAAGGCGAGAGAGAGAATCTACAACATCTCAATTAATGAGAATGGTGCTCTTCTCTGTTGCAGCCCCAATTTGTGATTTTGCGTGCTAATGTGGTGGTACTGTCACATCAAGTACGTAGGGAGGAAGGCACCAGGCTCTTACTGACAACTCGTCCTGCAGAGGAAGAGGAGATGAGGCCCCTGGAGGAGGCAGAGCAGAGAGTTAATGATCTTTCTGTATGCAAAGGCCACGGTTCAAAAGGCACTGGGATGATAGGAAGTGGCAAAACCCCATTAACTCCATGACAGAGTCTGCCACAAGTAATATGCTCTCTTCCGCTTTCTTTCCTTCCTCTCTTGGTATCCCTTTTCTCCTTGGCTCCTGTTCTGTCTTTTCACTCCCTTCCATGGGTGCCTCTGCCTTTCTGCTTCTTTACTTGTGTCTGTCACAACGTCTCTTTCTCTTTCTCTATTTATCATCATTTCTCACTTTTTCAGTGTCTTTCTTTAAACTCCCTCCTCATCTTGTCTTACTCTATACTCCCTTTCTCTATGTACCTATTTTTACCTCTTATGAACTTATATTTGTTCTTTAGGATCCTCTCTGCCGCCTTTGTTTTCCCATGTAAGTCTCTGATGTCCTGTTCCTGTCTCTGTTTCATGTCCTTTTCCTCATCCCTCATCCTAATCCTTTTACTTTTCTCTTGTCGCCTCACAGACTGTCTGTTCATGCACACTTAACTGGATGGCTATCAATAGCCACATTAAGGTTATAGTCTGGCTAAATGCATTTACATGGTTTAGAGTAATTCAGTTTCCCCTTTAAAACCAAATTGCATGATTTGCTTGATAATTGACCAGTCACTTAGCCCAACTCCCCCCCTTCAGTTACTTTTGCTGTCAAATGCCTCAATCCGCTCTCTCATACACTGATAAGAAAGTTTTTAATCTGCTGGTTGCTGCAGTTTCATCTCAAGCAAACAACAGCAGATGCCTTATTTTTAGCCATGAACCATTGATTTTTGTCAAACTGAAATTATGAGTGCTGTTAATGTTTTTATTGTCTTTAGCAGGTGAAAATGAAACTCACTGAGCTGGTTGAAAACTCAGTCTCTGATTTGATTTGAGTCTTTAAGAACTTCTTAGCCCTGGTATTATTGTGCTATTATTCATGAAACTGTAAATAAATAATTTTTACATACCCTTTGGTTACTTATTGTATTAAAATATACGTCCAAAAGCCACAGTGCTTTATAATCAGTATAATCCACTGTATGAGAGAGAGGTTTTGAAAAAGAAGCACCGTATAATAAATAATTTGGCAAACGTGGAGCTAATGCTGTAAGCCAGTAGTTTGTTGTGTTGTGGCATACTGGATTTCAGTATTTTGCAAGGTGTTATTGTCTGCTTATCCATGGAAGCCCAGAACACAAAATGGCATGTGACAAATACAGGACACAGATTTTCAAAGCCTGTTTGATGTGCTTTTATTTTCGTCTTTGCCCTTGATGTCTTACGATACAGTTTCTGTCTGATGGTGCAAGGTCCTGATTATTCCCATTCTGTGTTCCGGTCAGTGGGATTTTCTGACCGCTCTAAGTGTTTGCCCTTCTCTTGAGATTTGACACCAGAACTAAAGGATTAATTCAAATGAAAAGACTTCAGCTAGTCCAGTCCAAAGGATTGGTTTCAAACTTTGTTGGACAACTCCAGAAGCTCAATTTATAACTATATATCACAGAATACCCTCCAGACCCAAAGGCAGGGCCACAGACAGGGCATGATATGTCATAAGCACCCAGCAAGACACATAATAATGGCTTGGACTTGCTGCCATTTAGTCCCTGTCCTACCCAGCGAGCTTCAAAATGCCACCAACTGTGTGCATATAAATCACTGGACAGAGACAGAGAGGCGATACAGTCTCAGTGTTCGCTCCAAATTGTTGTTGCAATTAAAGGTTAGTGCACCACCATGTATTAGACTGTCAAAACTCAGTTTTCTGTGACTTGATTGTATTTAAAGAGTGCAATTAATGTGTCACCTTTGGTTCACAGTCAATATGACACTAAGTGAACTCTGTAAAAAGTGAGACAGATAAAGGAGGAGAAAGAAGTGAAGAGATAATACCCATAAATTCCTTTTTTTTTATGTGTCCTTTATTCATTTGGCTGGAAAAATCACTTGACTGATGCTATTATACAACACATCCAGAATGAGAGGTAGGGAAGAGGTGTGCTCTCTCTCTCTCTCTCTCTCTCTCTCTCTCTCTCTCTCTCTCTCTGTGCATCCTCGGTCAGTTAGGCATTTTCAACCCACAACTTGACAGTTTTTAGCATCCAACTCCAAAACTGACAGAA
>JAUBNQ010000001.1:3066632-3081693 GCA_032353495.1 Ctenopoma kingsleyae | reverse complement strand
TATATGCTGCAAGACACTTTGAGATTATGTCGTACTAGTGTGGGTGAGAGAGTGAATGATGAAGACAGAAACAGAGATGGTGCTCTTTTCTTTTTTTGGCACAGCATTTATTAGCAAATCCAAAAACTAATGAGATGCCAAGTGGACACAGTCACATGAGATGTGCTGTGGCTCCCTCTTTTGGCCATTTCTTCTTCTTACAATATAAGCAGTATTCAATTATGTAATGTAAAACATTCTGCAACAAACAAAAAGTGGATAGGACACGGGTCAAGAAGAGACTTTATTTTATCTTGATGCCGACAATCCTTGCCTCACCACTGACATCAAAGAACTTGTACTTGACGTCTCCCAGACGGTTGGGGAAGTCCATCATGGAGCCATCAGGAAGCTTGATGTAAAACTGCTGGGAGTTGAAGTTAATGTAAAACTGTAGGAAAGAAAGCACACACAAATAATTAACTGTTAGTCTGTTACATAATGAACAGATAAGATAAAGAACTGAAGCAGCAGGTGAGATTATCTGTGTCTTTCTGCTGCCATTGACTTTAACGAGCCTATAAACCTCTTCATGACTGTAGCTCAGTGTCAGTTGACCTAAAAGCATCATAACACAGAAATCAAAGCTAGCAAAAACCTAATTATCATAAGACATTATGACATTAAAGCTGTAGTCGGTGACTACAGTGAATACAGCTCTTTGCTGCTGGTTTACAAAAACTGTTATTTCAAGTGTAGCAGATCTATTTGTGTGAACTGTAACCACACCCACAATCATCTTTGAGGCTTTGCTGTCATAAAACCATAACAATTCAATGTGGTATTTGACATTTTTAAATCCAGCAGAATGTGATATGAATCACGTAAGTAATGTATAGTAGGTAAAATGATTATAGAAGCAATGGAAAATGCTTTCTGCAACACAGTTTTGAGCTGAACCCGCGGCTGATGTTAGCAAAGGTTATAGAGTCTCACTTTAAAGTTAAGGATAAAGAATATACTGCAGAGTATAACATTCTCCCAACCGAGTAATCTGATTTTCATGCGTTTCTCTGTTTAATATCATTCTAACTGAACTGAAAACGATTGGGGTTTGGACAATTTATGTGAATTTAGATGTACTGTATTTTAGAGAATGCAGTTCTGTCGTTCGGTATGAGACAAAGCAGAAATTCTTATTCTTATTATTAGTTGACAAATCCTCTAATAATCTCCCAGCACACACCTTGCATTCCTCCCCACGTGAGAAGGGCAAGATTCCGTCACGCTGCTCGTCACCCCAGCTTCCCCCAGACAAGGAGTTGCAGACAATGGTGCCTTCATTAAATCGGGGGTTGAAGTGCAGCGCGATGTTCTCAGAGTCATGACCGATGTTGATGGCAAAGCTGCAATGGAGGCAGGAACACAAAGGTTAAAAGTGTTGAAGGAAAAGGGAAGAAGTGACTGAAACACTACACTATCTCACAGAGCGCTGTGTCAACTTCCTCTTTATTGAACTTTATTGAATCCATGATTAAATGCTCAATTACATGAACTAGAGATAATGGCTGTGGGGACAAACATTTCCAGAAAGCGCTTCAACGTTTGACGTGTATGACAACGATATGATGAGGACTTATTACCTGCTGCAGCTGTCATTGGGCTTGATCCGGATCTTGAACTCATGCCCCTCCCTGAATGTCATGTCCTTGACGAGCTGTAAATAATAATGATACAGGAATGAGAAAACTCATATGGATAGATGGATGGATGGAAGGAAGGATGAGTCTTAATTAAAATCCCTTTTGTGGATGGATATTTTTGATAGACTTAACTGTAACAGTATCAAAATTTAGGTATTTCAGAACAGCTCTCTAAATGTTTTTAAATGACACTGGCACATAGGCTAATTTATGACATTAAAGACATATAATATAAATGATTATCTGTACAATGTACTCTGGTGAGAGAACTGATGTTCATAGATGTTCTTATCTCAGCTGTTGATGATCAACCAGGGTGGAACTGGTGGAACTGTGTACCCATGGCTGTAAAAGTACAGAGACAGGAAGGCGACCTATTTGTTCGTTGGCATGTGGTCGTCACATAGAGGCAGTAAAAGCATAAAGAGACACCCACACAGGGACCAGCCATGATAAATACACTAGATACCAATCAGTACCACACCTCTCTGCAATGTGTGTAAAATGTGTAGCAATCACAGAGAAAACTCATTTTAAACAGTACATTTTAAGTAAATAAAACACCTAAGGCTAATTTAAATATTTGTACTTCAGAAACTCATCCTGGCATGTCACCCAGTGAACCCGTTCACTTAATCAATAAAGCAATAGGTTCCATTCACTATTGCCCTCTCTATCAGAATTCACGTGCTAGTTACACATGAACTTCAGCATTGTTCCCCTGTATGTCTGTACCACACCCACGGATAACTCAACCTATACCACACACGCTGCAAACTTTAAAGTCACATCTTACTCCTGCCTCAGATCAACTGTTCATCATTGACTATATGTTGAGTTGTCCAGTCAATCTCTGTGGGGTTTGTGTTCCTCAGGTGTGTCTCAGCACATTGCCTGTCCTGATACATTCATGCATTTATAATATTTATAATACATGAAATTATGACATTTTATTTATTTGTTTATTTATTTATTTTTGCTCAGTGGCAACGTTCTTCCAAAGTTTTCTTTTGCTCAGTCTTGCACACATTCACTAAATCACATGACAAATTAAGATATACAAAAGTGTTAGTAATTACACTAACAGAAAGATTAGATTAGAAAAGACTAGTGTTCCCTGGCTGGACTTTATTGACAAAATGATCTGCAAAAAAAGAAAAATGAAAAAAGTAGAATACAGAAAAAAAATGTACTTGGATATTTTTTGAAAGGTGTTGATACTACCAAGCTTTTCCTCTTTCCTCAGAAATTCATAAATCATGACTTTTACAAAACTTAGTGAATCGGTGAAAATGACTCTTTAAAATACATCACGCTGGTTATTAATAGCCAGTAAGTAAATCTGAAATGTGTGAACATTTGAGTATTTTAAGTGCAGAGTCAGTCTCCGCAGCAGGTTGTACAGTATTTATGAGTATTCATTCATTTGGTGTGCTCTACTATTCTACACATTAAAACATAAAATGTTATTACTCAGAAGAGTTAAAAATATACTTTCTACAACTCCATAACTAAAATAATGATTGGAATAACAGGTTAATTAATGCAGACATTGTACATGCAGAGGAGGAAGAAATGTCCTATTAATTAAGCTGATTACTCCACTTACCATCTTGGCTGTCTTCAGTGGGTTGTGCCTCGAGTGAGAAAACTCTGTAGGCAGGTGCGTGGTTTATATAAGAGTGGTGCTGTTGGGGGCAGGGAAGAACCAACAGGAACTAGCTGTAAACGGTTACCACTTTTGGTGGACATTCACTGCCTGAAAAAATAAATGTAAATTGTGCACAGAATAATGCATATCCTGATACTTGTTTTGGCGGATATTATGTTTTTAAATGTCCATAAGGAAAAGCAAATAGGCCCAACAAGTGAACTGCAAAAAAATGGCTGCTCAATTGCTTGTGACAAGTTTTTTTTTAATCATTATTTTACACTGAGGTGCATTTTTGTTCTCCCCACAGTTAGTATTTGCTTGTGTGTGTGTCAATTAATAGATGTTGCTATGAAATATGATATATATTGTTGATGAGTGACCTTTAAAAGAGGAGAGAGTTATTGATTCATTCATTAGTTTGCCTCATTTTCTACTGTAACATTCAGTTAATTTCACATCTGTTTGGGGAATTCAGTGACTCCAGGAACAAATGTAGCGTAATGGCAGCTTGTGAGTAAGTAAAAAAGAAAACAATATAAAACATGAGAAATACAATATGTTACTAAGAGAATGTGACAGAACCATCACAAAAATAGAATTACCGCATTAGGGTTGCATGGCATCGCAGTTTCACTTTATGTGCATGTCTGTTCAGACTTCAAGTGGGTGTTTGTGGCAGATGTAATGAGGCATTTCTGAGATATAATGAAAATGGGATGAACATGAAGTCACAGTGACCTTTTACCTCTGATCATAAAAATGTGTGTGTACAAAAAAAATTCATTAAACCTAGGCATTTTTAAAAACTTGATTTAAATATGTTTAATCCCACAGCTGCAAATTGTTTGATAGGTTTACAACAATATAGATCTTTGAGACTCCACATAATGCGCATGCTGAATTTTATGTCAATTTATCACACTGACAGAGATGAATAGACAATACAGCTGACTGGCAAATATACTTTATTAGTAATCTGCAGTCTTTTTTAGTCTTAATCTGAATTTTAAATAACTGTGTGTGTATTGTACTGAAGAGGATTAGGGCCTTCTGATTATTTTTTTTTCTGATTAATCTCAGAATTTCAATATAAAGTCGGATTTTACAGTGAGATTCAGAACTCAAACAGTATTTTTTATTGTGGCTCTAATCCTCTTCCGTGATGGTGAACATCAGGATTCAGCAGATTTAAAAGTCATGAACGTGTGCACTCCGACACAGTAGGTGGTGGTATGGAGGTCTTCCGTGAGTTTGTGATCCGCCAATAAATGCAAACGAAGAAGAAATATCTCTTACCCGAATAAACAATTAACTTAGCTTGTAGAGTAGCAACTTCTGGTAATGTTATTCCTTCATTTTATGAAAGATTTTATTATGTAATTCGCTGTTATTAACCGTTTACATACCTAGAAGTCTGAAAATGTAGCTAACATTGTTAGATCTATGGGAAACTATTAAAATGTTTGTCAGTTTTAAGTGTTAAATAACTTCGATATTTGGTTAGCATTAGCTAGCTGGCTGTGATAATCAACCTAGCTTTAACTTTCTGTCGTCGCTAAGGGCTGAAGTTTAGCTAGTGTGGAGAAAGAGGAGCATTGGAGAGAAGTTACTTTGTTTATCTATTTTCTGCTACGTTTGCATTTTCTTGTTCTTTCTAGAAATGGCGTCGTTAGCGGCGACAGAACCGGCGGTTTGCCCTGGTACAATATCGGTATCAGAATCGATAGTGCCGGCTTGTATGTTTGCACCGGACCGGGGTTGTGCCGACGATCCAACCGGCGAAGGAGCCTTTGAAGACGGCGAGGCGACAAACGGCGACTCCGCGGATCATTTAGACTTAAGCAGTAAGGTAGGCCTCCCTGTAAATTACACCTGGTAGCATTAAGCGTTCAGACTTTACAGACACTTTTATTGTGTCGTTTCTGTGAGCTAACGTTGTGTACTGCCATTACTGAATCCTGTTGCATGTAAGCTATGCACAGCACATTTTATGCTGGCTGTGCAAAACGCCAGAAAGTGACACGTATGTTGCACTGCCTGTGCAACTGCATCCAGTTGGCAAGTTACTAAGGATATATCCACTGTAGGAAAAGATAAGATAACACTTTATTGATCCCCTTCACGGGGTGCAAACGTCGTAATTATTTCCATATTGGTAAAAGAAAGAACTTAATGAATTAAACTGAATTGACAAATTAGTCTCTTTAAATAGATGCTACTTCAAGACACTCACAGAAAACACATTTTACTTTCTTTTTTATGGAGTTTGCATTTTTAAATTCCTCCTCTGTTGTCTTTTCTGTTCCCAGCTGGTATTAGTCAGTCCAACAGGGGAACAGTATGATTCATTACTACGACACTTGAGGGAACGGATAGATGAAGGCTGCGGGGAGACAATCTATGTGCTCGGAATGGGCTCAGGTAAGGACAGCTACCTTTCCTGGATAAAGTCTTCACCTGAGCAGACAGTACATTATTAGAGTTAACTATAAGGCAACACCTTAGCCGACACTCTATTTGTGATTGTGAAGAGATTTCATATTGTTACCTTGAAGGCAACAGGATGCAGTGCTGGTTGTTTGTGGTTCCAGGTGTTTGCCTATGCAAAGTCCTGGACTTTGAAAACATCTTTTTACTTTGTCATTACAGTTTATTGAGTGTGTGTCTACTATTAGCAAGAATTTCAAAATGTTCTGCTGGCACCTGGATTATGTCACTTGAAATGTCAATGAGATTAAGTTTGTGAGGCTTATTGCAGTTATTGTCAGGTCTGGCTTTGGAGAAGTTATTTTCAGTAATATTCTGTATTGTTGAGGACAGTCACTTGTAGCCAAATATGCACTGGAGTTTGAATTTACTTTGGCTAAGGAAGTAATCTATTTACTCCTGGTGTGTATAGTGAACATATCCCATAGATGGCACCAAAGACTTTTAGTATTCTAGCTGCCACAGTTTTTTTCACTTTATAATGAACGGAAACCTTCAATTTAAGGGGAAAATCTACTACTATGTTGTGGAAAGCAAGTGTGTTTATTTCTTACACTTTTATTACATGCTTCACATGGAACATATGTTTAGTGAAGCTTCAGTACCCAAGAAGAATGTTGCATTAACACGCACACACATAGACACATGCTTTGGAAAGTATTGAGCTTTTACCATAAACTAATAGTAGAAGTAGTACTAGTAGAAAGTAGTTGTTTGGTATATTTAGGAAAAGTCTAAGTCACCAGTATGTAGAAGCAGTTTGTTCTCCCAGGCAGTTAAGCTCATTTTCTGCTGCTCCGTTGTTATTCTCAAACCACCTGCTCTGCACACAAACATGTAGGCTTTTGTTGGCCACCAGAGATATTTTTTTGCCAGTTACAGCAACATGTGTGACCCATGTGGTCTTCTGAGGGTTAGAAGCCACGTGTGAAAGTGTGTCACTCTTTGTGCTCAGCACAGGGACTGCCACTATCTACCAATTCATGTCAGTGTTCGTGGCTGTCAGACTGGCTGGACAAGCAGCAAGCAGACTGTCCTACACACTGATTGGTTGTTTCTGTTCTGTTTCTCAGCCTAATGTAACTACACTTTGTGTTCGGTTAATAGTAGAGTGATGTGATCTTACACATGCTGTGGGTATGGGTATGGAACTTTTCTGTTTCTGTAATTATAGGCCTAAAAGGCACACATTGTACTGTGGGTTGAGATAACAAAGATAGAGTTTTGTGTAGTATCATCTTACAGAATCCAACTAGCCTCTTGTATTTGGATTGGATATGTAACTAACTGACACTGCTAAATTTCTGAGACATTGTGGTTACAGTAAATGTGATATGAATGTTTCCACTTCATATCTACCATAAAACCACTTCTTAATTACTCTTCCTTCTGCAAACTCTGCCTTCACTGTGTAATTTGTTCTCCTCACCCCCACCCTGTTATATAGCAAACTACTAACATCACTAAGGAGAGGCTTTGAATAAGCTCTGAAATTTGCCAGACATGCAATGAAAGTCTGTGCTTATTGTTCTGTGAGGCACTGATAATAGCATACACAGCTCAGCCGTGTATCAACCTCACCCTGCTTTTATCTCTCCTGTTTTTCCTCTCCATTTAGATGGAGGTGACTATGGTCTGGATGATAAGGACATGGAGGCATCAGTAGCCACGGTGCACTCGCTTTGTGAACAGATTGAGGCTGACCTAATCCTGCTGAGGGAGAGGACGGACACAAGTGGAAAGATTCGGGACTACCTCATCCGTCGGCGTGTGGGTGAGCAGGATTTCCTGGAAGTCAGGTAAAAATGCTTCGCCTCAGTGGAACAAGCTAGTGCAGCAGTGTTGTCCAACCGCGCTACAAATAAAAGGTTTTTCAACACTGGAAGGTAAAGTGAGAAGTCCATCTGTCCTTCCTTTAAACCTTTTCAACCCAGCTCATTGTTCATAATATGAGCAATGGGATATGAAGGGGTGGGCGCCACCACCACCAACACCAACACACACACACACTACGTACTGTGTCTCAAAAATGTTCCCTGTTAAACCAGTATAAAACAAAAATGTTGGATATGGATAAGAATAAACAGATTAATTTTGTTACAGCTCTGTCTGTGAGTGACAGATTATGATTTATTACAGCACAGCTCTATCTTTGCTGTGGCTGATGTTTATTCTGTTTTTGTATGTTGCGTCTTAGAGTTTTTATGGAATTGGATTTTGCGAGATGATGCTTTTTAAATTAAAATACAGTGTTTCCCCTAGGTTTGCTGTGTTTGGGGAGGTTGACTCTCGGTTATGATTCAGTTTTTGTAGTTTTGCAGTGGTTATTGTGTATTTTAAATATACTGACTTTCCTGATGCAGCACCTGAGCACAGCGTGTGGAAAACTTCACAAAATAATTTACTGTCACACTCTGACCGATCCTGAATCTGTGTCGTGGACAATTAATAATCATGAATAATTAATAAAGTTAGCGCTGTCAACGCCTGCAGAAATGCGCACAGAACTTCTCACTGTGGAAATGTTCTTATGGATCCTCTTACGCGATGTCTCCAAACGCACAAACAATTCTGCATACAGCTGGAAGGTTCCTGACTGTAGAAATATGTTATTTAATGCTAGAAACATAAGAACAACATAACAAGGACAATGCACTAAAGTCATAGAAATAGATGGTTTCGTTTGCTTAATATCAGCTGTACAGTTTAAATATGATACGCCGTGGCCGGTGTGTGTGTTTTGGTCTTTATGCTTTAAAAGTCATATTTCCTTACGCGCACTCTCTGTGTGTGTTCACCTGTGTGTCCGTGCGCTCTGTCCGCTGGTGAGTTCATCTGTGTGCGCGCGCAAGTGTCTTTGTGTGTACACATCATGGCAGAACTCCGCTGCGCGCGATACAAAAAGACAGAGATGACGTCGTCATGTAAATAAGATAAAATAACGTGAGGCTGTTTAGTTAGTTTAATAAAAGAACAACATATAGACCTGTTCTATAGGAAAGAGAACCTGAAATGACTTCTAATGATCTAGTTCTAGTGATCTGGTGATGTACAGAATATCAAATTTAATACAGTTAACTTGACCGTCTTGGGGGGGCAGGTGGTGCCGTTGGGGGTGTGGGGCAGGGCTCCCCGTTGTGTAAGGGTAGGGGAAACACTGAACAAGTACAGGAACTGAAACAGAGTCATTACTAGAAATAAATACCAAACAATGTACGTACTTGCATGTATCCACTTTGCACTATTACATACTGTATTTTGTAATTTTGTATACTTAACATTGATTAGTTCTTTCCCATCTCTCCTTCATCGTGTCTGCAGAGTGGCAGTTGTAGGGAATGTGGATGCTGGAAAGAGCACCCTGCTGGGGGTTTTAACCCATGGTGAGCTGGACAATGGCAGAGGCTTCGCCCGCCAGAAGCTCTTCAGACACAAACATGAAATGGAGAGCGGCAGGACCAGCAGTGTCGGCAACGATATCCTGGGCTTTGATCAGGAGGGACAGGTAAGATTCCACCAACCCACAAAGATGTGATGCAACTTTTGCAGCATTAAACTGAGTGAAGATCTGATTGAAATATTGTCAACATGAAAGTGGGAAGGTGTCAACGTGAGGCTTTAAAATACAGACCTCACATTATAAAAGATCCATTAAATGCATTTCTGCTGGTACTGGTAGAAGTGCATTTTTCTTTCCTAATGTTCTTGGAAACTTTTCACTGGCATTGCTTATAAACCATTGTCTGATTCCCACTGTGAAGAATTTATTTCAGCCATCTAAGCTTTTTCCCTGTCTTTTGAATGGAGAACATACAAATTGAATACTGTACATACTAAAACTGGGCATAGATGGTTCAGTTTGTCTAAGACCAAAACATAGTTTCTCATGTTGCCGACCACTGGATGTTTGTGGTGTGACAGGAGGAAGAAAACATTCTCGAAGTGTCATGTCAGTGTCATTTTTGACTGATTTTTGTGCACATAAAGAATTTCACCTCATGTGCCAACTTTGCAAAGTGTAACTTTTTTTTTTGTTGAGCAGTCTGAATCATTCTGTCAAACTCTACTTGTTCTGTTTGTCTTGTCAGGTTTTTAATTCCCATATTCAGTAAGTCATATTCTATTCTTTCTATCTATGTTTATTCCTTTAGGTGGTGAACAAGCCAGACAGCCATGGCGGTGGCCTAGACTGGACCAAGATCTGTGAGAAATCCTCGAAGGTTATCACTTTTATTGACTTGGCAGGCCATGAGAAGTACCTCAAGACCACTGTGTTCGGCATGACAGGACACCTTCCTGATTTCTGCATGCTCATGGTGAGAGGGAAAAGAAAGATGTGTTTGTGGGGTTTCTTTGTTGCTTAGATGGTTTATTAAAGTACACCCACTTCTGTCTATCTCTCCCCCCTGTGCCTCTTTCTCCTCTTAGGTTGGCAGCAACGCTGGCATTGTTGGCATGACCAAGGAGCATCTGGGTCTGGCACTTGCCCTAAATGTGCCCGTGTTTGTAGTAGTTACAAAGATAGACATGTGTCCAGCCAACATCCTGCAAGGTAAGGAGACGTGACATCGTGATGCTAATTTAAGTCGTACACGTATTAGTGTTTGATCCTACTGGTATCTGTACAACAGAAAATCTGTACAAATCATGTAACAAGCCTCGCATATCTACCCTACATTTATCAGAGGAAAATGATGTTGTGCTGGAGTTCCCATACGTTATATTCAAACACAAAGATAAGTCAGTTATCAGTGTGTATAATGTCTCGCATGGTAAATTCAGCAACAATTCAACACTACTCGCAGCCATAGCATACTTAACCATTCTGGTGTTTAAAACAGTTTATAGAGGCCAATTCGTACAGTACACTAGATGACTGTGCTATAATAATGTTAAGTTAGTGTGTATGAAACACTTTCTCATAATACAAACATCTCGGGGATGGAAAGTAATTGTATCCTCAGAAACTGCTGGAGGGTTTTACTCTGCAACAAATGGGGAATGAGTTGAGTTTGCATGAACGGTAAACAGCTGCAAAAGCAAATTAACAGAGCAAATGGGAGCAGTTTAGAAAATAGGGAGTCTGTTTAATTAAAATATGTTGAAATATGCTTTTTAAAACAGACAGTTAGAGATGAATGACTGTTTTTAATAGAGACCTGTCCTTTAGTTTTTTGTTTTCTTATAGTGAAGTGTGCTCTTTAAATCCCAAGTCCTTGTGAAGCCCATTAATGCACAGGATTCTTTTTTTCCAGTCTGTGAAGTTGTCTGATCCCAGATATTGATATTGATGTTGATGTTTTTGTTTTTGAGAATTACTTACACAGGATCCTTTTATATCTTTACCTACAGAGACCCTAAAATTATTACAGAGGTTATTAAAGTCACCGGGTTGCAGGAAAATCCCAGTGTTGGTCCAGAACAAGGATGATGTCATCGTCACAGCCTCCAACTTTTGCTCAGAGAGGTAAATGCAACAAAAATGTAGGACAGAGGGAAGGAAACGCAGGAGTAGACTGTCCAAAGATAATTCATTTATTTCTATGAAAGTTTCAGAACTAGCAGTTGATCTTGATTTATTGACATATGAAAATTTTATCAGCGAGATTCTGAAACAAAGTTCAGCTGGTGGTTTTTACAAGAGAAGAGGTCTTGAGCGTAACAGAGACAGCGAGTCCACTCTTAATATTCTGAGGTGTTACAGAGTGATACTTCTTATTTCATATGTAATCTTTGTCCACAGGGAGCAGTGTTGCGTTAAGGTTTACCCACCGATTTGCACAAAACACACACATCAACAACAGCAGGATTCATTTGACCTGTCATCAGTTTATATATCTTAATTAGAGTACAAATGTCTCAGGCAGTGTTTGGCATTGCCCAAAACATCCATATAACTACAGACATAATAAGCAGACACCTACATAAAGAACTAACATCTGCTACAAAGTCGCAAACAGCTTGTCTGTAAATTGTTTGCAATTATGCCTGCAGTACAATCCATGGCAACATCAGCTCAACCACCAGCGTCATTTGGCGAAAACGGCTTGTTGTCTTATTACTAGCATTTTTATTAGCATCAGCAAAATGTGCTTTGCCTGAAGATGGTACTTCAAACTTGTCGAGGTTTGGTGGAAGGACAGCTGATCGCACAACTTTAGTTTTATATCTGGAAGCTTTGTGTAATGAAACTGGTTTAGCACAATGGGTGGTGTCTCTTCAGTCATGTTATCCACATTTGATGCGCCCTTATGACACACAGCACCTTTCATTCTGCAGTTACAGAAAGGAGTTGGAGTCAAAGTCATTTAATTAGTTTGTTAAAAAATAGTAATGCATTAAAATTTATTTCAAATTAATTGCATGTGTTAACATGTTAACATTGCCAGCCATTGCCAGAAATGTGTAAATTCATCTTTACTTGTTGATATAGACCAGATCTACATTATTAAAGCTTGTCAGTACACTGCAGGAGCATAGACGGGGGGGGAAATTGTCCTGTGTTTCAGATTTTTTAGGCTAATAAAACAGGTACATGGTTCTATAAAATATCTTTCCTGTTCCATCTTCATTTAGTCAAAATGTCTTCACTTGAATCCCAAATTTATGTAAACATTCATGTGCTGGTTTCAGAATTCCCAGGTTATGCTGCTGCTTGCCAACACTGATAAATTGTAATATCTTCATTGTCATATTTTTGCCTTAGTGTTGCTGTGTTGGTGAAACTGAATGGAGATTAACTTTTAATTGTTGTGTGTCTCTGACTTCTCTTTTTTCAGGATGTGTCCAATTTTCCAGATCTCAAATGTGACTGGGGAAAACATGGATCTATTGAAGATGTTCCTCAACCTCCTCTCCTCTAGGACAAACTTTAGCAATGACGAGCCTGCAGAGTTCCAAATAGATGACACATACTCAGTACCGGTACGTAATAAACAGCCACAGTCAGTTATACACTGTTTTTCTTTTTTTCCGAAGCTAGTTTGACAGTCACCGCTGCTTCTATGGAGCCAGATTGGGGCCATAGGTTTTGTCAGTTTGAAAAACAAAAGTCATAAAGTTCCTACATTTCCTAATGGCGACATGGTCCAGCCCTGTTAACCCCTCCCACTGTGCCAAAAGAGTGCTCTCCAGAAAAGAGGTAAACTGTAAAAAATAACTAAATTTGAACTGAAAAACCTTTCATACAGTTATTTATGGTTTGATTTTATTTCTTTCACCTTTCAAGACCAGTGCAGTAACCTTGTTTCAATTTTTACTTCTACTGTTACTACGTTACTTCATTTACGTTTTTGTCAAACATGTGGCCTCGATCTGGCTCCATATGCTTTAGGCTTCTACCAATGCAGAAACCAGTGTGTAAAGTATAAATGTGGTTGCATGAAGTACTGAATTGAAACTGCATTTTGTATGTGATTGCAGTGACACAGGTTTTTGTAAACAGACAATTTCAGTTATTTCTCTTTGATTGAGTTTATTGTAACAATCTTAACAACTAATACCTGAAGGACTTTGCCGAACATGGCTGTGCAAAGCAGACTGTAGTGAAGCAGAGTGGATTGATTTCAAAGTCTTGTGCTACTGATAGCTTGATTCCCAAAAGTTGCATATTGTAGCTTTAAGTATAAAATTCACAAAGAACATAAACATTTGTAGAAATGTATACTATTGAGGCTTCTAATGAATGAAAATTGTCTTCCACTAGCAGCACCTCACATAACATTATCTTAATCTTCCTTTGGCAGGGTGTGGGCACAGTAGTTTCAGGGACTACATTACGTGGATTGATACGGCTCAACGACACGCTGCTCTTAGGCCCAGACCCACTTGGCACCTTCATCCCCATTGCTGTTAAATCTATCCACCGGAAGAGAATGCCTGTCAGAGAGGTCCGTGGTGGTCAGACAGCATCCTTTGCCCTGAAAAAGGTTTGTGGGGAATATTTTATTATGAAAGTTGGTCACTTGATTAAAATGAAAAAATCTGAGAAGCACATAGAAAGATTGTGGGTGGAAAAAAGCAGAAATTATGTTTTAATTAAAACATAGGTTCCAGGTTCTGCATTTCTCCATTGATATGAACACATTTGGAACATGACAGGTGGTGTAGATGAAAGGCTATCTGGGTTCAAACAGTTAGGGAGGTAGAACCACGTTATACTTTATAAAGGTGCCTGACACAAAGTAAAGTTTTCAAAGTTATGAAAGGATAACTATTCTGAAACTTTAGCATATGATGTGCATATGAATTAGTTTCCTAACTTTCTAATCAGTTTTTTAATACATGCAAATCCCAACATGTGGGAGAAGTTAGTGTTCTGTCTTTAATTCTCATTTGGTTTCACCTCTCCCCCAACTTCATCTTTCTCTTTTGTCACTTTTCTCTCTATTTCTCAGATCAAACGTTCCTCTATAAGGAAAGGCATGGTGATGGTGTCCCCAAAACTGATGCCACAGGCTACCTGGGAGTTTGAGGCTGAGATTTTGGTGTTACACCACCCAACCACGATTTCACCGAGATACCAGGCCATGGGTTAGTGCCAGCACATTGAAACTCCCTTACACTAATATACATTGTTTTTGTGTGTATGTCATTCAGGCTATGTAAGCGTAGTTAAGCTTGAATCATATGCACCTGTCAGCAAGGCTACATGGGTCATTGTCTCTCTTTGTCTTACCAGTCCACTGTGGCAGTATTAGACAAACAGCCACCATCCTGACAATGAACAAAGACTGTCTAAGAACTGGGGACAAGGCCACAGTCCACTTCCG
This sequence comes from Ctenopoma kingsleyae, assembly GCA_032353495.1. Taxonomy (NCBI): domain Eukaryota; kingdom Metazoa; phylum Chordata; class Actinopteri; order Anabantiformes; family Anabantidae; genus Ctenopoma; species Ctenopoma kingsleyae. The sequence continues at coordinate 3,067,099 of JAUBNQ010000001.1, read as the reverse complement.
CTTCATCAAGACCCCAGAGTACCTGCACTGTGACCAGAAACTGGTGTTTAGGGAAGGACGCACCAAAGCTGTTGGCACCATCACCAAGGTACTGGAGCTTAAGAGTATTTCTGTACTTTAGTTTAAATGGGGTGTACCTTTCTTTGGTTTCTTGAGACAGAATTCATGTGACTGAAAGCTGTGTTGTCAGGGTAAGAAGCTCCTGTCATGATCTTCCAAAGCAAACTTGCCCTGAGTGAGAGGCCAAAGTGATAGAAGTCATCTCCTCAGGATGGGCTCTGTGTCTTAGAAAATATTTGTCTGTATTCATCTGGATTGCAGGAGCAAACTTTCATTATCACAGTTAAATATTTAACATTAATGCTATCCAACTGCACAAGCAGTTTATATGCTGTGCACAGCATGCTAAGCTCAGCAATCCTTACTAGCTAGGCTCCTTACATGCTTGCTAATAACTTATTTGAAGA
>JAUBNQ010000001.1:3030752-3042183 GCA_032353495.1 Ctenopoma kingsleyae | reverse complement strand
GAATGCATGCGTATTATCTACATACACCACCGCAATTAACTTTGTAATGAATGAAAACATATACAACCTTAAAAAAATAAAAAAAATAGGATGTTATGATTTTTCAAAAAAAATGTACAACAGTATCACGTAAAACATTTAATTTCAGGATGGCAGGGAGAACACAAATTGAATGTCTTATGAAGGGATGGGGAGGAGTTATAATTTTGGAGGGCAGGACTTCTGGCATTTTGACAGGTGTCAATCACTTCGACAAAACCGGCAAGAGAAAGAAAGTGTACAGATAAGATGAGAGAAAGTTGTGATACACTAATACTATGACTTTTTCAAAAACAAAGGCAAGATTAATCTTCCTCTCTTGTGCTCATCCATATGGCACAAAATGGTTTTCTGTTAATCAAAAAAAAAAAAAAAAAAACCTGACTGTTGCTACAGAGAAGTGTTTTGAATTATAACGATTTTCTGAAAATACTAAACACATCATCTCAGTGGGAAACAAAAATAGTTTGGAGATGGGACAGATGCTGAGACAAGATGCTGTGAATGGAGGAGAAGATTGACTATTTCAAAGAGATTCCCTCTTATGACAAATTTTCTACAACTAATTAGCCTGAAATTACCAAGGTTTTGCTTTGATTGGAAAGCTGTCGCTTCTTTAAACCAGTATGAGAGAAAGCAGGAGTGTTTCTAATCATTATCCATCAAGTCAGCATTTGCTACAGATGGAGAAAAAGCTGAGCATTTCATTTGAAAATACACAGCAAAACCTAAACAGATAAACAAGAGCAACCTTTTCTTGGAAAGTCGTTTTGGAATTGAAGCTTGATATCAGTTTAAAAATAGCAGCCATCTTACTAACAAAATAATTGGATAAGATCAAGCCCTGTGTGTTTTTGAATATGCAGCATTTATATCATCTTGGGGCACTAAAGGCTTTTCACAGTGATACACTGCATTTTCAGTCTGCCCTCGCTTTTATGTTATTTCAGAAAAGCAGATTGTTATCCATTACCTGATAACGGTTCTTTTGAACTCTGCAGAATATATCAGTAGATAAGACTGTGAGGCTTGCGCATTAAATGACAACCTACCATCTATAAAAAGCTTTATTTCCTTCAGTTGAAGACAAGATTTTCCTTATGTCACACGTGCAGTTTTGAAAAGGTTTGTCATGTTTTAAACAGATTTACAAGCACTCTGGAGTTATGAAGTGCAAGGAAAAGACAAGGACAAGAAAAAGATCAGCCAGCCACATTAGCAGCTCTTGCCATTTTTTTGCCAATGTCTTGCTTTATGAACTGGAAAGCTGAATATACATCTGATAAAGATCAAGATGTAGCAGAGATACAGTGATAAGGATTCAGTATCAGTTTGTTTTGTTTATATATGGCACTGAGCCATTGTTCCAAGTCAATAAGAGGCAGGTGCAGGAGTAGAAAGCATGCCACCCTCATTTGTGAGGTTTGGTTTAAGTGGGCTCAAAGATAGAGCCAGGCACTCAGACGCATTTAAAGGTTTATTTAAAACAACAAGTCTTGTAATAACAGAAGGGTGAATGAGGCAGCTGGAACAGGAAGCCAAGTGCCCTCTATTGGAGAACAGGCAGATCAGCATCTACATAGTGAACAGAGGTGAGGTGATATTTCACCAGAGTTAGTAAGTGACTGATTATGTTAGCCTTACAGTACTAAAGAATAGTGGAAGGCAGTTATATTCACAGCAGAACTAAGTCCACAAACAGAAACAAAAGCAAGCAACAGGCTGAGTAGAGAAACAGGCAAAATAAAAATAGGTGCTTCACAGGCAGCACCTGGCTGGAGCATTATTACCACCACCAGAAAGCAACTCTCGGGCAGAGTGACTGGACAGACTGTCTGTTAAATAGTCACAGTCACAGGTGGACTCACTTACCTAATCACCAGGAGACAGGCAGGAAGTGAAACACATTAGGCAACTTTCAAAATAAAAACAGAAGTAAAGCTAAATAAAACTTGATCAATCAATACAAGGTATGAACATTGTATTTTATAGTCTTTACCATCAGCCATGCCTGACAGCAGACCTCACTGGTCTTAGTCAAGTAAACTCTAAAACAGCTACACAAATCCACTTGGATCCAGAAATGATATTGCACTATACGTACTGTGAAATCAGCAGCATTCACAGTATTGTTATTCAAATCTGTATTATTCTTTTGCACTGTTACGACCCCTGTCGTGATCTGTTTCATGTACTGTGATAAGTGTTTTTGAATCCCTCGTGTGCTTCTTTGAATTCTTCTTTGTGTGGGTGTGTGTGGCAGTGAAATGGGCCACAGGTGAGTATTGTTGTGTGGTTAATGAGTGTGGTTGACATTAGGTTTTCCTAGGAGCTAATTGGTGATAGTCTTCACCCATTAGTTCAAAAGACCGGCTCCTTCCAGGTCCCAGTGCTTTGCTCTTCACCAGTCTGCCTGCTAGCACCTTGTCTTCTACTTTTGTTATGAGTTTTTCTGAGGCCCTGATATTTTTACGTTGTGCCATGATTCATGATGAGCCTTTAAAATGTTATTTGAAAAAATGATTGGTCAGTGACGCAACAGAGAGAAAGGAGGGAAGAAGAACAAATGGAAAAAGAGAGTAGGGCAGTCTTACCCGCATAAACAAAGCCTAAAGAAAGGCCACGTGTGTTTCAGCCTGGCAACAAGATTTAAAACGGGACATGGCTTGTTTAAGAAACTAACATAAAGCAAAACGTACCTGTCCACTGGTTTTGCAGATATGCAACACTGAATGTTAGGAAGGTGAAGTGCAAACGGTATCCAATAAGAATACCCTTATCAGAATATCCGCACACACTACTTTAATCCAAACATCTACTTTTACTTTTACTACTTGTAAAGAGTTTGCAACACAATCTGTCCCATTCACTAGTTAGACAAGGACAGTCATTACAGCTGCAAGAAATCATTAATCAGGAAAACCTAAATATAGATCACCTTGTTATTTGAACAAACAGTATTGTCATTTAGTTTGTTGTAATGACAGGGAATTCATCACAAATCCTTTTGTGTTTGTCACTGAAAGCTTGAAACACCCCTTTCCATAGGGTTTCAGATAACTTTCAAGGTGTTCTGTCTATGTTTAGCTCACTTGGACAGTAGGTGTTCACGTCATTCTTTCGTCAACTTGATGGCAGATGATTTTGGTTATATCAGAGGTGAAGGGCTGTGCATTTATACAAACAAAGCTAGATGCACAAACTCTGTTATCGCTAAAAGACACTACTTGCCTAACCTGGAACTTCATATAGTGAAGTCTAGATCCTCCGTTGCCTGCTGGACCCGGCAACAATCCATGGAGCTCCCGGCGGTCTCGCTATCTCCGGTGGGATATTGTTTGTGAGAAGCAGTTTGTTATTTCAGTATTGCATTGGCGTCCTAGACCTATCAAGTCCTGTCAGCTGTAGCCGATGTGCGCATGACAGAACTTGATGAAAAGAAACGGAAAAGTGCAAAAATGCAAGAGGTAGAAGTACAAAAAGGTGCACCGCAGTGGGGAGCCTCGTGCCGCTGCGTAAAAAAAAAGAGCCATAAACTGCTTGGAGGGCCCATAGATACGGGAAGAAAAAATGCATGTTGTCATTGATACAAAACTTTATCAGAAATGCCTACAAAGAAGAGAGGTCTGTTTCCTTGCTAACTGCAAAAATGTGGTGATATAGTATGAAGGTCACATTCAGAGAGGTAAATGTCTACAAGTTACTTTAGGTTGTGAAAAGATTGTGGATTTGTTTAAAAGTAGGCCTAGAATCACATGTGGTGTGAAGTCACCATTACGTTTTTTTAATTTTTTGTTTAGTCAGACATGTCTCTTAACCAGATGTTGAGTCACAAAACCATAAAATGTTGTTGGGGAACATTTTATTACTGTTCATGTTCATTTGGAACTTGTCAGATACATAATGTTTACCTTATAATGGGACTATCCTTGTGTTTGCTTAAGGATATGTGCATGCGGACACGCACACATACTCTTTGCTTTTATGTGAATGTGAAGCACTTTGAATTGCCATTGTGTATATGTGATATAATAAAAAAACTTGAGTACAAAACATTCGTATTACTGAGTATTGCAATAAACATTACCATTAACTGTTGCCATGTAAATTACTTACAATGGCCAAATAAGGCTGTTTGCAGTCTGAATAATAAGAGCAGTTTGGCTTATTTATGGATTGTAATGAAAAGTGGCCATTTCAATAATTTTGGGGGCGGCCAGTATAGCGTGCATCAAAGTGCACAGAGTAATTACACATTTTTAAGCTGGATGTGAATTACTTTTATTCAGTCATCACCTTGAGGGCTTTTTTTCCCCCTCATCCTGACTGTGCTTTATCAATGACACCTAAAACATGCTGTTGACAGGAGAAAAAAAAATCATCATTTATCATTTTTGTTGGGTTTTGTAAAAATACCTTTAAATAGTGTGTTACGTGTTAATGTATTGAAAAAGTGACACTGCCATCGACAGAAGATAGTCTGTAAGATTTTTTTTTTTCTTATCAACAAACAAAGTCATCAACACTTAAAAATGCTGTAACTTTCAGCCCACTACAGTGTATATGAATATGAAATAAGAGACTTGTTCTCTCACTTCACTGATGTAGACAGAGCCAGAAAAAATTGCCCTTGATATTTATAATACACTGCTGTCTTTGCCAAACACACATGTCAGTAATCCTTCTGCCAAGGTTTCATTCCAAAAATTATTAAAATATGACACCTGTTCTTAAACAGTGTGAAAGTCCTTTTCAGTTTAGTTTTTAGATGTTGTCAATCACTGGTGATTCTGAAACAACAACTTAACACTTGGAATACTTCTAAACATAACTTGGGACTTTTTGAGATCAAATCTATTTTCTAATTTTACTGATTAAACTGAGATTAAAGCAAAAACAAAAAACTTGCTTAGATTTAATTTGAGTAGGATGCAAACCTGTGGACATGTTTTGGCCTAAACTCAAAGAAGACACTAGGCATAATTCCTAATAAAATACAGAAGCAATAACTTACTTGGCTATTAAATTCCACGGGGAACAGTGGATGAAATAATCTGAAGTAATTTTTAATGTTTAAATTTCTGAATGCAACAACAAACAATCGTGTTCAACATGCACAGACATAATTAGAAATTCCGATAAAACTTGATTTGCTTAAATTAGCATCTTCTCTACTATGCCATTTCATTCTACACGTGTTACCGAGCAGCTTGCATAATAGTAGTAAAACTGCAACAATGATACACATGTAAAATGTTTGCTGCAGAACTGGATGATCTTTACATCAGGAAAAAATGTTCAGAGATTAAAGCAGTGATTCTGATCTATGATGCACATCAGAAAGGGCAAGAGACTGAACAAAGAAACTTGGTTATTAATTATAGCTGCTGCTTGGCTCTTTGAGTTTATATGTTGTGTCGAGTGGAGACGCACACGAAAGTTTCTTTGCCTTGAAATACAGCTCAGGTCCTGTGTGACAGAAAACATGTCTGCAGGGAAGAACTTCACTGAAAGAGTGTGTGTGTGTGTGTGTGTGTGTGTGTGTGTGTTTCAGTGTGTACGGTGTACGACAGGAAAAGTGTTTTTCTGTATTAAAGTATGACTTGGTCCTCAGTGACAGGATATACTCTGTACCGAAGAAGTTTACTGTTTGTGAGGGTGTGTTGTCATCGTGCTTCCCAGTGCAGTAATGATAGCAGTCTACCAGCATGAAATTAGAAAGGTGAGCACAAATGTGTGCTCTCGTCTTCATGTTACATCAGCAGCTTTCCCTTTTCTTTTACCATCTTATTATAGAAACATTGATACGGTTGTGTGACGTGCAGCTGCAAAGTTTAATTACTTATTCATCACATTCAGGCATCATTTACAATAGCCAAGCAAACAAAATGCTTAAATGTTTCCTTGGATCTTTTGTAACTGAATAGGATGAATCATCTCTATACTCTTAGACTAACTTTGTATGGTCGACCACATCCGGAAAGGTTCACTATTGCTCCCAGTCTTCCCTGTTTGTAGATGGTGTCTCCCATTGTAGAGATCACGTTTGTTATTACATCACCTTTTTGCTTCAGCAAATGCAGTTATTGATTCAGGTTCCCATTGTTCTGTTGGTATATGGATCAAGATTATATTTGAATATCTGAAACAGTTTCTTATGAGATATACACAGAAAAATCAGGATGGGGGTTATCCACCTTTATAGGTTCATATATGATGTGCATAGACAGGGCAAGAAAATACTGTCAAACCCTGTCTCATGTCCTCTATTTTGAATAAAATGCCACATTCATTTGTCTTTCAAGGCAGTAAAGGTGGTTTTACTGTAGATCATGTTGTTGGGGCAAAGGTGATGCAAGTAAGTTCTTCATGCAATTCCAGAATATGTGTTTGCGTTCAGCTAAAGGCTGGGCAATATGGTCTAAAAATATTTCTGAAGATTCTCAGTCATCCAGGTGAAGTTGTCTGGAAGGCATGGCAACTGGACTTCTTTCTTGTAATATAAATAATATTGTGACATTATATCAAGACAGACAATATATGGTGTAAATATAAGTAAAATATAATGTGCAAAGGTCTTGGCTGCTCAGAATCCACTTTATTTGCCAAGTATGCTAGAGTGTGGCAGACACAAACAATTTTTAGTGATCAGGTGCAGTGTGTTGGATTGTAATGTGTAGTGTAGCAGCAACAATCAGTTGTTGATCAGTGTAGTGGCCTGAAGGAAGAAGCTGTTCTTGTGTCTGGTAGTTCTAGCAAACAGAGCTCTGTAGTGTCTACCAGAGGGAAGAAGCAGGAAGAGGTTGTGTCCAGGGTGGGAGGGGTCTGTGCTGATTTTCTCTGCCCACTTTCTGACCCTTGTACAGGTCCTGAAGAGAGGGCAGAGGTACACCATTTGAACATTTAAGTTTTTGTAGGTTGGGATTAGATGGATCATGCAGTGATCTGAGTGTCCCAGAGCTGCGCGAGGGACAGAGCAATATGCGTCCTTCAACACGCTGTAACAGTGATCCAATGTACTGTAGTGTTTTCTCTGGTGGGGAAGTTTATGTGCTGTCTATATTTGGGCAACTCATGGCTCAGATTAGCTTTGTTAAAATCTCCCAGAGCTATGAAAACTGAGTTAGGGTATTTTTCTAATCTTATCATGAAATATCTCCCAGTCCTAGTTTAGACTAGGTTGATAGTGTATGTTGTGTGCAGAAATTGCATATGCCTGTGTAAGCTTCTCTTCCCTTAATTACTAATCTAAGTCAATATAAGAGACAGATGTAGAAGTATGGGATATCAAGGTATGCGTGTAGGTAAATGATAATTCAAATGCATGATGTGGGACACGTATACATTTATTCATCAGTTTAGGTGAAGATCTGTATTATGTACTGTATACTGTGTGCATCCCCCCCCCCCAAAAAAAGGGTGTTTATTTCTCTGTACCCGCAAAAGAAATGCTTATGTGCTAACTAGGAAGACAAGGTTCTTCCTAGAAAACAAAAGTATATCTAAAGAGGAACTTTACTGCCTTAGGGACAAACACAGAAAATAAGTGTGTGCATGAAATGTTTCCATATGTTTGTCCATTTCTCACTTACGACAATCAAACGGGGACTATGGGGTAAAAGTACAACATGTACTCATCTCCCCACTATTTCAGCAACTCTCACTTTCTCCTGTAATCACAGAAACACCACACATCTCACACTGTCTTTCTCTCACTGTGTGTCTCACTCTGTTTTTCTAATTGGTGTGCAGCATCCACCCACCAGCTGTCAGGAGAGGGCCCCACTGCAGAGCTCCAAGCCAGCCAATTACTGTCTAGGCAGGCTTACACCACAAGGACCCAGTCAGACATCTAGAACCTCCCGTAGGGCTCTGCAACGGCTGCCCGGTGACGCGGAGGGCAAAGCAGGTCAAACGCTGGGGCAGCCTCTCCCCGTCCTCTGCTGCGCCTTCCTCTTAATGGATCTGACAAACATGGACAGCTCACAGGTCTCGAGGGGGAGGAGAGGAAGGGAAAGGAAATGTGGGGTGAGTAGGCCAGGAGAGAAGAAACGGAGAGGACTGAGCGTCTGAGAGGGACAAACATGGTAGAAGGAGTGCAGACTGTGAGCGTGTGGTAATGTAAGCGATTAAACATCAGGCATGTCCATGACCAGTGAAACAGAAGAATGTAGAAGCTTGGAAGAAAGATCACCGGGAGCTTCATAAACAAAATGGTGCACGAGAGAAGATTTACAAATGGGGAAAGTGACCCTGGGAGCAGCTAATCAGAGAGAGCAATGAAACAAGACAGAGGCATCCATTATAGAAACAAATTCTTGCCTTTTTTTTATCAAATGTAGATGTCTAGACTCCCAAAGCAACCCACTTTATTCCATTTTGTAAATGCATGATTTTGTACCATATACTGGACTGTAACACTGCACAGCAGTACTGCGCTAAAAACAACTGCTGATGTGCTGATCTGTTTCCACAAGTTAGTGGAGTCCTGAATTCTCAAACGAATTGATAGTTTTCAGAATTTTGAAAAAGATGCGTTGTGACCGGGTCTCCACGCATCCTGTTTCTGTGTAGTAGATAGCCTAGTCTAGATAATAGATATGAATAATTAATGAAGTTACTGCTGCAAAGCACAACTTAATTAATATAACATGCTTTCAGTTCATCTTAAAGTAGTCATGCTTATGAAGGTGTATTTGAGCTGCTCTGTCAACTAAAGCTAGTTGAGATCCTAGACATGAAATCGTGACACTGTCACTGTTTCGGCAATAGTTTCACTCAAAGAGTGAGAGGTGCCAACGCTGATTTTTAAGACTGGAAATCCTGGAAAAATGTAGACATTTAAGCATAATGAAATATTCATTTTTAGATCGGTATAATAGGCTAATATTCATCATAAAATATTACGAAATATATTGTCTTACAAATTGTCTTCACAAAGAAGCTGACATAGAATCGGGGACCACTGTAGCATGATGAATCACAATACAAAAAGAATAAATACTAAATAAAATGTTTAATTAAAATAACAAAAAATAATTTCCAACATAAGACTCTGTAAATGCTTTGGCTGATGCTGCCCATTGCTAATCGTTTTCAGTCTTATTTCTCTGTTGATAAAATCAAAATGACAACAGATTGCTTTGTTTTGTGCCAGCTGGATTACTCACTGCCCTCTTAGTGACTCTGCTACTGAAAACCAAAAACAAATCTTTCCAACTCCCCACATCTGCATTGCAGCAGGTAATGTTCACGAGACAAAACAGCCTCCAAACGTGGGTGCACGCTCAATGGTGATTATTAATCTAGTACAGGTCACTTTATTCAGAGTGAACTGTCTGCAATCATTTTCATTTGGGTTCTCTGTCTCTGGTCAAGTGGAGATAAGAGTACACATAAATGCCATTAACAATGAGAGGTTACTAAAGTTTTGGCCACCCAATTTAAAACGAATGAGGGAGGCCAAATCATTTTTTAATATAATGCACTCCAGTACAACTCCACCACGCACTATGACCTCAACATTGAACTTGCAGCAGTTATCACCTGACATTCTCAGCTTAAACAGAAATTAGAACTTTGTAAAAAGTACCATTCATGGCAGAGCTGCTGTATTGGATTGCATCAGCTTGTAACAAGTGTAACTAAAATCCTCTTCATCATTGTCCCCCTTTAAACACGGACCTACACAAACTAATCCAACCATATTCTAGAAAGTCTTCCGGACAGAAGAAAAGTCACCTTCTGCAATTGGATAGTAAAGGTTTTTTTTCTTCTTCTTTACACTAGTAGAGCTATGAAAAAAAGTCTTTCATGCAGAAACCTGTTAGAAGTGTGGTAGTTTTTTTTTTTGGTTTTTTTTTTTATGGAAGTAAATATATTCTGAGTTTGTTAAATCTCAAGGATAAACATGTTTTGTAACAAATACTGAATATAACTTCTGTCCTTTTATTTGTTCATGAGTAAATTACACAGATGGTGTATCTAAAATTGGACACAATGTATATTCCATTCAGTCATTTTCTATAAACTCTCCTCATAAATACCTGGTGCAGTATGTGACTGTGCAGTTCAAAGAAATGCTGCACAACAAAAACATACTTTTGCATAATTGCCTAATCATAAATGCTGGTGTTTATTGAGCAGCATGCAAATGGGACAGAAAAAAACAAAACAAAACCTCAAACTATGTTGGCATGATCTGAGAGAGAGCATATTATTCTGGGGGTTTATATCGGGGCAGTGGGTCCCAAACACAGCCCTAAGGCCCCCATGCTCTGCTTCTGGCATCTTCTAGCTTCTGACTGACATCACCTGATCCACGTGATCAGCAGTGGGTAGAGCAGGAATAGCTGGGAAAACAAGCAGGGCAGGGGGGCTGAGGACTGAGTCTGTAAAACGAGTCTGGTTTTGGGGTGTAGCTTCTGTTGATATTGAATCTAAAGCAAAGAAAGACCCTTCAATATTTAAAGAAACATGACTCCACTGTTTCATGTTTGAGGAAGTACAATTCTGATTCTGAGGACTGTCTGGTTTGCCACCAACACTACAACAGCACCTAGTCCTTGAGATGACTCAGAGAGCAAAGATGCTATTAAAACAGCACTGTCATCCCAAATGCACTAACTGTTGCTGTGGAGAGCCAATGGGGAGAGCAGCAGTTAAAAGGAGATGTAGTGAGAGGACCAAAGGGAAATTTAAATGGAAATCACTGGACTATCTCACATTCAAACACACACCACTGCTGCACTGTGGCTTCACCAAATCTGACATTTTATCACGTTTGTGCTGTTGTTCAACAATTTTCTTGTTGTTACTGACTAGAGCTGTGAACTGAAAATGTCACTCAGTTTGTGGACATTTTTACACATGCTGAGTAATAAAACACCACTATGTGACTCCCTACTTATGTTCTTCGACATTCCAACAACCTTCAGGTATTAGCCCTTGTGAAATTACACTCAAACATTTAGAAGTGAATTTCTCTGCTCTGCTGTTCAGTGAGCCTGGGTCACACAGGTGTTTGAGAGCACCTCTCCATAGTAACATATGTTTTGGCAGCATATCTATACTAAAACTAATTGCATACTGTAGGCTTAATTTACCGAACAAGAGGATAAATCCCACCCTGCCTCCTACATGATACCAATTAGTAAAAGCATTGTCACTAACAAAACATTTGCCTCCCAGTCTACATTTGGAAACTCTAGGAACCAGGAGTAGACCAGCACTCTGAGAGTGAAGTGCTCTGCTGGGATAATAAGGTTATATGAGATCTTTAAGATATGAAGGAGCCTGATTATTTCGTAAGTGACGAAGGATTTTAAACTCTATTCTAGATTTTACAGGGAGCCAGTGGAGAGAAGCTAATGTAGGAGAAATATGATCTCTC
>JAUBNQ010000001.1:3001479-3014743 GCA_032353495.1 Ctenopoma kingsleyae | reverse complement strand
GTATCTTCAGTGTTGTCCCATAAAAAGATATAATAAAATATTTACAAAAATGTGAGGGGTGTACTCACTTTTGTAACATACTGTATATGTTCTGTGCTTTTCATTTACTTCGGTTTTGAGCTTACAACAGTCTTCGAGATAATTTTAAAGGAAAACAGTTGTAGGGCAGCAAAAAGAACTGCAGAACTGCTGAATAATATAGACAATGAACAGTGGTTTGTTACATTGTCAAACAATTAGACAGTGATTGTCTCCACTGCCTGTAAGGATCCTTTTTCTCTCTATATGTCCTCTGCCTGAATATCTTTTCTTTTTAATATCTTTTCCCTGTCCACCCGCATGCAAAATAAGCTGTTAGCCCAGAGATAGAGCATAATTACTAGCAGTGAAAGTGCCTAAATTGACATTCTCACCGCCTCTCGGCTTGGAAAGGTCCTCTTAAGAGGCTTACAGCATGACAAACCTGGTGCGTTAATAGGTTAATCCTTAAGCCTCCTAGCTGCCTTCACTTTCTCTACACCTTCATGTGTTTGTTGTGAACGCACTCAATCATTTTCCCTGTTTCTGAACACTTCCCCTTTCTTTTATCCAAACTTTCATAATGCAGTGCCCTGTGCACTGCTCTTTGTCTCTGGTTAATTAACATTTAACTAACACATTATTTTCTTTGTGAGATTCTCCCTCGCCTTCTTCCTCCTGCTTGCCTTTATTTTCCTTTGCTCCCTCATTACTTTGTCTTCCTCTCGCCTCTCTCGTCTTTGATTTCAGCCCTGCGGCAAACTCGTGAGGCGTTGTCATCCTTGAATGGATAATTAGAATTACACCAAGACACTATATAATTGTGGAAGTATTTCACATGTTTAATTTACTGCCACTGCTTATGTAACACTCTGGACTTCCTGTTTGTACATCTATCATTTATCAACATTATGCATTTTAGAACATGCTCCAGCAGCAATGTACAGATGAAAGAAAAAGATAAATCAATACTAAAAAAGAGCATAATAAAAACACTGTGCAGTAATTACAGTATAACAGTATGGAGTGGGGTGTTAACATTAAGGTGGACCTGTGGCCTCAGGTGGTGAAGCAGCAGCCGTTCCATGGTCTTCATCACATGTGACGTCAGGGCAACTGACCTGAAGTCATTCAGCTCACCCGGACGTGATACTTTGGGGACTGGGGTGATGCAGGATGTCTTCCAGAGCCTAGGGACTCTCCCCTGCTCCAGGCCCAGGTTGAAGATATGCTGTAGAGGATTCCCCAGCTCCAACTTCAGCAGTTGTGGGGAAACTCCATCTGGACCTGCTGCTTTGCTGGGATGACGCCTCCTCAGCTATCCACTCACCTGGGCTGCTGTAATTGTGGGTGGGGGGAGACTCTCTGTGCTGGTATCTGCTCCTGTGGGGAGAGAGGGCAGAAGGATGGGTGGAGGGTGCAGTGCTCTGAGGTGAGAATGAGAATGGGTTGGGGTGGTCAAACCTGTTCTGGTTTGAACAGTCATCTGGTTTGCTCTCTCCACGTCTCCCTCGATGGTGGTGCCCCGCTTTGAATTGCAGCCAGTGATGATCTTCATCCCGTCCCACACCTCCTTTATGCTGTTGTTCTGCAACTTCTGCTCCAGCTTCCTTCTGTACTGCTCCTTCACCTCCCTGAGCTGGACCGTGAGTTCCTTCTGCATGCGCTTGAGCTCCTGCTGATCACCATCTTTAAAGGCCCTCTTCTTCTGGTTCAGGAGGCCCTTAATGTCACTTGTGATCCCGGGGCTTGTTGTTAGCATAGCAGCGTACGGTTCTTACCGGAACAACAACATCCATACTTTATTTATATAGTGCCAAATCACAACAAAAGTATTCTCGAGGCACTTTACATTGTAAGGTTTAAGACCTTACAGAATATAAGTAAATACAGAATAATGTGGAAAACCCAACAGTCCCACTTGAGCAAGCACTAGGCGACAGTGGAGAGGAAAAACTCCCTTTAATGGAAGAAACCTCCAGCAGAACCAGGCTCAAGGTGGGTGGTCATCTGCCTCGACCAGTTGGGGTGAATGGAAAGAGGAGAGAGAAAAGAACAGGCAAAGCAAAAACAACACGAAGCAGCAGACAAAACACTAGGCAGGTTGGTAGGGCCAGCAGCTGCACACTGGATATCATACAGATCCAAGCTAGGGATTCCTGCAAAGGGGTACAGAGAGAGGGGGACCAAGAGGAGAACTACGGGAGAGAGAAGACACACAGTTAATGGCAGTATTGGCATATGAGCTCAAACTGTAAGCTTTCTGAAAAAGGAAGGTCTTTACCCTAGTCTTAAAGCTAGAGAGGGTGTCTGCCTTCCAAACCTGAACTGGGAGCTGGTTCCATAGAGGAGCTTGATAGCTAAAGGCTCTGTCTCCAATTCTATATTTGGAAACTCTAGGAACTACAAGTAGACAGCACTCTGAGAGCAAAGTGCTCTGCTGGGGCAGTATGGTTCTATGAGGTCTTTAAGATATGATGGAGCCTGATCATTAAGTGCTTTGTATGTTAGAAGGATTTTAAATTATATTCTAGATTTTACCGGGAGCCAATGGAGAGAAGCTAATGTAGGACAAATATGATCTCTCTTGCTAATTCCAGTCAGAACTCTAGCTGCAGCATTCTGGATTAACTGGAGGCTTTTGAGTGAGTTATTGGGACATCGTATCAGTAATAAATTACAGTAGTCCAGCCTTGAAGTAACAAATGCATGGACTAGTTTCTCAGCATAACTTGGATGTTTCTAATTTTAGCAATATTCCTAAGGCGGAAGGAGGACGTTCCAGATGTTTGTTTTATGTAGGAGGTAAAGGAGATATCCTGGTGAAACATAACTCAGAGATTCTTCACAGTAGCACTTGAGGCCAGAGCTATATCATCTAGGGTAGCAATCTGACTAGATAACGTGTCTGAGGTTTTTAGGTCCAAATAGAATAAGCTCTGTCTTGTCTGAATAAAGGAGTAGAAAATTACAGGAAATCCAAGCTTTGATGTCTTTTAAACATGCTTGGAGTTTGACTAGTTTAGTTTAATCTGGTTTCATAGATAAATATAGCTGGGTGTCATCTGCATAACAATGGAGCTTTATAGTGTTTCCTTATAATACTCTCTAAGGGGGACCTGTATGAAGTGAAGAGAATTGGTCAAAGCACAGAACCCTGTGGAACTCCATAACTTTTGTGTGCATGGAGGACCTGTCAACATAAACAAATTGGGCTCTATCTGATAAGATTTAAACCAGCTTAGTGCTGTTCTTTTAATCCCAGTGACACGTTCCAGTCTATGTATTAAAATGTTATGATCTATAGTGTTGAATGCAGCACTAAGATCTAACAAGACGAGTACAGAGAGAAGCACTTGATCTGAAGCTAAGAGAAGATCATTGGTGACTTTAACAAGTGATGGTTCTGTACTATTGGTACTACTGGAAGTCATACAGATTGTCCCTGCACAGGTGGTCACAAAGCTGCTTTGCAACAGCTTTTTCAAGGATTTTAGAGAGAAAGGGCAAATTGGATATTGGTCTAGAACTGGCTATAATCCTTGACTCAAGAGTAGGTTTTTTTTTCTGTATGTAGCAACCGTACACTTTTAGGGAACAACCAAGATCTTTTAATTTAGAGCATGATGTTCAATAAATAGATCCAGCACAACAGAGTGGCGATTAATTAGAGACGGCAGGCTGTACAACACATTCACATTTTAGTATAAAAACACAATGTAAAATAAATAAAGGGTCAATCCATGCAATAAAAACAATTTCAGTGATTCTCACACAAACACATGCAAGTGAACAGGTTATACACGGACAGCCTAATCCTTCTCACAAAACTATTCTACTCCGCTAAAACTATTGGTGCTTTGGCTCGAGTGTTAAAAACCAAACTAAGAACCATAAAAAGAAATGCCAAGGACCAGGCTTAAAACATGTTAAAAACATCGGTAAAACAATTTTAAAAAAAAAATAAAAATGGTAGAATACAGTCAAAAACAGCGGCTGAGAACCCAGCAGTTGTGCACCAATTTCTAGAATACAAAAAGATATAAAATGTTAGTTCCCCGCACAATTAACCCTGTAAAACCCAAATATAGAAAAAAAAGCATAATTTTTAAAATCACCTTCTAGATGTTGTTGTAGGAGGCCCCTGATGCAGAAATAAAGTAGTTTTATATTTTTTGTTTTAGTTTTTAGGAAAATGTTGTAGTATTGCAGCGTTGGGCCGATTCTACATAGTACACCGACACTCTCTAAACAAATATAAACACCTAAGAGTCTAATTCCATGTTTAACTGTGCATGTTTCCTCATAAGACTATATGTTATGAATAATAACTGCACAAATTTGCATTTTTTATTATGATTTATTCATAATGTTAGAAATCAGGATGAAATTGTATTTTGAATTGAAATCAACTTAAATGAAAATTGTCAGTACAGTGTTCATATGCAGCGATAGTCCCAAAGACAGTTCTTGTCATCTGAGAAGCAGAGACTGACATTGCACTTGCTGCACAGTGTTTTGGTATATCCTTTATGAGGGTGTCTGCAGCGTCCTCTCGATGTTTTCATGGGGAAATGTGCAATCATATCCTTATGCACATCTGGTGGGAGATGCACAGAAGACCTCTTGGCTGAGATCCCATTTTGTGGACTCCCATTACCTGGAAATGGTCTCTTCTGAGCATTCAAAGGGCTTCTTGATGTTTATGGGATCTCATTGCTTGATGATGGTCGCCTTCTCTTTGGTTTATTGGGAGCTACACTCAGCAATATGAGAGAGGATGCAAGCTGCACCTGAAACTGTGTCCTGTTCAGAATCTCCTCCTTTGGAATGCTGAGAGCTTTGGAGTCCCTCTTGTAGACGAGCCAGGCGTTTATCACGGCAAGGATAATGTTATGCCAGAAGATGTATATGTACCAGCGGCATGATTTCATGGGCAACTTATATATGGCTGCAAATGAGTCCAACAAATCCACACCTCCCATGTATTTATTGTAGACACCCACAATGTAGGCCTATCAGTCTCAATGTAGGTTTTGGTGGCTTTGTCCCAGTGCTGAATCTTCTGAACAGGCTCTGAGCCCGCAAAGGTTGACACAAGTGTGACCGCCCTGTTGTCGTACCATTTGACAGAACAGATGTTGCGGTTCCCCTCCACTCTGACATCAACGCATCCTCTCCCCTTCTTCTTCAAGCTCTTCTCATCTTCAAGGTTACAGTTGGGTAAGCATACTTGCCTGTCTGTTCCCACGTAGTGAATTCCAAAATCAAGGAGCTTAGCTACTAATGGGACAGAGGTGAAGTAGTTGTCTGCAAAGACTTTGAAGTTCTGACCTTTTGGGAGTGTGGAGGCACGTATGCTGTCAACACTGCCTTGGTACACATCGATGTCACAGAGCATACCAGAGTTTCCAGTTCTTACCCATAGCTTGAACCGCCATGGGTGGGGCTTTTATATATTGTGTGATGGAGCTGAATTTCCCCTTGAAAGGAATCATCTCATCCACAGAGTTGTGCTCTTCTGGTACCACCTGCAGGTATTTCCCTCTGAATGAATCAAGCCATGGTCTGAGTTTCCAGAGTATCTTTTTTTCTGTCTCTGACACGGTCAAGTTGTTTGTGAAATGCAACGACGTCAACAGAGATTGAAATTTGTTGCGTGGCATCATATCAGAAACGGGGGTGTACTGTGTGTCTCCCAATACATTCAGACTCCAGACATTTGCACTAGGCCCATCTTCAAATACATGCCAAGAAGCTGCTCAATTTCTTTTGTGTTGGTGTTTATAGATGTTCCAGTCTTTTGAAAGCTGTACTCATTTGTGTTTTTTGTCAGAGCCTGAATCATGTCTTCTGTCACAAAACTCTGGAAGTACTCAAGTGGTGTGTAGAGGGAAACAGCAGCATCAGTGACACTTGGACCAGAAAAATCAGTATTGGGACTGACAAAGTCCTTTTTCAACCAGCGATATCTGTCACGTGACATGGTCTTTTTGTTTGATGTGCTTAGTTCAGTTTGCTTGATGTCAACATGATCACTGTGTGCACAGTCAGTGGGATGTTGATTTTCTTTGACCACTTTACTTGCGTCTTCATCTGCCTCTTCATCACTTGCAGCAGTATCATCCGATTCCATCTCAGAGTCACTCCATTTTGGATGGCAGCAATCACATCCTGCACACTGTATAAAGGACCTTTCTGTGCTGGTGGCATTCTGAAATGGAAAAAATAGTAAGTATAGAGTATAGTACACAGGGTAAATAATTCAAATGCAAATAATGCTAATCCTATTTATAAATTACAATGAGGTCTATTATGGCCTATTATGCTCACTGCTTACCATACATAAAGAATTTCAAGCAACCCCCAGACCACTTACACCGCCCCATTCAAGAACATTATCACCTGCCCCTGAACAATGCAGGAGCCATTGCCCCTAAACATTCCTGAACATTCAGAAATTGTTTGTGCTCAGTGTGACATACAGCAGTTTTGGCAAACAAAATTTAAAAAAATCCCAGGATCTGATTTCAGGTTTTTTTTTAAAACTTAGATACAGATTTAAATACTGCTACAGAAAGAGTTTTAAATACTACAACCACAAGTAATGTATGTTCCTTTTATTAATTCTGGTCAAAACTGCAAATTGTAACAAAGAACATAACATAAATTTAGAACTTCTAAATCCCCATAGGCATTTTATATCTAATATTATATTATAGTATTTTAGTTCGATATGTGAATATGAAATGCAAAGTCCCCATGCAATATGTAAGGTGCACATGCTATTTTGACTACCACCCTTACCCAATGTTGTAGAATTACAACATGAACATAACAAGCTCTAAATCTACTTTGACGAAAATATTCCAGAGTAACTTGGTATATACATGCTCTAGACATTCTACGGAACACAAAAAAATATTTCAGGCATTTTACTTGAGTGTTGTAATATCCAGTCCAAAAAGGGGGCGAGATTCAACGAGCATTTGCGTGAGGACTAAACAATAGGGTCCATTGATTATGTAAATGTGGTCTTACCAAAAAAAAAAAAACATTTACAGGTATCTTTTCAGAAGAGCTAAAGGTATTGTTGTAATATTACAACAGTGGGTCTTTCAGGGTTATTAATCAACTTCAATAAAATATGCATTAAAATACAAACTAAAAACGAAAAGCATTAAAACTACTGCACTGTTACCTGGTAACTGTTACCCCAATTTGTAGATATGTAGTGGTGAGACCAAACTGGCAAATTCCTTAAACGCTTTTAACAGGAGACAATACATACCTGCAATTCTTCTGGAGACTTCACTGCTATCTGGTGCAAATTACCACAAGGACCCCAGACAGAGTTTGGTTGTTCATGGCTATGCCTGCTGTTAAATAGTGTCATTCATTTACCCACAGCTGCACCTGCCTACCTAATTGTGCACAGCTGCACCTGCTTGCCTACTCACCAGTCCCTTGGGTGGTTCCAAGATTCAAGATTGAAGAGGTTTACTCATCACAAACACAGTTATACCAGTACAACTTGCAGTGAAATGTATCTCTGAGTCACTCTATCTATATGGCTGTGCAAAAATTAGAAGAAAAAGGTAAAAAGAGAAAAATTACAATATATAAGTACAGTCTATTAAATCAAATATACAATCTAGATAATACTGCAATGGCGAGGTGATGTACAGGCTAAAGTTATTTGTGCAGTAAAGTGAATAAGTGCAGTATGAGTCAATTTCAGTTGAATTTAGGAGCCTTATGGCCTCGGGGAAAAACTCCTGAGTCTCTGTCTTGGACATTAGGCAGCAGAACCCTCTGCCTGAGTTCAGCAAGCGGAACAGACAGTTTGCGCGGTGTGAGGAGTCTTTAAGTATCTTTGTTGTTTTGGACATGCAGTGTTTTTTGTAGGTGTCTAACAGGGAGGGCAGAGGAGATCTGACACAGCGCTCGGCCGCCCTGATCACCCTCTGCATGGCTTTACAGTTTAGAGAACAGTTCCCAAACCATATTGTAACGTTCATGGTTAAGATGCTCTCTACAGCAGGTGAGTAGAACGTTTTTAAGATCACTGGGGTGACCCTAAATCTCTTCAGCTGCCATGTGAGTGCCAAGTGAGGTCCTCAGTGAGCAGAACACCAAGGTACATGATGTTGTCAACCCTCTCCACTGGAACACTGTTTATCTGGAGGGGTGAAAAGGAGCGCTGCTTCTTCTTGCTGTAGTCCACTATCAGTCTCGGTCGACTCATTCAAACTAGCATAATCCTCATGCTGCAGCCAGGTTTCAGTGAGACTAAATAAATCTGATGGTCACTTATCAAGTTAATTTACTAACAAGGATTTAGATGACAGAGAGCTCATATTTAATAATCCACATTTAATTGTTCTATTTTTATTTTGTTCTGTAGGAGGAGTCATTTTTATTTATCTCTGATAGTCTATCCTGTGAGGATTTCCGTGACTGGACATATTAGCTAAGCTAGTAGACTCCAACAGCGCACTATAGGTAAACCTAGCAGGCTCTCCAATCACCTGCGACCTGCCGAGTACTAATTGCCTAATGTCAAACCTGCTTTAACCCCCTGTCATTCAATTAAATTTTATTTGTATAGCACCAATTCACAACATAAGTCATCTCAAGGCACTTTACAGTGTAAGGTTTATGACCTTACACAAAATATTTGTAGAAAACCCAACAGTCCAATTCGAGCAAGCACTAGGCAACACACTAGGTAGTGTTGGTGTGTACCTGAGTCCCCTGTTTAACCCTACGTGATGCCAGTACCCTTAAATTAGTCTCAACGTCGGATGCTCTGGCCCCAGGTAAACGGTAAACAATAGCTGGCGATGCTAAGCTAACATTGCGAGTGACATAGTCCCCTATCACTAAGGTGGTTTGTTTGGCCCCGTCACCAGACACCGGACAGGCATGCAGCCCAGGAGAACTAGAAGCAGGGTCGACAAGGCATGAAAACTTGTTAGCAGTCGGGAGAGGCCACTGACTGCCAGCCCTTGCAGCCTTTCTGACACCGGCGAATGGATACAAACTCCCCACCGTCTGCCAACGAAGCTATGCTAGTGCTAGTGCTAGTAGGCTCGCTGTCGGGCCTGAGGTTAATGCTATCTGGAGTGCCCGTCCCATCTACCGTAAGATTAGGAGCTAGCAACTGCTCTGACAGACATGTCTCTCTAGAAGAGACACCCTGTCCACAAAAGTGGAACAGCCAGCACAAGCCATTATTGGAGCGGGGCAGTTGTTTAGCTGTGGTGACTGGTAGCTAAACAGAAAAGGCTAAGCTAACACCAAACAAAACGAACAGCGACAGTAATCCAGTAAAACTACAAAAGTTATAAAGCCCAGTGGGACTGTGAATAAGTAAGTGGCAAACAGCTGATTAGTGATACAGAAGATAGTAAATGAACAAACAACGATCTCACGCAGTAGCAGATTTCTCTCGTCTCTCGTCTTGTTGTCAAAACTAAAACTGGTCATCACAATGTATACACACCCATAGACACAAACACCCCTATACCCTATCACATTAATTTCTTTCTCTTGTCGGTCCTTCTCAATGTCTCTCACTTCGCTTCTGTATAGAGAATAAGCTGTTTCGCTAACACACACAAGAACACACACTCATGCATGCATCCAAAAGCTTGCACATACATACACAGATGGTGGTAGACTTTTTAATTATTTCAGCAACTGTCATCTCTATGCCTGCTCTCTGTCTCATTCTCCCAGACCATATGTATCCTGTGCATCAATACACACATGTATGCATAGGCTCGCAAAAACAAACATCTCTTTTGATGGACTGGCTACTCTGATTTTCAATCCTTCACCTCCTCCTAACATTTTCTTCTTCCAGCTTCTCTTCCCAGGTGGGGACTTAAAGTACAACAAGCTTGCACTCGCAGACTCTTGTCTGAATAATGTGATATCCATGTTTTGTAGCATTGTAGCCATCCCACAACCCCAGAGGAAGCCATCTTTCTGCCATCATGCCTCAGGAATCATTACAGCATGTAAGCCACTCACATCTGTACAAGTCCTACTGCAGCACTTCGCTGAAAACAGTAATGTTCAGATAAGTATTTTATGAGAGTGCGTAGCTCCAGACACGTCCATGGAAACATGTGAGGTAATGTCCGGTCAGGGCTGCTTTCTGGTGTCATTACAGAAAACACTGCACTTGAATTCTGAGACTTCCATCATTTCGCAGTATTTTTGCCATTTGTTTTTGTAATTTACTTCCTATATGCATAATGCAAATTCCTTTTGTATGCTTGGACCACAGCGGCAGAGTACACTGGTATGGACAGTTTTGGGCCATGTCTAAAATCAGTAGGGTTGTCAGACATAAAACCACTTACAGCCCAAATGGATTTTAAGATGGACACAGATTTAGCAATTTTCAGGCTCCAAACGGGGTATAATATGGGCTCTAATAAGATTGGGCTCTTAAATACCCACAACAACCTATTTTTGTCTGACCAGAAACATGATATCTCTGATGCAAACTTACAAAAAATACTTTGTTTAAAATTGTGCAAATGCAGCTCTGTTTCCTTAAACACAGTTACAAAATAGCCATTTCTGACTCACTCAGCCCTTCAACTATCAGTCCAGTACCAATAACAGTTTGCACATCACCCAACCTCAAAGCTCATCAGGACATAATAAATTACAATACATTAGCAGTCACTGTGAGATCATTTAAGTTTCATATTCTCCCTCCTCGCCCCATCCCCAACTGTGCATATTTCCAACATGAATTCACCACATTTTAATTGATGGTCATTAGTTAGATGGTTTCTATGCGGGCAACTCATGAGCTCACTCTGGGATTAATTAAGTGTTTCTCATCTCATGTTGTCTGTGTAACAGCAGCCCCTTTAGCCTTTTCATTGTTAGATGATACCAGGCAGAAGTGAATATTTTTCATGAAAAGCTCACGGCTCCTCATCAGCAGCACATTCCCGATGCCACTTGTTTAATGAACAACCATTTCTTCAGCAATGCAGTGTAGCAGGAGCAGTACATTGCATAACACATTTTCTGGCAGCTGTGAATCCGGGATGATTCAAATTCTTATAAAAATAAAATGTAAGAAAATATTTACAGAGAGAAGCTGCTTACCTCTATTGCGAAACGCATACTTAATGTTTTCAGGACATTATTCTGACATTATAATGGCTCAGCTTTCAACTGACAGGCTTTCTCACCTGAAGCTTTACCTGTGCACTCGCAATGCATGTGGGGAGCCAAGTATCCTAAGGGTGCTGTTCAGGGCAACTGGTTCTGGCAGCCAGTCAGAACTGATTAAGCCTTTTGGATGAAAGGTGAAATGTCTTCAAGAACTTAAAGCAAGCCCAGTTGGCCTGAACAGCACCTTTTGGGATAACCATGATCTGGATGACTGAGCATCTTCACAGACATGGGGGGCCGAGGGTAGCCCGTCTGGTCCAGTCCCAGAGAAAAGCTACTGTAGCACAAATGGCTGAAAAATTAAATCCTGGCTATGATCTACCGACCCTTTTGAATGAATGAAAGCTATATTTAATAACAGAAAGCAAGATGTAAGGAGGTGGTTGTGGTGGATGGAGGGTGTATAATGTGCAGGATGGAAAAATCAGAGACCCGAGCTATTGGAGAAGTCCAGATTCCTGTGCTTGGGTATAGGCAAGAGAAGTACTTTGGTTAGGCTTAGAGAAAGATCGGGTGTGTAGATGGCCATTACATTTTCTTATCTAATTAAACCACCCCCAATCTTTTCCTGAACTTAACAAAGCACTTTCAATGCCTGAATCACAATTTTGTGTATGGGACTGCATAGCTGCAGACCAGTCAGAGAGCCATTGGTGATCTCTGTACAGGACTGAAAGCTCCTACAATGGGCATGTGAGCATCAGAGCTGGACCGTGGAGCAATGGGAGATGGTGGGTTTTAGTATAGGCAAGACAGATAGTTAAGATAAGTTCATTGTTTGGTTAAAAGGTTTAATTTGTATGTACAGTCATGCTCCAATGTGTGTACCCTGTCTTTTAGTTCTGTGGTGTTTTTTGTGTAAAAATATAATAAAACTGTAATTGCCTAATAACAACTGCTACAAAAAGATGAGATGACCAAGATGATAAAGGTTGTTAGCAGCATGAAGCTGTTTATTATATAACAGAAAAAAATGAGTGTTACACATGTAAAAGTACATTAGGAGGAATTCAGTTAGAGGATTCCATTAAAACAATAAATAAATAAAACAAAACACATTTGTCTAATAACAGAATCTTCAGAACTAGGTTAGACTAAGAAAGACAACATCAAACCAAAATCCAGATCTAAATACTGTATTTACCCAAAACATACAAACACAGCATCCCATAACCCTAGGGTAAACTAGCTTATGTTACACCAAAGGGGTGCATAGATTTGTGACTGCATGTGGGTCAGTCTAGAACCTTGCCTGGCCTCCTGAGGACAGCTCAAAACAAAAGACAAGATTACAAGCAAACAAAGCTATCAACAAATAAACTAAACTGAGGGCACACACAGTTTCAACAAATGGATAAAACTGCCACCAAACCTACACAGCTCAAAAACTGAAAAAAATACATGGTCACAAGAATACTAAACCCAACCAGTGCAGAGGCATGCTGCACTACCCCAGATTATAGCCCCCCTGACTGAAGGCGAGGCGGGGCTTTTTAACCGGTTGCCTTGATGTATCCTGGACCTTCATCTGTGGATCAGTGCAGAGGTGGAGAGTTGAGGTTGAGGACAAGGGGGAATGTAGTGAGATAGAGACTGGGAGAATCCACCAATCAGGAGCATGCACTGGCAAAACCCAAATTTGCATGTGAACTTGAGAACACTAGAATAGGGGCCTTAGCACCTGGTCCCAAGACCTTAGGCCTTAAAAATAAAATCAGTAATTAAAAAAAAAAGTACATCAACAAATAACATAATTATGTGTCATCCCCCCCCCCAACTAGCACCAAACTACTATGACCTGTAACTCATACAAATTCAACCACACACTCTATTACAACCCTGATAAATACCTATTATTCCACAGGATTATGAGGACATGTGTCTAAGATTGGGATGCCAAATGACAACAGCATCTGCCTCATAGCGTAAAAAAATCCTGCTTTTCTCAAGTGCCCCTTTCTCTCTCTCGCTTTCTCTGTGCACTCAGGCCAACAACGTGTCATTAGCTTAGCTATGATTCTAGAGAGCACGCCAG
>JAUBNQ010000001.1:2976551-2992874 GCA_032353495.1 Ctenopoma kingsleyae | reverse complement strand
CTATCTATCTATCTATCTATCTATCTATCTATCTATCTATCTATCTATCTATCTATCTATCTATCTATCTATAAGAAACGCTCAGTTGAGGAAAGAGAAATTACAGTTCATCATTACTTTAGGAAATTAAGGTCAGTAAATCTGAAAACTGTCCTTTGGTCTGATGATTCCAAATTTGCGATTTTTGGTTCCAGTCGCTGTGTCTTTGTTAAATGCAGAGATGGTGAGCCGATGGTTCCTGAATGTGTGGTTCCTACTATGAAGCAGGGATAAGAAGGTGTGACTGTGTGGGGATCCTGTGCTGATTACACTGTTGGTGAGTTGAGGGCACACTTAAGCAGCAGCTACATGCCATTCTGTCTTGTTTGCACTTAGTAGGACCATTATTTGTTTTCCAAAAGGACAATGACCCCAAACATACCTCTAGGTTATGTAAGAGCTATTTGTCCAAGAAGGGTAGTGTTGGAGTGCTGCATCAGGTCACCTGGGCTCCACAATCACCTGATCTGAATCCAAGAGCTGGTGAGATGGTTTGGGATGAGTTGGAGTGGAGAGCAAGACCACTGGGAACACAACACTGCTGAAAACCTATTTCAGGTGACTGCCTCATGAGGCTAACTGAGAGAATGTGCAAAGCTGTAACAAAGCAAAAGGTGGCTATTTGAAGAATGACAAATATGAAACATTCTGGGTTGTTTAACACTTTTTTTTGTTTACTACATAATTCTATATATGTTCTTCCATAGTTTGGATATCTTCAGTTTTAATGTACAATGTTGAAAATAATAAAAATACAAAAAAAGGTATGTCTAAACTTTTCACTGGTAGTACATAAATTGCTATAATGTGTTTTCTCTTTTCTTGTGATTATACTATAAAACTCATTATAACTACAGCTAAATATTGTAATACGGTATATTTATTCAATTCCCTCAAGGATCATTTTCAGTTCACAGGTTGCTCAGCTTGACTGAATTCTGACTGATATATTTTGCAAGAAACTGCCTCATTACCTCAAGAGTTTGCTTTGCAGATTTGTAATCATATACCATTGCTAAATGAAGATCTTGATATTTCTTGAGTGAACTGGAATTTTTATTGTTGCATTTTTCCTTAGCAGCCAATTAAGCACATATAGCTTTATATTATGGGATTAATTTCTGCTGATTGATTGTTTTAGTGATTACGGTGCTTGTCTAAAACTGCTGACTGTGCTCTTTGTTTTTAAGTTTAGATGTTTTTTTTTACTTAAAAATCCATCATACACAGGGACCTCCTTTGAGGAAACACTGAATTTCCTTTACAACAGTTTGTGCAAGACTGATGCAACCTTGTAATATTCATCCAAAAAAATACAAACTTTTCTTTCAGTCATCAGTATCTTAGGATATGCTTGAATGCTCATCAGACGTGCTGAAATCCATTAATAAATAAATGTGCCATTTTATATTCCATTCCGCAGTACAGTGGTGTGCCTTGAACTCATATTTTCATATATGTTATAGCAATGTATAATGTTATACTGTCTGCTGAGTTAAACTATATTCATCCAAATCAAGCTAGTCTCTTATTCTCTTATTATATCGTTATTTGTAGTGCCTTTATTACCACTTAGCTGCTGAATGATCTAGGCTGTATTCCTACAACTATTTTCTTCAGCATGGGGTTAATGGCTAATGTGCTCATTAATGTTAGATGCTAGGAGGTTAGGGTAGATTAGCTTTTTTTTAGTGACTATAGGGTTTGAAATATCACATGTTGTTTGATATACTGCTCTGTAAGAGTTGCTCAATTAGGCTTCTTTAATTAGGAGGGGGATGTCATACTGCTTGGTTTCCAAACACATTGCCTTTTCCTGTATATATAAAATATGTGTGTGGGGTCTAAGTGTGTACAGACTGTCTATGAGAAAAAAAGGAGTAATCCACATTTAAAGAAAAGCACCATTTCTGTGTGGCATTATCAGGGGAATCTGCAAGACAAATTATGAACGAACTCATATTTAAGTGAAAACATAGCTCTTTTGTGAATTGAACTCTAACATTTGAGCCTCATTTAGTGCAGGTTCTTAGAGATAAAGGAGTACAATAGTACAATAAGTCAGCATCAACAAATAGCTAGATAATGCAGGGAGCTATAAAAACACATAATGCAAAAATGCAAAAATATCCACACTATGAGTAGTTTAATTACTACTACTCTGGAATGATTTTGACAGGTGATTTCCTTATTGTTGCAGTGTTTATCTTACACATATCATGACCCACGGCTTTAATTGAATACACAGAGGGCATTTCTGAAGATTCTGTGAATAATTTCCTTGGGGACAGTACTAATTTAGACACCAGACAATGATAATGTGCCACATGTCTGTAACAATACAATTAACTAGAATCCCAATAATTTATCTGTTTTCTATTTCCATTAACCCTCATCTCTTATATTACTTATTCTATTTTTTTCACTACCAAATTACATTGTTTTTAATGCTGCAAGAATCTTCCTGTTTCCCCCACAGGGTTGATCAATCATCTAGAAATAACCCTTCTCCCCAGTGCAAAATTCAAGAGTGGTGTGAAAAAACTGATTTCAGCCTTCAGGAATATTAAAATGACCTTGGCTTGTCAGATTCAACTTGTGTTCAAATTTATCAGACTTGTCTAGCTACTGTATTAAAATATCAGAAATTGACGTGGTATATGAGAAATATTTGACAATTGCATACTGACTTGAAATCATCCTATTTAAGGGGGTACACTTGCATATAGACACAGGTGTTCCTAAAAGAATGGGACAGAGGTGAGGTCAATAATATTGACTGTTGGCTGCTAATATATAAGCAGCTCATCCTGGAATCCAGGCGGCCGTTGTTGCCAAATTTTGAAGACATTCCTTCAAGGCATTCCCAAAATATCACACTCACAAGAATGGGATGGAAGGATAAATGAACCAACGGACAACCCAAAATGCATTAGGCTTATGGCTGTCACCAGTGTGGAGGCATAAACATGTAGTAGGTTGGAAGAAAACAAGTAAACAGTGATGTGCAAGAAGATACTGAAAGGGAGAAAATGGCATAATGGGTATGTTCATGAATTCCCTGGCAGGCTTAAAACAGGAGTAGTTGATTCTGTAATGGGCTCCCAGTGTGGCAGACAGCAGTTTACATTTCTCTCCTCAGGCAGGGGAAACAAGTTGAAATGAGGAGAAGATGTTTCATTGTTTGGGAATCTATCATTCTGACGCAAATCCAAACAATCGTGAGAGCATGATGTAGATAGCAGCTCATCCTCCCCCTTATTCACTTGAATAATTCAATAAATCAGAGTGATGCATAGTTAAAGGCTAGCACATACACTTCACAAACATACATGCATTTTTTTCATATTTGTCACACTTAAATGACTCAGATCATCAAACAAATTTTGATATTGCACAAGATAACCCAAGTAAACACTAAATGCAGTTTTTAAATTATTTAATTTATTAAGAGAGAAAAAATGTCCAAACCTGCCTGTCCCTATGTGAAAAAGTTCTTGCCCATTTTGAATTTAGTTTCTTTGTGTAATATTACATTTGTTTGATCATCTGAATCTTACGTGTGACAAATATGCAAAAAAAACAAACAAAAAAAACAAAACCAGGAAGGGGGCAAATACTTTTTCACAGCATTGTATATGCCTTTTCTGTGTCCCATTCCTTTTCTGCTATATCGTCTCTCTGTACCATTTTTTAGCTGTTCTTCTCATGCGCGCACACACACACACACACTGATCCCTTGAGTCTGAAAGGTGTGAAATCTTCAGCTGAAGTGAGAATTGAATGTTCGTTATTCATGAAGAGAGCTCTCCCTCAGCACACATTGACACAAACACACACAGAGTACACACACAAACAGGCGAACACTGTCTGCCAGGTGATTTATAACAAGGGACCCCATTAATAATTGATGCAAGTTTTTATTGCCTATTCATACATCACTATTTAGCCACTGCAGATGCTCACTCTGGTTACCATTCCCCTTATTAGCCTACCAGACACCCAATAATCAGTAGATATACTTTCATACTAATATACAATGTCCCCTTGTCTTTGATAAATGATCAAATACAGGGGAGGGAAGAATACAAAAGGCAGAGCATCTCACCAAGCAGCACTCAGGTGTGTTCCTGCCATTAATTACTGTAGCAAAGAGTAGTACATTGTGGCACAGTTACACTTCATTAATTCCTCCATGCGTAAAAATCGTGTAAAAAAATGAATCTTACAGAAATAATGGCTAAATTTTGATTAATGTCTTACCCACATATCCTCAGAGACTGTTCATCTGTAAACCAAAAAAGAACAAGTCAATAGGTCATCTGTTCCTGCAGCTTATTAGGCCAGTCCCAAAGCCCTCGTTAGGCTGAGGTTGGGGGTCGATGAATACTTTTCCTCATGTGAGAGGTGTTCAGTTCATGTGTGAAGCCTTGTGTTTTTTATCCATGAGTGTTTCACAACTTTCACAATGTGCTTATTATTGGAATCAGAATGAGAGAGGTCATCTAACCATGTAGAGTATATCTACATACTAGGCATCTACCTGTCCACAGGCAGGTTGACATATAGACACAGCAAGCATGGCTAGCCATGATTAACAGGGCAGAAGTATCATGGAGGACGAGCCTTTCTCCACTGTAGTTTCCCCACTATGACAAAAATTATTTAACAGATGACAGACATCCTGAGTCTTACTAATTTGATTCCCTATGATTCCCTGGACTGTGCCTGACCCTGTAGTAGCCAGGTCAATGGAAGTCCGAGAGAGGTCCAGAGGTGTCAGTGGATGGTAGACAGCTATTGTTGGTTATATGTATTTTAACACAGTTATCTACAGCAATTAGTCACTAATGGTCACTATTTTCAAATCAACTTAACTATCGTGTGCCAATAGTATTCCTGAAAACATTTGTGCCTGGGTTTCAGAACATTTATGACTGGCTCCATGTTGACCATATATAGCACTATAGTTTAAACCTCTTCATAATGGTAATGTCGTATATACTTTACATTTTATCCTAATTAGGATTTCTATGTATGAAATCTGCCATATGTGTTTTTTTTATGTGAAGTTAAAATGTTGGCATTAACTCACTTTAATTGTTATCCATATGTGGCAGCTAAAGTGAAATTACTTCATGTGGTTGAGGGTAATTTTCACTGGATAACCACTGGATTTCTGCCATATGTTTCTCCTTGCCAAATTTTGAGTCCAGGATCATGGGTAGTTGAACTTGGCTCACCTCTACTAAGTACAAAAGAGCACCTTTATTTCCCCAGGACAGGGTGAGGTGAAACTGTTCCAGCCTACTTCATCCACTCTGTGTGTGTCACAATGCATGATTCTAACACCTGCACACTCATCAAAGTTGCTTGTTTACTTGTTAAGAAACTGCACATCTAGCAATATGGAGCAACATTAGCATTATGAGTCATGTTTCGTGTCATTTTAGTGCTTTCTGATCTACCAACTCCTGGGGAAAATATCTGACTTCTGATCTGCTGCATCCCAACTGTGCCTGTCTGTGACATCAGGTACTAATAAAGTCATTATCTTTATTATTTCATGATCATTTGAAGAGGTCTTTTCAGCTTCTTATATAGATAATGATTGTGTAACACCTTTTACTGCTAAAATACTCACCAGCTTATTATGTTAATAGGATCATTGTCAGCTTTTCATTATCCAGAGATATAATATTCTGTCTTTCCTTTTGTTTTATTTCCACAAGACAACCTACCTTGACTTTCAGTTATTACACCATAATGTCACAAATCCAAGGTCTCAGTGGTCAACACAGATATCTTGACTTTATTAATTATGGTTAGGCCTTTAGCCTTTGACTCATTTTGCCACAGTAGGAATATAGGTTGCTCCTCTTATTATAAGGTTATCTCAGTTGTGCATCACATACTAATCTTAAAAATTCATAGAGTGTGTCTCTCTCTAATAGTGTGTATGGGAGGAAAATAAGAAAAAGAAATATTTAAATAAGATATAGAGAAAAGCATTCACAAAGAGCCAGACCGGATGTTTTAAGTCATTAAAGTCTGATTTCTTGACAGAGACTGATGCTAATTGGACAGTGGCACTTGATGGGGCATGATATTTTCTTGATACATATCATTTTTGTGTTGTGCAAATCATATCCCAATAGCACAATTAGTAATTTTTGTTCATGTTGTCTTTTGGACAAAACATCTGTGCAAATGTATTTCTCAAATCATCATATCTGTATGTTTATTAAGGCTTATTTGTAGAGAAGCACTGATTGAGATTTTCCTGGCCTATCCCAATTTTTTTTTTAATAGTCTGACCTGCGGATTCAGATTTCTGATGAAGATAAAACAAGACAAGTAACAAGTGTAAGCTGTGTGTCTTCACATTAAAGAATTTTTTATGCTGATGACATGTTGTGTATGTGGCTGTGACCTTACTGTTTGTGTAACTGTGTGCGTGGTAGAGCCACATTTTTTTTAAAGAAAAGAGGGGGTGTTGCCCTCTGTTCTGTTCCAATTTCACTTTGGTACTGCTCACACCACGCGGCTGGAGCATTGCTAAGCCTGACCCAGAATGGAAGTAGGAGCAGAAATTCTCACCACTCCACCACACTTTTGTGTGCAAAATGGTTGAAAATGTGATCGGCCCAGAATCGGACATCTCAAACTGATCAGCTGCCCACCAGTCATGGATGATCAGGCTTAAAACTGGCCAATTCCAATCTTCAGCCAATCAATTGGTGCGTTACTACTTAGTGTACTATGGTTCCTTCCTAACTCTTAACAATAAACATCTATTTCAAAGATTCTGTCATCTTCCAGTATTAATCTTTGTTGTAAATTCCTGTGATTCAATTTAGTGGCAGCTGTTTTAAAACTGTACTAAACAAGCGGATCTTTGCTCACAATCTTACACAAACTGAGGTTTCAAAGTGGACGGTGAAACATGCAATTAAAACAAAAAATAAACTAAAATATAAACAAGGCATTCTCATTGAATAACGGTCACTGCGTTAAAATGGTTCTCTTATCTTATCCTATCTTATCTATCTTCCTATATTATTCGCAAGCATGGTGTTTCTTTTCACTGTTATGCTGATGACACGCAGTCGTACTTGCCCGTTAGAGTATCAAACCTTGCCTCACTGAACTCTTTACGTCACTGCCTACATAACATCAATAGGTGGATGGCTCAAAATTTTCAATAGCTCAACCCAAACAAAACAGAAATTGTTGTTATTGGGTCATACAGCAATTGATAAAGCATATTCTGCCCTGTACTTACCTTAAAAAGTAATTTAAGTTTTGAGCATCATGGCACAAAGCTTGTACAGTCGTGTCTTAACTAGAACAAGGAGAAGTGATCATATATCACCTGCTTTAGCTCCCTTACACTGGCTCCCAGTATGTTTTAGGATTCATTTTAAGATTTTATTGCTGATTTTTAAAGCCCTTCGCGGCCTCTCCCCGAGTTATTTATCTGACCTGTTAGAACCTTATGAGCTCGCACGTAATCTGAGATCCTCTCATAGGGGTCTTCTACATGTTTGTGAGGTGCGACTTAAAACTAGAGGTGATAGAGCTTTTGCTGTAAAAGCCCCTAAACTTTGGAATGACCATGAATATTAGATCTGCAGAGCTCTTTTAATACTTACTTTTATCGGAAAGCCTTCCCTGATTTTAGTTAATTTTACCGACTTGTTGGTCATTTTACTTTGAGTTTTTATTGCCTTATGCTGCATGTCTTTTGTATTATTGCTTTTATGTTTTGTTTTATTGTTCCATTGTTTTTACTGTTATTATTTTATCTTAATTTTTAGGTGTTTTTGTGAGTATGTGAAGCACTTTCTAAATTTAGAAAAGTGCTCTATAAATAAAGTTGTTAATTATTGTTGTCAAAAAGTTCAAATATTAAGTTAAATTTTGTTTGAGAGACATTTCCATAAACCAGAATGACTTAAAAAAAATTGTAACCCACCAGCTGGCTGTGCTCTTTCTATGTGGAGTTTGCATGTACTAACTCAGCCTGCATAGTGTTCCTCTTGATACTCCGGTTTCCTTCTACAATCCAGAAATATAGAGGTTAGGTAAACTGGTGATTCTAAATTGCTTGTAGATGTGATTGTGAGCCTCTCATAGAAGCTGGAATTGGCTGCTGCTCCCCAACAACTCCTAACGGGATAAGCAATGAAGTAGGGCTGGGCAATATGGACCAAAACTCATATCTCGATATTTTTATGCTGAATGGTGATATAAGATCTATATCTCAATGTTTTTTGATCCCCTAAAGTAATTACAAAAAGACAACTATGGGACAAATTCACATGTTCTAAATGTCATAGATATTTTATTTATGTATGACAAACTATTGTTAGTTTACACAAATTTAAAATACATGTCACACACAAATTGTAATATTACACAAACATAAATAAAGGTAAATATCTTCTTTTTTTTATAACTTTGATTTAATTTAATACGGGAAATAAACTGTCCAAATCTTCCTGGATTTCCACATCCACAGCTGTGGAGGAACGAATGAAATAGGTTTTGCAAAAATAAATAAATAAAAAAAACCCCTGCATTGCTGATTAATCAATTAAGAGTTGTAAAATACAATGTGCCCGTATAAAGCCGTGCTGTTCCACAGTTAATGTAGCAACCATGTCTTTAGCGATATGATAAGCTACTGTTTTGGTAGTGTCGATCCACTTCTCGCTTTTTAACGAGTGTAAGGCAGCGCGCAGTTTAACACACTCTTTGTACTGCGTCTCATAGCGCTGTTGTAAATGGAGAAAAAGATTTGAAGCGCTCGAAGCTTTCGTTAGAACTTGTTTTCTGCATTCTCTACAAAACACATTATTCTGCTGCTCATCTGATGGACAAGTAAGTTGGTACCTGATTCTTAACATATAATTGAAATTATATCCAGGCTCTTTGCTGTGGTTTGATGTAGAATCTTTTTGACACTGGTTGTCAAAAATGTGCTCAGTGCAGCTTTGATGGAATAGTACACACCTAGCTTGCTGCAGCCCACTTTAGCATACTTTACATGTAGCACCCACTCATAGTATATTCAGAAAACTTACAGAGAGGGTGAGGTTAGTATTTTCCTGTCTGCCTATGGGTATCACAGCTCAGTCTTCTGCCAGAGTTGAGAACAATTTAAATCACTAAAACATGAATCTATATACATTTCACAGTAGAACTGCATGAGGTACAATCTACTGTTATACAGATACAATGAAATGAGACAGAAGCTCTAGCTGCTAGCACTACCACCTGGCTAGCAGCCCATTTTCAGAACTAATCTGCACAATGGTGAATGCCAAAAAGGTTTGTTCAAAGAGATGAGTCATTTATTAAAGACTTTAATATTTTTAAACTAAGCTGCCAAAGGCCTCTGGCCTGTAGTGTTAGTACATGACAGAAAAATCATAATTTAATTTTGCTTTCAGAAGATAATATAGTATTAACAAGCACAGAATACTTGGTGTTAACACTTTCATGGAGGTTATAAAGAACATATCTTTATACTTTCCATGAACAGTAGATAGATCCAACAGATGATATAAATCTACAAATTGAGATGTTAGTTCAAAGGTAAAAGAAGGACAGAATAACATAAAAGGGGAAAGGAAGGGCAAAGAGTGTGATAAAAGCTGAGGCTGAAAAGACTGAGGCAGTGAAGACCTAAGCTGTCAGATCAACTCTGAAGGGAACAAAAAGATGTGTGAGATGAAGAAGGAAGGACTCAGGAACACTAATGGAGATGACATACAGAGGTGAGAGAGGAGTAGAGGCACAAATGTAAAATGAAAGATATAAATATGAAGAGGAGGAAGATGGGAAAAAAGTAATGAAGAAAAGAGGGGAGAGGAAACAAAAGAAAGAGAACAACGGGAGTATAAAAAAGCAAGACAGGGAAACGGATAACAAAGTGTACGTTAATGTTTGAAAGAAAAATACAACACACTGAAACATAAAGTTATAGAGTCACAGAAGCAACAGCTCAGGTCAAATAAGATGATGTGAGAGACATAAAAAAGGCAGAGGCAGATGTTTGAAAAGAAATGCAGACAAGAAGTGAAAGAATGACAACTGATAGATACATTTAAAAAGAAAAATTCATGAAAGCTGTAAATAATTTGGATTGGTTGCTTGTGTCAACAAATCTAGAATCTCTTACACAAAAATAAAAAAATATATATATAAAAAATAACCAAAGATACAATGAGTCTACTAATTGTTCAATATATTGAACCAAGTTGCCAAAACTCAGTTGTCAAAAAAAAAAAAAGTCAAAATAAAAATGTTTCATCGACAGAGAGTTCACATTGGCCGATTTGTAATACAGAGCCCAGAGCTGATAGCTGCAGATATATAAGGGACAGTTATTCAGGTTCATTTAATGCTTGAAAGAACACAGATAATGACTATTAAACTCACAACTCTATTACAAACAGAAATAAAAAGACTTTTTCTTTTTCAGAAAGAGGTTTAACCAACAGCGTCTTCCCCTGGGCCATACGGATTGCAAATAACCACTGATGCACCTCTGATACACACATGCTCACTACTTACCATCTACTGTGCGCTGTGCACTTTAATAAGGTTTTAAATCACAAGCACACTCCTATTGGATCTGATTTTCCTGGGGATAGATGAAAGGGCAGCATGGTAGATTGAAGAGAGATTATGTTCAAGGCCTCCACCTCTGTTGACTGGGGGGTTGTTTATTTGTAAAGCAAAGCTTCCGTCACCCCTCTCTCAAACCAGGCCCAATTCACACCTCCACCAAGTTGGCCACACTTAACAGCCCACTTATGGGGGTAGGAGGAGTTGCCAGGGGTGTGACTGTTACATCTACCCACACCCCCTCCCCTGCCTTTGTTTCACTTAACAAGCTATTCAAGGCAGGTATGAAGTGAAACCAACCTGGAGGATAAATTTGTGGCCATTAACCAACTTTCCTCAGACTGAAGAAGCTATTTGGATGAACAGTGAAACATTTTAACTTTACAAGAAATAAGTCCAGTTGCCATGGCTATACTTCCAGACACCTGGATGAATGAGAATCTTCAGCCATATTTAATAGGAATTTTGAACCGCTTCTTCACAAATAAATTCGCAAAAAGTGTGAAAGCTCGATCACTGCAAAACATTTTGTATTACATCTACATGGAAAGCTAAAAAAAAGATTGTTAAGGACAAGTAGCCTTTATCTAAAACAACTGCCATATCTTTGCACTAATGGCACATTAGAACACCAAATTCATCCCTATAGTTGGTAACACAATCTTGAGCAAGCGTACCAATTTTGGTGAATCTTAAATACTAGAGGGCACTATAAAGTTGAGCGGTTTATATTACAGCAATGGCTTCACAGATTGGTACAAAGTTGAGTCAAATATTTAGGGCAACACCCTGAATCTTTCCCTGTGATATGGTAATGATAATCAGCTTTATTGTCATTGATTACATTTTTACGTGTTACAACGAAATTTGGTTTCTGCATTTGACCCATCCCCCCTTGGGGGGAGCTAGCGCTGAGTGTCTCGCTCAAGGACACACCTGGTATGGGGGATGGGCTGGGAGTCTGGCTAGGATTTGATCCTGCCACCTTTGCATCCCAGTCTGATGATTATCCCATTGAGCTACCAGGCCGCCAATGAGTTTGGAAAAGTGGGCGTAGCTTATAATCTGCAAACCAGTTTTGCCTTTCAAATTAAAAAGAAAAATCACACTTTTAAGCTACAGAGCTAAGATTTTAATTGCCCAATCCTTGAATCATCCCAGAAGAGATATGATCTCAAGACTTAGACTTAAACTTGCTTTATTGTCATTCAACAAACACACCATTGAAACATGATGGGACAACAGCCTGGAACAACGAGGTGTTAAAGATGTCGGTGAGTACGCAGGCCAGTTGGTCAGCACATTCCCTGATGACCAGTCCTGGAATGTATTGCCTGCCGTCTTCCGTACGTTGATTTTTCTCAGGCTCTTCCGAACATCTGCTATTTCAAGGCACATAAATAAGTGCCATTGCCAGAAGGTTTGCTGTGTCTCCCAGCACAATCTCAAGAGCATGGAGGAGATTCCAGGAGACAGGCAGTTACTCTAGGAGAGCTGGACAGGGCTGTCGAAGTTCCTTAACCCATCAGCAGGATCGGTATCTGCTCCTTTGTGCAAGGAGGAACAGTACTGCCAGAGCCCTACAAAGTGACCTCTAGCGGGCCACTGGTGTGAAGGTGTCTGATCATACCATGAGAAACAGACTTCGTGAGGGTGGCCTGAGGGCCCATGTCCTATAGTGGGCCCTGTGCTCACTGCCCGGCACCGTGGAGCTTGACTGGTCTTTGTCAGAGAACAGCAGAATTGGCAGGTCCGGCACTGGTGCCCTTTGCTTTTCACAGATGAGAGCAGGTTCACTCTGAGCTCATGCGACAGACGTGAAAGGGTCTGGAGAAGCAGCGGTGAACGTTATGCTGCCTGCAACATTGTTCAGCATGATCGGTTTGGTGGTGGGTCAGTGTTGGTCTGGGGAGGCATATCCATGGAGGGACGCACAGACCTGTACAGGATAGACAGTGGCACCCTGACTGCCATTAGGTATCGGGATGAAATCCTTAGACCCATTGTTAGACCCTTCGCTGGTGCAGTGGGTCCTTGGTTTCTTCTGGTGCATGATAATGCCCGGCCTCATGTGGCATGTATGCAGACAGTTCCTAGAGGATCACCGAATTGATACCATTGACTGGCCTCCATGCTTGCCTGACCTAAGTCCAATAGAACGTCTCTGGGATATCATGTTTAGGTCCATCCCACACCGCCAGGTTGCACCTTAGACTGTCCAGTAGCTCAGTGATGCCCTGGTCAGTGTCTGGGAGGAGATACTCCAGGATGACACCATCCATCTCATAAGGAGCATGCCCCAACGTTGGCAGGCATGCATACAAGCATGTGAGGGCCATATAAACTACTGAGTACCATTTTGATTTGAATTGGACTAGTCTTCTGCATCAGTTTTTCAGTTTAAATTTCACGGTGACTTCGAATTAAACCCCCTGTAGTTTGATCATTTTCATCAAATTATGTGGCATCCTTTTGTTCCTAACACATTACCTATTCCATATCAGTATGGCTATCCAGCATGATTTTTTTTCCAATTGAGATCTGATGTGTTTTCAAAGTGTTTATTTTATGAGCAGTGTATTATGAAGCAAGTAGAATCCTAGCAAGACTATCCGACTATCCAGATGATATTCATATTTTACTAACTGACCCTACTGGTGTAGCTGCTTTAAATATGAGCGCAACCATAATACACAACAGCTTTGCCATTGGCAATAACATCTCACTCACGTATCAACATTTAAAAGAAGAAAAGGCAAATACTTCAGTCTGAAAAGTTTGCAAATATTGGTCATTGATGAAACTTCCATGGTAGACAGCAGGTTGTTAACCTAAATACATGGCAGATTGCTGTAACTCTCAACTGCATTAGAAAGCATAAAAAGGGTGATAGGACTTGTGTGATTTTAAAAAATATCCATAAACAGGGCGCTGTATAAAAATGGCAACAACACATACACTCAATAAGAAAACATGATTAGAAACTTCATTAAGTGTTGCTCCAAAAGCTTGTGTTATGCTAATAAAAAACTGAGATATTTGTGATGGTCTTGTTAATGGAGTGTTTGGAACTGTTTGTAAGATTAACATTAGACAAAGCAGTGGTGTCATTTAAAAAATCTTTGCAGCAGGCCTTGCTTATGTAGTTCTTAGTCCTGTTAAAACGAGTAACTTCACTGATACATCCATAATAACATCTGACTGCAGCATAAGTGTCTTTACAACATTCAGGGTTTACACATTTATGTAGATGTCAGATGACAGGTGTCCTGAATAATTTTGACCACCTTTCTGTAGCTAAGATAATAGTGAGTGACTTTAATGATGATGCACTTGTTTCAAACTCCTTCGTAAAATTCATGAAACAGAAAGAATACACTCAAATAGTAACCAGCCCAACAACAGAAAATGGGACTATGATTGACCACATTTACATCAAAGATATAGATCCAACAACCTTATTGGCAAAAGTAATAACTACATATTACAGCAAGTTAGCATCAGTATCGGTATCGGATCCATACTAGCACGTTGGGATGGATACTTTCTCTCTTCTACTTTCATTGCGACTGTTCAATCAGAAAGTAAACTTGCCTGTACAAATACCGCTCTTCTCACATAAACGTGACTCAGCAGCGCTGAGGAGATGCATGCAGGCTGTAGTGAGTGATGGCACAGAGAAAGACTGTCATGTCATCTACAGTATTTTACTGTGATTGACAAAAATGTTGCAAAGTGCAATGTGTGTACTTAGGGTTGTTTTTTTCATGTGTTTAAAGAAATCACTAGCGCTGCCACAGTATCTAATACACTGTCATTTTTTTTAACATAATGAACAAACAGCTCAAGTATTGACTCTATCAACCTGTGCAATATAATTATATAATTATAATTAATACTGTGCAACATATTCGATATTCTATTTTTTTCAGTATATTGCTAGTTTTCATATAGCTCTCTCACTTGTACTTATCAACATGTGTTACTTATTCCAGTACTTATCCTGCACCTTGTACTTTATATTGTACTGTTCTTGTTTGAGTTGTGTGATGTTCTTCGTGTGATTGTCCTGCGTGACTGCAGTCATGATGTAAGCAGTTTCCTCCAGGATGAAGGATAAAGTTTTCTGATTCTGATTTATTCACAATCAGTGTAAATGACAAGTCACAAATACACTGATACTGAACATGTGAATGAAATATCCACTAGCAGAATTTTTTGTCCTACAAAATATCTGATCTACAGCGTCTGGTTTTCTGTCAGCTTTTCATTTCAGCATCCAGATATGTGAGTGCAGCGATATTAAAGTGTTTTTATGGTTGGGATCAAGCATCGCAGCAGTGGGTTAGGGTCAGAGAAAGACTGTGGGCTGGTTAATGGATAAAAATGTCACTTCACGCAGGTGTTTCTCACACAAAGACGCAACATTTGTATTGAAAATAAAACCAAAACATGATCTTTTCTGTAATCCTAACCTCAGTACTTTTCTTGCCTAAACCTAACCTCATGTGGGACTTTGGTGTGAATCTCAGGTGTCCTGCATCTCCATCATGCACATTAAACAGAAAATCACACTGTATCGACAATACTGACCCTGTATTTACTTGGTATCGGATCGATACCAAAGCTTGCGGTATCGTACACCGCTAACAGCTACCTTGAAAGGATCGCTTTGAAATAAATTGATTTAAAATTATATTTTATATTTAATGTCATGTGCCTTATTGGTTTTCTATTCAAATATCATATAATGCATGTGTGGTGGGCAGAGTACCCACAATTTGTTTTAGCAGTATACAGTAATATGTGTTGAAGCAGATACTGGAGGTTGCGGAACAAAATTGCTGAGGTAGAATCTGAAATGTCAGCCTTTTCTCTGCAGTCCACAGCTGTAAAACAGTTTGCAGTTTTGGCCCTTGTTGAACAAGCATGTTGGAAATATAGATCCAATTTTGATGTAATTGTACAACCTTGTTTACCTAAAAGTAAGTGTACAATGCCAATATGGTTTCCCAATTATGGTATGGAGAGAAGCTGTCTGGATTACATTAAAAGGAACGCTTTTTTCAGCAATTGAAGCTCTAAATGTATCAATAATGCCAAGGTGACAGAGATACCAAATACTGTATTTGCAAAGCAGAGTTTCACACACAAGCTGAACTGACTGAAACATGCTGAGCATACTGAGGCATGGACAAGTACACGATGCTGCAACACTGTTTTGAAAGCTTCCTAGGGAAGGTTTCAATGCTTTCTTTCTACTTTTAAGTGTTGTAGATTTGTTGTTTTTGCAATGCTATTATGACCATATATGTTTTTATTTCTTAGTCTCTTCATTAGAATACAACTAGAAAATATAGGAAATATGTACGCAGTATTAGAAAACACAAAAATATTTTTAAAAAACAGCCTCTTTTATCTGTAGAGGAATCTATGGAGGTCAAGGACGAAAATAGGAGAGTAAGACCTGTCAATATCTGATGAGAAGCTTCTCACAGGTCTTCTCTGAGACACCGGAAGTCGTCCAACAAGGACCCGACTCAGCATCTGGCAGCTTCATCTAGATGCGAGTTGATCCTTCCATAGTCTGAAAATGACCTGATCAGGAATGGTCCTTGTAGATGGAGAGCAGCCAAGAAACAACTT
>JAUBNQ010000001.1:2937820-2965229 GCA_032353495.1 Ctenopoma kingsleyae | reverse complement strand
TCACATTGCTCTGTCAAATTAAAAGCCTCTTGCTCTGAAATGTCTTTCACCTTCCATAGTTGTCTTTGCAGTTTGGGACTTTTAACACAACAAAACTACTGTCAGACTAATTTGTATACCACAGTTCCACTCAGGATGTAGCAGCTGAATAATGTTGAGCAAGGACTCATCCCCAGTGGCAGCCATTTTAAAAGGAAAAGGTCTAGTGTAATGCAGTTAGAGGTTTGTTTTTGTGAGGAGGTGGCGTTTGAAGCTTTGATTCAGAAATGTAAATCTGTCTCTCATGGGAGAAGGTTGAAAGGGGGATTTGTTAGGGTGTAATTTGAAAGCTCAGAGGAACAGGCTTTTTTTTTTGGTGCCCCAGAAAGTAAATATACTTTGAAAGAGTGCTGCATGGTTTGGAATTATCAAAGATATCACATTTGTTGATGGAAAGCTCAGATACTGCAGTAGCATGACAGGAATGGAAGCACGATGATGGAGTGTGCGAGCAACAAGAAACATTCAGCAACAGCTAAGTTAGTCATAAAAGAGCTAAGAAACTGTATATTTGTAATGACAGAAGAAAGTGACAGTATTCATTTTCATAATTAAACAGTTATTAATGTGACGTACATACACTCAGTATACACAACCATAAATATCTGCTCGATGAAAATACAGGAAATCATGCAAATATAACACTTTATTTCATTTGCCATAAGGGACATTTTTTCCACCTCTATACGCTGGATTCTCTTAATAATTACAAGTAATCATTGCACAGTCCCTGACCGTTTACAGAAAAATCCCCCCCCCCACAGTCCCACCACCCTTTACACATTGATAAAGCATCATCCCACTTTTCCCCACCCTCCCCTCAACCAAAGAAACATATTGAGATAACAGGCTCAGTAGAAAAACAGTCATTTGTTCCTACAGTTTGTACAAAATTCACAGATTTGTCTTGTTTGTTTGCCTTCTGTGTTTAGTTTACACACCGCCTTTCGAACAGGCAACCAAACTGCTGTAAAATCACTCTAGAAATAGATCAGTACACAAAATAACACAAAATAAAGCAACAATGAAGCACACAGGCTGGACAGAAATAGCTACTGCTACTGATGGGTTGGTGAACATTACCATACAGCAGTTTTAGCGGATGCTCTACACTGAAGACAGGTGCTATTCACATTCTAGCTCAGTGTCTGAGCTTCATCCATCTCCATGCATGTCACACTACAGCGTCACGGTTTGCCTCTGATCTGTCACTTTACACAACATTAATAAACAGCTTTCTTAGCGACTCTGACTGGGTTCTTTTGTATATTCATCAGTGTTAACAAGTTGTATTGTGCGTTGTTACATGGGAATGCCGGACTTGTATGCTCTCTATGTATTACATAGAAAATAAAAAAATAAAAAAAAACTTTTCTTGGAGTTTAAACAGTAATGTAATTGATTTATTACCCATTTTGTTTCTGTTTACCAAGGCCTAAATCTTGCCATTATCCTCAGACTAGGTTTTCAGTCTTTAAAAACTTGCTGTTATAATTGTAGACAGCAATAAAAAAGACAATCATAAAAAAAAGGACAACAAAGTTAATCACCCAGGACCTGTTCAGTTCTTCAAATTCTTACAACAGCTCATTAGAATGATACAATGATGGGGGACAAAACTGTCTGATTACATGCTCTTAGTTTGAGTTTGTCATTTCTATACTGTATATCCCAAGGCAACAACAACAATCAATTCAACAATCTTTAGCCTCTGGATCATTTTGAGTTTTAGGTTTGATCTTTTCTGCAGTGACAGATTTGCATATTTAAAAAAAAGTCTACAGATGTACTGACAGTGTACAGCTGATGTAAGAAGATGTTATAAAGTTCAGATTTAGATCAACTGTTTGATAACATGGCACACAAAATGACAAGGGCATTTGAAGATTTGAATAAGTTGTGTTGGAATATACTGAATTACAAGAAGCAACCCTGCAACAAAGAAGCTTCACAGTATTGTGATGGGAAAGCCCCTCATCTACAGGCAGTAATTATGACTGTAAATAATATTAACAAGACTTAACATCCCACTAATGGGCCCTTGAGGCTGCAGTATTCACCACACTAAACCACATTAGTTTTTTTCAAAAAATGAACATTATTGTGATGAGGTTACTATACATAAGGTTTGTCCTGAAGGTGTAAATTCACACAGGTTCATCCCCTAGGGAGCACAAAAGTATTCCGCAAAGTTAATGGCAGACACAATATGATATGTCTTATGCACAAAGTAAATTTTAGGCCTGGAGCATTTGAGCAAAGTGGAGCAGTTAA
Organism: Ctenopoma kingsleyae; assembly: GCA_032353495.1. Lineage (NCBI taxonomy): Eukaryota > Metazoa > Chordata > Actinopteri > Anabantiformes > Anabantidae > Ctenopoma > Ctenopoma kingsleyae. The sequence goes on along the minus strand of JAUBNQ010000001.1, from coordinate 2,962,916 downwards.
AATTTCTCCTCACTCATGGAGCTATGGAGGGAGGACTCTGCAATTTGTCAGCATTCTGTCCCAAAAACCACTCGCTCACACTCTCCTCTGATTCCCAAGATTAAACATTATTGATTGTCCACATTTTTCAGTCTCTGGACAGTATACAATATGTGTGTTCAGTATATTCCATGAAAACAAGTGAAGAAGTAAAGGCTAAACTTCTGGGGACCATGAATCCCCACAATAAATGGATTAATGGGTCTATGGATGAACAGCCCAACTTCAGCATATATGACATTGTGGAGAATAAATACTAATAAAAGCAAGCAAGTCTTATAGACATGATTACATCCCAGAGATAAACAGTGAATTGCCAATAGAGACATGTCTCTGGTTAATTTTAGACAAGTTGGACTCGGATCCAAAAATTGTGGCTGATTTTAACAGCTCCATTAGATAAACAAACACCTGAAACATTTGGCTGTGTCGGATGGTTAGCACTGCTAAATCACAAGGACTCTGATGTTAATGAAGGATGACGAACAGCCAGCAAGGCAGAGTGTGCAAGTCAAATGTGTGTGTGTTTCTGTGTGTGTATCTCAGTCTCCTTTTGCATTCACCAGTGAGCAGTTAACCAATTTTCTCATGGCACCACTGTGCTGTGCACTGCGATTCTCTCACCTGAAAATGCATATGCGTGTGTATTTGTGTGTTATTTATCAGTGGAAAAGTCTGACATTAACATGAGGTCACTACAAAGAAACACAGAAATGTGTGAAAGGCTGCAGGCACACACACACACACACGGAATGACTCTCACATGCAGTTACATACTGTTACCATGATTAGGGCAATTAAACCAAACACACACATGCCCACCATTAATATAATGTGACTGCCTGTAATAACCTCCCATCATCCACACAGACAGACACATTACAAACACCATTTGAGTGATTAAAACTTTCCTCCTCGCTGTTCTCTGTCTCTATGCCGTCACCTGCTCTGCCTGCCCTGTTAAAACTGCACAACCACATGACCTGGTCTTAGTGCAGTTGGTTTTAAAGGACAGTGTTCTCCTGCATAAACGAACAGCGTGCACAGCCGTTAGCACAGCTTCAGGGCTCTGCATAACGTCTGCAAACCAAAATCCATTATTTGGTATATAAACTACTGCTACAGTTGAGCTGAACAGCTACTGAACACATCAGCTATCAGCTTAAATTACATTTATGTTTAAAATGGTGGTATGTCAGACTGGCAGTGATTTGGCTTTTCCACAGTTGAAGATGAAGGAACAAAGGAAACGCATGGGTGTGCGTCTAGCGCCAGAAATACAATAGAGAAAATGAAGGGGAGGCTAGAGGACGGTAGGAGCATGACACTGATGCAGAACAGCGCTGAAGAGTCAACATCTATCTCTGTCACTCAAAAGGTAGAATTAGTTTTGAATAGCTGGCAGAGAAAGACAATTCTCCCCAAAGATGAAAGGCGGGAAATGTGTTGATTGGTTCCTTCAGCAAATGATCACTATTGTTGGCCACTAATTGAGATGGGGATGATTGCTCAGCAGCGTGAGAAAATGTGGCAGATTTGTAGTCCACCAGTGTGTCACCTGGGGCTACTGCCATGGCAACAGCTGGGCTAAAAGGGCCGATTAGGCTGACTAAGGTCATACAGCAGCTCATGAAACACAATAATATGATTGTGTTCTGAGGAGAACTTTCTTCTGCATATGTGGAGATGGAGTTCTTTTTAACAAAGTGTGCAGTTTGTATAATTTGTATAGTGTGTACAAAGGTGTCAATTATAGTAGAATATTTTCCCAGGCCAACTTTTTCTCTCTCTTCTAAGACTGTGCAAAATTAAATGTCTAAGAGTTTTACTCCACATTTCAATCACTTACATACTTGTAAGTATTTCACCGCTTTGACCACGACATAACAGTGGGTCCTGTGGGGTTTAAAGTCATGCTGCGACCTCAGCACATTAATTTTCCTCTTAGTCTGTCGAGTAATGTAGAAAATGTTGGCTCTGGGGATACATTCATTGTGGCTGTTTGTCATTTTCACAGTACTGTAGGTGGAGGATGACTGGCTGAGGCTAATAAAAATAAATAATTCCTATTTTTTTTTCTTTTCCAAACATATGATCATTCCAATAATGACAAAGATGTCACAACCCACTTGTCTATGCTACATTCTCAGTTTTATACCTCCTCTCATGATTTCATGTCTATTGCATGCCACAAGACAGCATCCATATGTTTCTGAATACATTGCAGACACTCATCACTGGAGACACCCATGGCTTTCTGTTATGCTAACTGTCACATCACTAAAATGTAATTTCACACTTTTCCAGAGGCAGCAGTAACGGTGACACATCAATTGTGGTGTGATCCCAGTGGGAAGCTGAGAGACAACATTCTAACAACTGTCGTCTGTGGGTGATAACAATGTTAATAACTGTGACATGGTAACTGGGTCAGTTTACTTTGCATCTGCAATTCAGTACAATTTCAATATAATGTGTGTTATAACTGTGTAAGATTCTGTACATATGCTTCATATGTCCAAGAATTCCCTCCTGATTTCCTGGCACAATGAGTTTTTCTATGCCTGTTGGCTGCTTTACTTTACAGCTTTTTAACTTATGAGTTAGAAAAGCTCAGTTTTTCTGTGTAACTGAGTGACATACGTATGTCTTTAAAACTACTGTAAATAAATATACAATAAAAACTAAAGATAGGGGGTGTGAAATGTCTCACAGATAGTTAAAACCATTGAGGTAAATGATTGGAGACACTGGGTTATATAACTGAACTGAAAAACTTATGTTAACATGTTCTGTGTCAACTGACCTCGAAGTTATTACAGAGCCACGAGACCTCTTGGGGATGAGGCCCAGGTGCATGGTTGAACATGCAAGGTATCTTCTCATGGCGCTGTCAGCTGCTGTTTAGCTTCTGTCTCCTATCAATATCGATTTCTGTTTTTGATTAACAGTGACCACAGTTTTGGACAACATTACAACACTGACAAATAACTGGTTCTGTGTAGACACTCAGACTTGAAACTTACATCTCGGTCTCTGTTAGACAGGAGAGTGTGTGCACACCATTTTTTTAAGACATCACCCAGCTATCTCTCCTCCTTTAAGAACCTCTCTTGATGGATTAGCATGCTGTCCTGTGGCTTTTATCAACTCTTCCAAGCCATTCACTCTCTCTCTCTGTTCATTTAGTCCAATCTGTGTAAGTGGTTTTCAAAACAGGTCCTGTGTCAAGCTGGAGGGGAGGATCATTGATCAAGTGAAACACTGACACAGTGAAAAGAAGAAAACTTGCAATATGTGCACACCCAGACACATAAGTATGTCTCCCTGTGACAGCAATGCACTATTTTTTAACATACCCATTCATTAGCACATGGAAATGTGTCAGTTTATATGGTCCTAAAAGACCAGGGTGTATACAGGATAAGTTCACACATTCCTGTTGATTCTTTGGGCACGCACACACACACACAAAGACACACACATATATAATTCCTCATCCCCTCAGAGATGTCAGGCTCACTCTGATGAAACTCCACAAGCCTGATGTCATTTCAGCTGCAAGAAGGGGAGCGGAGAAAGAAGTGCGAGTGACAGAGAATGGGATAGTGATGGGTACAGAAACACAAGGGAGGTGGTGCAATGGACAGGGAGCGACAGAGATGCAGCGAGAGAGATGGGACATGTGTTTAGAGAAAGTGTGAGAGTAAAAAAGTCAGGGAGGTTGACGCTCATTTCAGGAAAATCTCATTCCATCTGTCTCCAAAGAAATGTCCTGTCCTCTCCTTGTTTCTCTGTTTGCACCCACCACCTCTCTGCATGCTAAGTCTATTATTTTGCCTGAAGCGCGACAAGCTGCCTCTATCATATTTCATACTGTGCTACATGCTTTTCCTTTCTGGAATTCCTCAATGCTTTTGTTCCTGTCTGTCCGTATAAACTGTAAACTAGATTCAAAAAGATTCATCCAACAAATCAGTGACTTCTTTTCTTTTGGATGTTCTGCTTAAGCCAATAAGTGACCATGTGTGTGCCCTCTTTTATATTTAGATTTCCTGTTAATAAAGTTATTTTGAGTGTTCATTTCTTTACTTCATCTGTTGTAGCTGCCAGAAAAGTCAAACTCAGCATCTCTTATGACAGAGAATTTATAACAACTGACTTTTATAGACCTTTGTGCAGATAGACAGCAGCAAAATGGACATTGATTTATATGAAAATATTACAGCTCTTTGAATGTTTCAGACTCTCTAGTTGCACATGGCATCCACAAAGGAAAGAGAACAATGATAAGCGATAGCAGAGGAAATGGCTTATTCACAATATTTGTGCTACTTAGTCTAATTGACAGTGCAAGTTGTCCTCTATCCTTTACTTTCAAGCCACTGATGTTCCTCTACACTGTTTTCTCTTCTTCCTGACTTTTCTATATTGTACATTTCTGTGTTCTCTCTATCATAGTGTTTCATAACCTCCTGTTCACCCATTTCCTGTCAGTAATCTCTAAAACAAATGTCCAACAGGATATCCATCAAGTCTTGTCCTCTTGTGCTATCCTCGAGTCATTTCTCTACATGATTTTCTTCTCCCCTTACCCCCCTCCACTCTTCCTGCCTCCCTTATCTTAAAAAAGCAATTTCAAGCATGCAGTCCTGACGCAGTCCTTCTCACTTTTTTCCTCTCAGCTACTCGTCTATCAAAATACACTCTACACTACACACTAATCTACACTTTGCTTTTGTCTCATCATTTAATCTCTAAAGGGATAACCGTGCCTGTCTTCTTTTCTACATCACCAACTTTCATCTTTTCTTTGCTTTCAGGATGCAACACACCTACAGTTTGTTTTCTTTGAGTTAAGCTATTATAGAAAAGTTGATACTTTGAATTTAATACGTTAAATTTGAGTTTTAAGGACTGGGGAATTATTTCTTAGGTCCACATTTGCAGATATTAGGTACCATTAGCATCCAGAAAACAAAACATCAAACATAGGTGTGAATAAAGGCGTAGTTTTCCAGGCCATAAACAGCATCTAAAACCCCTCCCTACCTTTCTAGCATGGTATTTGAGAGTCTGTAATGTGAACAAGTGCAATTCACAACAACACTACGACAGTTACACTACCACTACTACCGAGATTAGACTTTCAATGTGCATCCCTTTGTGTCCATTCAGATCAGTGTGTTCACAAAACATACCCCTAAATGTGAGCCATTCATCAATTGTACTTTTTTCCTCTCCTCTTATATCTTCCTTTTCTTTGCATTCCCTGCGTGTTTCACTTTCACCTTTCCACCTGCGGATGCACACAAACCAAGCCTTTCTTCATCTAAATGCCACTGCCTTTTATTTCTTACTCTTCCTCTCAGCCTACTACATTTGTAGTTTCAGTGTTTTCATTTCCTTCTTCCAACCCATAGACACCGCTCCTTTGGTTTTACTCCAAGCTTTTTTTTGGCCACAAAACAACACTGGTTTGTGTGAGACAACTCAATCATTAATAAGTGATGTGAGGGTCACAAAGCAGCGATTCAGAATTGCAGAGAAGCGTACAAAAATTGTCAGGGTAAATGGTGCTGAGGCAAACAAGATAAGCTCTGAAAACTGATGCCTTATTTTTCGTGAAACTCTGGATCTGTCGTTTAAACCATTCTCCAGTGTGTGTTAAGAGTTTCACGTTTAATCAGGCAGTTTATACATGAGAGAACTGCTAGTGCGTTGTGTTTAATTAGGCAGGTTTATGCATTAGAGGGCTGTAAAACTGGCTGCTTTTTGCATACAGTATTACAGGTTTAAGAGATGACTGATGCATATGTTGCCTGTTTAAAGAGGTAGATTCGTAAATCACAGCCCTGTGTAGGAAAAAAAAGCTGCACTGGCATTCAATTTTTCACAGTGCAGCTTTGATGAAAGTCAGCCCAGCACATCAACATTAAGACTGTCTTATCGAATCAAACAAATCATAGCTTGCTTGTCAGAGGAGCATGCAGATTATGACTATGACCGCAGCTTATGTGAATGACATCACTGCCTAGAGGTGTCAATTTTCTGGAAAATCGTCCAAATTAGCCTTCATCTGTAAAAGTAATGATGTTCACTTTTCAAAGCATGGAAACAGATTTCAGTACAGCGGCACAAGCAGCATTCCTTCGGGGCATGAAATGTTTGATGTTTACCTCTTTGAGGTTCTGATCCAACATTTTCATGGCTGTCCAGACAGGTCAACAACAGACAGGCAGTAGAAAATCTCAGAGCAGAGGCTCATATGCACCATTGGTTTCTGAGTACAAGATTCTTTAAAGCCTGTCCCATGTAAAAATAGTGAATACAGCACCTGCTCTAAGTGTCTTTTAATGGTAAAAGGGATGATGAATCACACATTTTATTGGTAAAACTACCACCACCTCAGCATGAACATATCTATTTCTTCTACCTCCATTATTTTCCAGTCTTTCTGGAGCCCTTCCCTAATGTCATTCTCTTTCTCCTGCTCTCTGACTTTATCCTCTCAAGTTGTCCAACTGATAGATCCTGTTGGAGAGAGGTTATTAAATTATTAGATGTGTGTATGTGCCTGTAGGAATACATATTCTGTGTGTAAAAGTGTGTTTGCCTGCATCCCACGGCAATATCCACCATCCTGTACTTTCTCTGCCATAGCGGCAGAAGGCAATTAAGGAAAGCCTGTGTTCTTATCTGCTACCTAGCAACCTTGACTGTTCCACCCGTCGCCCACAGCAACCACTGCTGCTGCCTGTAATCGATTGCTCAGCAACTAGGGACCATTGTGTGACATCACACTGAACCATTCACCCACAGTGCTATGAGAGATGGTGAGGTAAAATGTCTGTGGAAAAATCAACAGATATAATGTTCTGATATTTTTAGCTAGAATGGAATTTGGAAAACAAAGATCATTTAAAGGTCCCATATTATTGCCCTTGGCATCAAGTAAACTCAGTTCTCTGTGGTCACAAGTAGACTTGTGGGACATACTTGCATGACAAATCCAGAAAGATCATGCACCACAGCGCCCTTCTAACCCTGTCTGTAGCAACCCTCCTAAGAACATGCACTTTTGGTGCCTTTAAATGCTAATTACTCCATTATAGCCACACCTACTCTTGTGCATTCTGCACTAACATGGGAACAGTTATAACAGAAGTTAATTATTAAAGCATGTTCTCACTCAAATTCAGCTGTTTTTGTCAGTTAGGATGTAAAAGTTTTGCTGAGCCGAATCCTCTGGCCCTGCTCTGATTGTGACGAGGCGGATCTGCTTTTTGGGTCTACTACATATGTGGTCACAGGTTAGGGTTAGGGATAAACTAAAAACCATAAAAGCTGTAGCTGTGAATAACAGCACATTTTTGGTTGTAAGATGGAGATGATTTTATAATGTCCATTAATGAGTAATTTCCTTAAATCACATTTGTTAAATTATCAAAAGTACAGTAGAGAGCTTAACAACAGAGTTTCTGAGGCATTTTATACCTGACGGAGGTCTCCTAAGTCATATTTATAACATCAGTGGAAATTATTATGCTTTTATAAAGTAAAATTAATCATCTGTAAAAAAGAGTGTAGCAGCTACTTAGACCTTTGTATAGTAACTAGTGTAAATAGGTCTTGAGACAAGATGTATCAGGATCTGTCAGACTCAGCTCATTGGATGACAGTGACTCATTGATCACACTGTACATTCACTAATCACTTCTGCTGAAAAAAACCCTGGGGGAATCCCTAAAAAAACAACCAAGGAAAGCTCAATCACAGGAAAGAGAGATTGTAATTTGATTGCAATCAAACCCCAGAAAAACGCAAGCACAAATCCTGCATATACAGGTTGACAACAGCACTCTTCTGCTGCACAGCATCCTACTTCTTCATAAGCTTTCTAGACCCAGACAAAAGCTTGTTCTATAGCTACCTTCCACCTCTGTTTGGATTTGTAGTGCTTGTTTACCCCAGGGAGCCACCAAAAGCATAAACATGTTTCCCTCAGATCATGTTCTGGAGTTAGTAATTGCCAAAGCAATTGTTATTTAAGTGATGCTCAAAGTACAAGTGTGGCATACTGATGCTGTTCCCTACTGCTGTTAATATTTTAATACAACGTGCTTCACTCTGCTGGGACTGACTCTGATGTTGTCTCACAATAATAATACCATCTTCTGGTTAGTATTTTGGGACATATACAGTACGCCCAAGCCTATCTCATGCTGCACTGGAAACAAGAAAATGTTGTGGATAAAAATCTGAAATATTGGAGACGGCATGAATAATACCTAAATGTTGGTAATGGAATGAGTGTATTAGCAATAATACACTGAATGTTTTGTTTTGCTGTGCAGTATGGACACTGGTTTTGTGGCTAGATAAAATAACTTTGCTAACATCACTAGTGAAATGAATTCATGTGGTGGCTACAGCGCATAGCCTGACCAATCTACAGGTGCATCAGAGAGCCAATAAGGCCCAGGAATGAAAGGTCAGGAGTGAAAGAAGGGGTGCTCGCTCAACACTGACAATGGAGAGATGAGAGCAATGTGTAGGGGAGGATTTTTTTGTGTCATGTGTGGATGAATAAGTATGTAGTTACATCACAATGATTTCTCTGTGTTGGTGAACATGTATATGAAGGCATGGCAGTGTGTTATTACAATCAGTTCAACGTGAAATCCATGTTTGATCATTTCCATTCTGAGTGCGTAGCTGTGAATGAAAGTGTTTACGAAGAGGGCAGCATGCAATTACAAATGATGCTTGTTTTACAGAGCGAGGGCGTGTGTGTGTGTTTGTGTGTGTGTGCATTTATGTGTGTGAGTGACAGCGAGTGAGTGAATGAGCACAGCCTTATTGGAAAGCCCTGCAGACTGAAAGGCAGATTAATTAAAAATTCTTCAGATATCCAGCCTCAGCCGTCGCTCCCGCGACGGAGCAGACCTTCATAGCAAAATCCCTTCACACACACATTCAGACACATACACACTCATGTCATTATGAATGCTACGCGGTCACATGTTGGGGATACACTCATGCAGTGCTGCACTGCCAGGCACGACAGGTTATTTGAAAGCTGATAAAATGCGTGTACACACATATACCGTCTCACATTCACTGTCGCAGATAATACTAATTCCTGAAGCGGAGCCAGTTCAATCTTCGAAAAGGACACCCTCAGACTATCCCGCTGTTTTTTCTCTGTCTCTCCTTAAGAGGGACTGAGAAACAAGGTTCTTGAAAAGGCCAGTGCTGACAACAGCTTCAGTGTGACAGGCATAATATCAGATACCTTCAAGACTCTCTCAAGGTTTGTGTGGGCAGGTTTGCCTGTATCCATAAAGATGAAGGTGATATATAATTTAATCCTAAATATTCACAAACAAATATGATTGTAGTAGTTGACAAAAAATTGTGCTCTTGGTTAATCATTTTATCTAATAACATGAGGTGTCAGATCAGAAGAACCCGTGACAACTGTAAATATGACATTCACAAGAAGCAATATCATTCTAACATACGCAAAGATAAGATTTGAACAGATCATAAGAACGAGACAAAATATACAAACAGCTGAGAGAAGGGCTTCAGAAATTATACAGAGAGGTAAATACACAATAAATAAAATAAACAGCAACAAAAAATACACATAGTCTTTTAAGTTCATTTTTACAGATGCTTGGTTCCACTCCGCCTGCACATAAAACTCGCCATTTGGGCACTTTAAGACCATTTGTGTCTGTAAACGTGGATAGAAATATTAAGTCCATATTTTGTGTAGGCAGGTGTGAACATGGTATGTTTGTGTGCATGTGTGTATGTGAAAGTGTTCGTGTGTACAAATGTATGTGTGTTATGAATATACTCATACTTATGCGTGGGAAGGTATATGTTGCGTGTTCTCACATTTCATGTCCATATAGTGTAACTCTAATCTATTCAAACACGTACAGTATATTCATTGATTCTCTACATTAGTGTCTGTGTGTGTATGTGTGGTTGTGTAAGAGTGTGTGTTTGTCACAGTTGGCCACCGGTAGATACTCCTCCACTTATGTTGTGTTGGTTTCACAAGGGAACTCCCTGATCGGTCTCTCTCATCCAGTTGACAATGAGTCAAATGATCAATAGATCATGTCAACGCACTAATGAATCAACAAACTAATGACTCAACAGCAGATAGCATTGTTTTGCAATAAAACCACAGTTCTGCTTCCTCTTTAGAGCCAGTAAAACTAGCCAGGGCCAAAGTCATTGGTCTTGGAACACAGGAGAGTAAGGGACTGAATTTACTGTGTAGCTTTATGTTAGAAACTAATATATCACTCAGATATTATGTCACAAAAAAAGTATTTTCCACAGAGCTATAGAGTTTTAGAGTAAATCAACTCTTAAATTAAAGTGTACACAATGAGTTCATACCTCTGTCAAGGTTCTGCAGCACTTAAGTCCTGTAATTTTAAAAAATAGAAAATGAATGAAATGTGTAATCCATGTCTGGACCCAAATCAGGAGCAAAATACATATCTTGATCACTATGAGATTAATGTGCTAGGTTGTTTTTAAATTCAAGTGGAGACATATATTAGAAAAATGCCAGCGTTGCCCCAACAATGGCCCATTTTAAAATTCTTAAATTTTGACCAAAATTCTTGCCAAAAACTTGCCATATTTCATGGTAAAATGTGAACAAGGTTCTGTCTCCTTCTATATAAATAATTATTTGACACTGGTTTCATAGGTAGTTTAGCTAGCCATGTTAGCCAGCTTGTAAAATAAAGTCTTAAATTCATTTTATTTTTCTGCAGTTTCTTGTCTCGTTCATTGGATTTCAGCTGAATAGAACTAATGGACAAAATATGTGCTTCATATGCTCCGAATTGAGCCTTTCACGCTGTGCTTTCCAGTCTGCATATCACCACCAGCAACCTCTGGAAATCAAATGATATAAATGATTAAGATGATAAGATGAGGGTCTGCCAGACCAGGAAGATAACATTTCTGTACAGCTGACAGTCTGCCTCTGAGACAATGAAAATAAGCTTTCTGGACTTCTGGCTCTGCTTGTGAAGATTAATGAGAGCCCAACAGGCATGGCACTGCCACAACACAAAAAACTGAAAATCCTGTTTTGTCATTATTCATCCTGTGCCATATCTGGATTTACATATTGAATATTGCTTTATTATGTTTCTATAATAGAATTAATCATAAATCTCCAATAGCAGTAGAATGTGATAAAAGGTCCTGACCAGCCTTGTGTTGCTCTATAGTGGAAAGCAGAACTGTCCCACCCATCTTCAAATTGTACCAAACTCGAGCTTTTTAAACATGTCTGATGTAAAATATTATATTTTACATGTTTACAACATAAATATATTATTCTGTTTAGCAGAATGCACAGTTGTGTAGGGGAAGATAAATGTACCAGAGCAAAGTTGGAGATTAAATTCTAGGGATATTTTGTTGAATTCCATTTTATCACAAAACGTCTGTTCAAAGACACCAATTCTCTATATCTCAGAAGAGACAAAACGTTATATTCACAGCATCAGTTATTAGGGTTCATTTACTTGTTAATGATGATGGAGGAATGGGTAAAAGAGAAAAAAAAGCACTTTTGAGTTTACTACTGCAAGTGTTTATATCATTAAAACAAAGTCTGTGTCCACTGCAGACCTTGTATGGATTCGAATATTTAATTAAACAGGAGCAAACAGGCCTTACTGCCGTTCCCAGGGAACCATTGCAAGTCTATAGTTTCTCTGCCAGAGGTTCACATTAAGAGCAAATACAACTCCAAAGGGAGACAATCAGAAGGGTGGTTGCATGGTTTTCCATGATTATTGATTTGCGATTTCCAATAAGCATGAACCTCAAAAACTTACAGAACTGAAATGAAAAACCAAACTTGTATAGCAATGAGTCCCAGAGGCAGCCAGTAATATTGTTTCGGAACATAACGCGCCCACGAATTAGTTCAAGGCATGTGGAAACTATCTTTTTAGTTTCATAAAAACATTGTTGCCTACTCACCAGAGCTGTTTTACCCATAGTACCTGTTAATCTCCAGGATCATAATCGTGACATTAACTCACATTTCTTGGCATATAGACTCTCTGTGACCCCAACTTGGGGAAACAAGATGCCTAGTGAGTGGTTTTACTGTTTTTGTTGCGAACAGACACAACACCTGATCACCAGTTTGAATGTATTTCTTGGATTTACAGCTCTGGACAGAGGGGATTTGACTCTACTCCAGAGAAACCACACTACAAGTTGAACTATCTCAATTGTTGTATTCTTCTGGAATTTTAAGACTATCAGGAATTCACTTTTGACTCATCTGTGTTGTTAACTCCCCATTGTGGAGAGAAGACACACAGCCAATCCCAATCAGTCTCAACTTGTGTATTCTGGCCAATGAGTACTGCAGTCAGGACATGAAAAACCCATCTGTCATCTTAAAATAACTGCTGTGAATAGTTTCAGTATATAGTATACAGAGTATAGCAAATATGTTAGGTGTTAAAGAGGAGCAAGGCATGGTCAACATGGATGTTATAAATGAAATGCATTGTATTAGTAATATGTACCTAGGTAGAAACAAACCAGAGCAGAATAATGTCTGTTTGGAGAGCAAGTCAATAAAGATTAAGTGTTTAGTATTAAATTCATGCATGAAGACCACAGGGTTGGACAGAAATGAATAATGATCTTAGGTGTAAAGTATGACAACTGAACACACAGTGCTTATGAATAACTAAGCTAATATAATTCCTTAAGGCCTTGAGGGTATATGCAGGTAACCTCAGCTCGATTCTCTGTTCTTTCAAATGAAGTCATTATTTTTAAAAAGCTTCCACCACTGCATAGCCTGTGGTAGTAATCTAAAACTAATTGATTAGTGATTTCTTGGACCTAACATAAAGGGGAGCTGCCAGTGGATTATGAACAAAAGGCCAAAATACAACTGGGCCTTTATAAAAATGAAGGCTCTCCAACTGAGCGCCTAAGGAAATTGTTCTGTGTTTTTCATTTGGTCGCACCCACCCAAATTAAGTTATATTGATGCAAGAGTAGATTAATGATGCACCTTTGACATCACATTTTAAATGCTAGTGGGCTACTGGGTGCTGTATACAACATAGAGAGGTTACAGGGAAAGCTAAAACTCAACATGAAACACAATAGAATATCAAAAGCAAAAACCATGGGAGAATAAAAATGGACTGACTTTTGTTACAGCATAATTAAATCAACTAGTAAAACATCCTAGTAAAACGTATTTCTCATTTATTATTTTCAGTATCAATGTGTTCATGTAATATTCTATCCATTTGCCAAGATTTGGAGAAATTGAATTTCCATTACAGTAAGGATGAGAAGATTTTAGTCTGCCATGCTCACAGTACTGAAATGTGATATTATATTATTAAATTTAAAATATTTTACTTTACAACCGATTTATCATTTAATACTTGATCTCTTGAAGAGAGCCCTTTCTGTGGACAAATCTTGGGCCTATTAGGCCAAAGAGTAAAGTAAAGAGCATCCATCCACCCTCACTTTCCACACCCCTCACACAGAGAGTGAATTTAAAATAAAGATAATAGGTTTAACCCAGTGGAAAGTTAAATACTGTAGCATCTAGGTTCAACGAACTGGTCCTTCCGGACCAATCAGACTCAAAAATTAAAGCATAAAATCCAAGGGTAGCTCACCTTGGCATGTTCATAACCTGTACACTTATGATGAAGTAAAAATCTGATTTCAGTTAGTCAGGCTAAATTCAGATTTATGCTGAGGACTATTTCTGCAAGAATTAGAGGTAACAGGGAGAAATGGAACATCTGATGAGGGAGGTTGGGACAGAAAGGAAGATAGGCAGCCATCATTAATTTCAATCAGGCTACCAGTCTGGAGTTAATAATATCAGTGTGGTCTTTTGACCTCAGATGATGGTACAACATCAACTTCTGCAAACTACTCATTAATTTAACCCATTAAGTTGGACAGAGGCAGTGGGCAGGGGAGAAACACATGGTGTGAATGACTTAATTAGATGTGCTGAAACTGTTTTCTTAAATTAATCCCAGCAGCTAAGGAGAGATCAGGATGCCATTGGTGAGGATAGGAAGAGGTGGCCAGTTGTTATTTTGACTGTGGATGCTAGTGTAGGGGGAGAGCATAAAAACTAATTCATTAGATGTACTTGTGTTTTGATTATCTAAGCCCAAAAAGATTTGTAGTGTCTGAATTTAGCTTGTGCACCAAGCCTTGCTCCTATTTGTATCAACACCGTTCATTGTGTCACCCATGAATTCAGCCCAGAGCTGAAGCAATTAATTCTAGTGCATTTACTTCCTTTCTCACTGGGACTAACCTTTTGTCTATTAATCATGTTGGAATGGAAAAGCAAATAAACATAACAAGAAATTTGTGAAATCATACCTCCCAAGGGCACTTTGGTCCATAGTGAGCTCCCACCCAGAGCAGAGCAGGGTCATACTGTATTTTCTGAATGGGGAGTCATCCAGAGTACAGCCCTCAGGCCTTCACACCACTTACCTTCCGTTTTATATCACTATGTAGTGCAGGGCACATTTGACATAATTTAAGTTTCTATGCAGCCTTGCCTGGAGCTGATACATCGCAAGCTGAAAATATGCTCAACCTTATCTTGTCTCCCCAACACTGGCATTTTCAAACTAAGATGCAGCTACAGCAAACCTCTAACCTGCTCTCAATCTGCCTCTGTTGCTAAATGTGATAACCAGAGTCTTTAATATAGGAGCTAATACCTGTTTTGCCAACCTTCATAAACCAACATAACGTACTTTTGACATGACTTGTGCCATTGAAATGCTAATTTCCTACCTCATTGCTTCCTCTTATCAAAAGAAATACACTACACCTGTAAATAAGAAATAAGCTAGGAGACAAATGTGCCTACAGGTTTTGAAAGGGTTTACTTCATGCTCTCTAGATAGGCAGGTATGCAGGGCCAAACACACAGTGGTGTATGCACACACACACATACACACACACACACACACACACACACACACACACACACAACTGGATCTATGCAAAGCACCTCCACCAAGTTATCCACTCTGCTGCTGGAGGACACCGAGAATAATAAGACACCTCAGCCCCAACCCCTACCCTACTCTCCCACTCACACATAATCAATCACACCAGTACTCACAAATTGTACATATATGCCCACACACCACTGAAGATATTGTATGTAGTTAGGTGCTTTGAATCGAAAGACGTTCAACACAAGACTCTTCAATCTACTTTTACACTGGGAAACTGCCAGGAAGAACAATTAGACCCATAAGTATCACTTAATGTCCTTCCCCCAAAGAAGGAGATTCGGGCTATTCTAAAACAAGCAAGCATAATTCCTCATCCTGCACCCTCATTAACTCCATAAATGATGTTTCTATAGGCAAGCAGGTGTTGGCAGTGCCACAGAATGATTGTTTTGTGAATGGTGGTTTGATGGGATTACAGAAAGAGGGATGGGGCTTAAGTCATGAATTGGGCTGCTTCTGGTGAGATAGCTGAGCTACAGTGTGCCAGTTTTGAGGTAGAAGACATTTGCTTGTCACGAACTTTGCTTTGCTCAGTAGTAATAATTCGGAGGGTTTATGGAAGTCTGAAAGGACCAAAGTGCCCAGTATGAGACAGTCTGGTGAACAGTTTGATTCTTGTTAATTGTTACTCAGTATTTTGGTAACAGCCAACCTCAGAAACAACTCTTAAAACATCAATGAATCATAAAAAAAAAATCAATTTAAAGAGGAAATTCTCTTTAACATTAGGTCCAGCAGTACAATAACCCATATCACTGGATACCTCAGTGGAAAAATTATCTGTCTTGCTACATGAACATCCGTTCCCTTTAGTTTGCTGTTGGCATCCAACCTCACAATCTCCCTTAGGGCATTTGACTTTGCTTCTTCAGCTCACAGCTTCTGCTGGGCAGAAACCCCCTTCCAGTAGTCCAAAATATCATGAAGGTCCTCATCCTTGGCAAACTGCACTTTCTTACGAAGGGCATGGCCTGCTGCTATGTAGGATGCTTCCTCTCTGGGGCTTTTCTTGTAAGGTCGGAATCGCTCCCAGATTCGCAGTGTGCTCTCAGATGAATATTCTGGACTGGAGGAGTAGCCAGAGTTGTAGTTGTGGTGGCGAGCGGGAGAGAGCTGGGAATAGGCAGCTGTGGCATCCCTTTTGGTGCGCCCCAGTGGCTTGAGGAATGAGGCCTTTTGGGCCTGTGAGGGTGAATCGTTGCCACCCTCATAATACAATGCAGGAAAGGAGTGGCGATGCTCAGAGCTATGGTAGTCTGGCTGAACCTCCAAATGGTGCTGCTGCTGTCCAGGGCCTACTGCCCCACCTCCACTCCCATTATTGCACCCCATCCCACCCCCATTCACACTCATTCCACCACCATTTATGTTTCCTAACCCATTCCCGTTGCAGCCACCTACTCCACCACCACCTCCACTTCCACCCCCTCCACCACAACCCACAGGGCTGCTCTTTTCTGTTGGGTACTTAGGGGGATCACTGCGTTGCTCAGGAATATCCACACTGAACACCCTAGTGCCCTTAACAGATCCTGCAGGTGGGGCACAACGGTTCTTCACCACAGCAGTGTCAGCGCTCAATTGTCTCTGAAAGGGTCGAACTGCATTGGCTGGTGGTGGGTCACGGTAAGGAGGGGAGAGGAACCCTCCACCACTGATACCCGGTCGCTCAGACAGTGGCATAACCAGGGGCACAGGGGCCATAGAAGGTGGATGGGGCTGCTGATGTAGCTGAGTATGAGGCTGAGGATGTGGCTGAGGGTGAGATTTTGAATGCATCTTTGGAGAGGAGGCCATGATCTGATCTGCAAGGTGGCCTGAAGAGAGGGGCAGAAGGTTGCGAGGGAGGGATGCAATGCAAGCTGGAGCTTGGGAGGACACAGAATTGGTGTTGTCAGCTGTGGTCGCAACATTAGCAGATGCATCCAGCTTCAAGGCATCAATGCAGTTGTTGATGATCTGATTCACCTTATCCACTTCCTTGGCAATAGTGGAGATCTCTGATGCTGAGCCTCGGCCATCATCATCCGAATCTTCCCCAGCCTCTGTTCCATTCTCAGCTCCACCTCGCATATCCACAACTACTTCCCCTCCTACCCCAGCTTCTCCAGCTGTCACTCCTCCCTCCCTGCCTTCCCCCGTCATTCCCACCGTCCTCACATCCATGTAGTTTCCCTTGCCGCCCATTGCTTCAGAAAAGGCTGTAGCCATTTTTTCCACCTGTGGCAAGGTGGAGAGGCGGGAAGAGCTGGTGTTGGCAGAGCCATGAAGCATGCCTGTGCTTGAGGAGGCAGATGGGGGCAACTTGCCCCCTGATCCTCCTGAATGGTGGTGCTGGTGGTGAGCCTGCTCCTGGAGACGCTGCATGGCACCTTGGTCATTGGTCACTGCTGCAGCCGCCTCTGGGCCATACCTGAGGAATGACAGATTGACTTTAGAACAAACAATTTCATTGCCTGATTTTGTATCTTGCACATTATTTTTAAGGGCATAAGTGCAAAATTTATTTTCTCGGTGATGTCATAGGAGGACAGGATCCTCGCTGTTTTGAATCAAATTCAAAGATATTAGTATACTAGTATAGTTTAGTATAAGTATAAATGAGACTTTTCTAGAATTCAAATCAAAACAAATGAATCAATTACTAGTATCATCATCATCATCATCATCATCATCGAACACATGCCATATGCAGTCACTATCTGTGTAATGGGTCTTTAATATTAACTATTCTAATGTGGGCCTTAAGGCTTTAATTACCAAACATAAAAAAATTGTCTAGTACCTCATTTCCAAAATAGTTTTCTTTACACTAATAGCTTTCTCCTTCTCTTCTTGGATGCGTCTCCGCCTGAGACAGTAATAGACAAATCCAAGCACAATGACCATGCCAAACAGACATCCCAGAATGGTCATGATGTAGTGGGTGGTTGTGGATGGGTCGGTGCGCTGGTCGTCCGGCCCAGCTCGTGTAGTAAAGGACAGACAGGTGTGATTGTGATGCTGAGATTTGCTCACAGAAGCCACACAAAAAGTGTAGTTGGTGTGTGGTTTTAGTTTGTCCAAAGTGACTAACTCCTTCCGTTTTTTAAGGGGCATGATGTCAGTAAGGTAAGTCAGGTTGTATTGAGAAAGGACATACATCTTATTATATGGTTGTGGGATTTGCACAATTAGAGATGCAGTATAGAAAGAGACAGTCTGAAGCTTCATAGAAATTTTATAGTTGGGGTCAGCAGTGGACGATATGGTCGGCTGGGGGTAAGGACCTGGATCTGGACCCATCCCTGAGCCACCATCATCTGTTGGTTGGGAGGTAATCTCTGGTACATCTCCGTGACACTTAGATAAAAGTTTGTAACGGGCATTTCTTCCATGTCCAGGCACTGGGCTCAAGAGTGGATAACCAGTCATTTCTGGAGGGGTTTCACACTGGAGGCGGTCATAGGTGTGAGTGACATTGTTAAACTCCTCCAGCCAAGTGAGAAAGCTGTAGAGATCACAGCCACAGTGGAATGGGTTTCCTGCTAGTTCACACACCATCAGCCTGTTGAGGCCAGTAAAGGTAGAGGGATCAAGACGTGCCAACTTATTGGAAGATAAGTCCAGGCTGCTGAGGCTGGGGCACTCCCAGAAGGCATTGGTGGCAATGACCTCAATGAGGTTGTGTTGCAAGAAGAGGCACTGCATTCGACCCAGACCCCTCAACATGCCCTCCGTCAGGTTGGTCAGCTTATTGTAGCCCAGCTGGAGAACCTGAGAGAGAGAGAGATCTTTGAATTACTTGATAAATGAAGTAAATAAATAGATGCTTTTAAAATGTCTAATTGGACCTACACCGTCACAGTATTACAACTATGCAAGAGTTGGAACTTTTTGAACAGCTTTTTATTTTTATTTTAGGATGGTCTCCTAAATGGGATTTATGGTATACAAATGCATGAGTTAACATTGAGATAAAAACATAAAAGCAGACAGCACACCTGTAGGTTTGCCTGTCCAGCAAAGGCCCCATCCTCAATGTAGCTGATCTCATTCTTGGTTAGATTGAGGTCAGTAAGGTTTGTGAAGCGGTACATGGAGGTAAAGAGCACAGCCTTGATTTTGTTCTCGTTAAGCCTCAGGTCATGAACCTATGGGAGACAAAAGAGTGGACAACATTCAGGTGATCCATTACATCCTCTGGCATCCATTGAGCAGGAGCTTCACTCTTGCCCAAAATTATTTGCACAGAATAAATTGCATCCCAAAGTGAAAATCTAAATTTGCTATCCAGTCACTAATATCCCCAGTTACTTCTGATGAAAAATGATGTTTAGTTAATCACAGTCTGTAAGCAGCTGCTTATCCTGCCCAATATCTAGCAGAGGTAAATATTGCTACTATGAGTAGAATGTACTTGCATATTAACATCACAATTTGCTGCTTCAACACATTATATTACATTGACTTTTTTTAATCATGTACACAACACAGATGGTTTACAAACTAGACGCTTTAGATGTTTATGTACTAATAATTACACAATGTAGATAGCATGATGTTCTTAGTCTAGCAAGATGTGTCTTTCAATGTAGACATATGACTCATTAGGAGGGAAAAGTGCAGCCCTGAGGTTGTTCTTGTACATGTACAACTGGCTGTGAAAGACAGTTACAGAGCAGATAGCCAATACTGTATTTGTTTTATTAACAAAGCCATTTTTTGGCCTTCACTCATCACTAGACACATGAATACACTACATTTTTAGAATCTAAAAATGTTAATTTAATTTATGAATACTATATTGCAACTGCTGCCATAGTTGTCACCACAATAAAGCACATTTTTTACTGAGTGAAAAAAAGATAAGGTTCCCTAAAAATTGCCATGTGCAATTTAGCTGACAGCATCATACCTCACAGTGCACATAGGCATATGGCTTCCTAGAAGTCACTGTGATGGTATAAAAAGGTCTGCAGATAAATCCATACTGACCGTGCTGTTGATTTGCTGGGGAATGGTCTCGTATGGAGGCTGGTTCTGACTGCAGATAGCCAGCCAAACGTAGCCTTTATCCCCCTCTATCAACCAGCAGTCCCCTTTCACCATACAGGGCAGGTGGAGGACCAACAGTGCAGGGAGTATTATGGAAAGAAATAGGGAGGGAGACAGGGAGGACAAACGGAGTCTGCTGGCCATGATTGGGATTAGGAGTATTTAAGGTCTCTTCAGTAGACCGGAGGAAAATAAAGGAGTTGAATGGAGGGAGGCAGAGAGCAGCAGTTTCAAATCGGCACGAGCTGCAGGTCGAGGGCAGGCAGGCCAAATCTAAGTAGATAGAAATATGAATGCAAGGTCGTCTTCACGGTGATTAGAGCTGAGCTTGCAGCATGGCAGCAAGTCCTGTCCCCATTTTAGGTGTTCCACGTCAAGGGGTTTTGGAGACTGTCACCCCAGCAACTACTCATGGCCCCTGACAAACGTTCGTCTTGACAGCACAGGGTAGGAAGAAAATCAGAGAAGTCTATATAACAGAAAGAGAAGAGAGAGAGAATTTTAACATTAATAGTGATAATGGCAAAATGATTAAGCTTACGCAGAAAATTGTAATACAGTTCACATATCCCCAAATGGTTTGGATTAATTGAGATTTGGTGTGAATCTAATACCCATGCTACACACTCTCTTCAAGGTAATGCACCACTGTAATAAATCCATTAACTACCATGATTATTTCATTAAGTCTTAATAAAACGCAGAGAAATATATTTTGACTTTGCAAATGAAACCAGACTTTTTATGTTCTGTAATTATTTGTGTTCATAAAAATAACAGCCTCATATGAGAATAAATTCCAACTCTTACATTCAGACATTAACATACAGTATGATGCACCTATAAAAATGGAAATTACCAGGACTATGAAAGCAACATCGCCTCTCTTTGCTGTTTTTGTCATTGTTTATAAGGTTCGCCAGCTTCCAGCTGCAGTTCTATTATTTCAACTTTGAGGTACATAATGAAACAATAAAAATTTAATAGTTGCAGTTACGTAGGGGTGAAAACAGGGAGACGGGCTAAGTGGAAAACAGAGGAGGGCTGTTGTAATTTGCATGTTTTAACAGGATACTAGCTGACATTTAGCTATTTACCTTTCTCAGGGGATTAACTGTGGATTAGGCTCTAATCCATCGTAAAATATTATGTATCTCATCACCACAGCTCAGACTCTTAATTTGTTTCCAAAGTTTTGATTCCCTCCCGGGGAAAAAGTTATCTAGCCACGACATGAATGACAGGGAAGTGATAGTGAGAGCAACTAACAGACTCTTCTTAAGTAGTCTCTCTCTCAGCTCCAAGAAATCTCCCTCTGTACTTTTTAGGCTATGTCTCAACCACATGAGGAGAATAGAACCTGAAATGAAGCAGCGACATGCTGCAACACAATCTGCTCAGCTAACTTTGGATGCTTCTGTCAAAATGGTCCATCACTAATAGCCTTCTTCTCTTCCTTCTCATTTTCTGTCCTAACTTGCACTTCGGTTGGCCTCTTGTCACTTCTTGTTTCTGTCGAACCACACCACAAGCAACTCTCAGTCCTCTCTTCAAACTGTTCCATGAAATTGATATTGACAATTCAATTCCTCCACCACAGGCCTTCAATTTGCCTTTGACCCTGCACCGTTGTCATGCTTGTGTATGTAAAATAAAACACCTACATAAAACCAATGTACGCCTTCAACTACCAGCACAAAGGAACAGCAGGTTTGCATCTAAAGCAGCCCTTTTTAACCTGTGTAATTACGAAACTGATTTATGAATCATTTCGTATGTGCTCAGCTTTTAAGCAGATTTCACAGATAACTGCTGCATAGTAAAGTACATGTTTGTGCATTAGTTCATGGCATGTTATGATGAAAGGAGGTAGGAAAATTTGTCAGAAAAAAGATTTGGACACTGACTGGGTAGTGTGCATGCTGAACACCAACAAAGAAACTCCTTTTACTTTCAGCATTTTTCCTGAAATCCCTCTCTTCTTTGAAAACAGCTCCAAGTTACAGAGTCATGATGCAGTTAGAAAATCCTTTATATCCTTATTTACATTAGGGTTTAAGGGAATGTACAACAGTCTGTGGCACAGTCATGCAATTTAAGACTTTGGAGAGCACTAAAAATGACCATGTCATGCAGTGATTGCTGTTAGGCTGTTCTTTCCCATCGGGAGTTGATATTAGAGTGTATCTGACACAACATGACTACTAGCTTGAAATGGCATTTACCATGCTCTACAAATATGAAACACTAGTTGTATACAGCTTAGTCCAATGACAAGAACTACAGTCAGCACAGTATTATTATTATTGATATTATTATTACTTTTTAAAACTGTGATCCTGACAGTGCTGCTCTAGTCCACCATATCACCTGGGTCAGTCTTATCAGTCTCTCTCTTCATCAGTGTCTGTATTTTTATATCTGTCTGCAGCTTCCTTCTCTTTTCTGCCCCCTCTTTCCTGTGTCTGCATTGTTTTATGTCTGCTTATCTCTGCTGCCTTTCAACTAGAAACAAATGAATATGCTTCATCACCAAAACACAACCTAATACCTTTTGTGCGCCATCACATTCCCTCCTCTGTGCTTTTATCACATTGTTGCCATTGGTTTTATTTTGACAAGAAGCCATATGAAGAGACAGTCTTATTTTTCCACTCTCTTTCTTCTCCAAACCAGGCTGTCTTTGTGTTTAATTATTGTCCCTGATAGCTGAGCTTTAATTAAAGCTTTGCATCTGACAAACACTAATGATGTCAGCTCACAGAAGCAAAGAGAAAGTTCCCAAAGTAAGACCAGGAGGGGCTACAGTCCGCTGAGAAAAATTAATGTTTTTTTATGTCTGTGAAAAAATCACAGGATAAAGTAAGACTTTATAGACCTCAGAGTGCTGTTGAAAGTAATAATCTGCAGTGTTTAAGGCGATATCTGTTTCCACATTCTGTCAATAGCCAGAGGCACTGTTTGATTGTGCGCAGAAACAATAGTCCATTGAACACTTTGCATAACATTTCTATTTTCTTTCTTCTGCAAAGAAAAGAGCTTAAAACATCAAGTAGTGGGATTAGACATTTTCTATTAGGGTGGCCAGACTGGGACACAAAGAAGGGCGGCACATTAATAAAATCACCTAAAGGTGCTGCACTCATATTGACAAATCTTTTTTGTATATAATAAACTGTACATATTGTACTTATAAATAATTGTTTGTTCAGTTTAAGAAATGCTAAATGTGCAACTTTATGTATTCAGAGATAATAACAAATAAGTACTATTGTAAACACCAGTCATAAACCAGTAGTTATAAACAAATGGAAAGTAAAAACTCTGCCTGGTTGCAATTCACCTTGAAATAAAAAAGTAAATGATCAATAGTATAATTTAATTATTATTACTTAAAATGATTATTATTTATTTCATCATCAAATTTGCTCAGTTCTTCTTGTGCTGAAGGTTCTACAGTGCACTAATTTAGAATAATAAAGCATGTGCCTACCAACTGCTGAATGTGGCAGGGGTGGCACTAGGGACGTATTTTTCAGATTTTTGGGGTGCTCAAACAAACAAAATGAAACCATTATGGATAAAACAATTAAAGTTCACATTCAGGTGATATGAGCGTGTTTACATGTTTTCACATTTTGACATTCCATCTATGAGACATTTCACTTAATGCCACAAACGTCAACATCGTCGTCATCATCAGAGAGTGTCTTGAGGTGGGGATTTCAATTATTGACGAATATTTGGTCCCCAGTAGGTCAGACATTTATTTTAGGGCACTACGTATTTTAAGGATGTGGTTTTTGAATTGCGACAGTAATTGCATTTAGATTATATGTAGGAAATAGGTTAGAATCACAAATTTAAGGGTTATGGCTAAAATATCATGGAAAGGAATACCAATAAAACTATCAATAGGTCTTCACAGGGGAAGTTAGTTTCCTCTTGGGGAGAGGGAAACAACATGAAAGACAAGAGTAGCACAGCTACCCTGGAGACCAAGTCACGAACCTTTCCATTGAGTGAGGAAAATAGGAGAGACAGACAGTCAGCAGGCATGACACTGAAAAGATGTTTTCCGAGTCTGTCATTGAACAAGTCAAGCAGCCAACCAGTGATTCAGATATCCAACAGACCATAACCATTCATCCCGGAAATTTGTCATCAATCAACCAGTCAGACAGATAGAGTCTCCAAAGATCAACCAGCCAGCTTTTTCAGTTTCCCAGCCAGTCGGCCCAGTCTGACAGTCAGCAACAAGCTGCCAGTCATTTGGCTAGTCAGTTTTCCAGCCAAGTTCTGGTATGGGAAGCACCATGTAAGTGGAGCTGAATGACACCTATTAACTCTATCTGTGAGTCCCAGCCTGCCAACAAGCCTTTACCTTCAAAGCTGCTGCACTGTTCCTTCAAATCCATTTTTCTCACTCCTTTCGGTCTTTGCAGTTGCTTTCAACTTTTCATGAAGCTGCTGCAATATTCCTTAAAACCTTGTACATATAATATATTTCTTATTGTGCAATGTGTTGTTGATTTTTTCAGGTTAAATTTACTTCATGTCTTTGTCAGCCTCAGGTTTTCTTTTTCTTGATGGATTTACTTTCTTTGCATTATTCCTGCTTTTTCTTTTTGATGCAATAATATCACATCATTCTTTTCTGGTTTACTCCTACTTTAAAGGCTCTCTATTGTTTGACACTTAAAAACTGTACTGTGAGAAAATGTCTGGCGGTGGGTGATTATCAATTTATTTCTCACAAATGATGTATGAAAATGCAATTGATTTTTCACAGAGATCAATGGTTATATATAGAGTTCATTTTGAAGAAACAGACCCTTTAACAATACTCCAAATCATTACCTTTAATTGGTTTTATTCTTGATTTTCTTTCATTTCTTCTCTCC
>JAUBNQ010000001.1:2874791-2896715 GCA_032353495.1 Ctenopoma kingsleyae | reverse complement strand
GTGTACATATTGTCTATATTTCCTAGATGTATTCTAATAAAAAGAATAATAAAAAAAACACAAAAATAAATATATATAATCATAATAACACTCCCGAAACTAATGGTGGCCTAAGACTTTTGCACAGGACTGTATACTTTTTTTTAATGAAATGAATATACTTGGTTACTTATAAATTTAATAAATTATGTGTGAATTAATTTTGGTATTTAAAAATTGAATGACACATTTAAATAGTTATTTAAATGGTTATTATATTTAATGTATTGTGTCACTCTCCACACTCCATAACATCCAAGACACTTTGTAGATACATTTAATCATACCAACAATAAACTCTAAGTATAGAACATTTCCATTTAAGGTAATTAAGCACATAAGAAGAAACATTTTTCAAAATTAATTAATAAGACCTCACAATCCCTCCTGCCACCTTCCTATAGGTCCAATAAATAGGGGTGAACTTGTGTCCTGGACCCTCTAAAGAGTACAAAGAGAACAAAAGCTGAGACAGATACCAAGTAAGTGCAGTGACTCTAATTTAATTTCACTTCCTGCATAAGTGAGTGAAAGCTTAAACCTTGAAACAACAAGACCGGGCAAGAGATGGAGACAACAGGAGTGAGGAGACTGACATGACCTGTGGGTCAGTGAAGGAAAGAAGTGAAAGGAGCACAATGAGAAACAAGTCGGGAAAGAGGAAACGGACAACAAGAATAACGGGATGAATTCAAAGCTGTAGACGTGACAGCTCTGCCATGCAGAATGATGGATGCAGGTAAAAAAATAAAAAAAAAAGCGTGCCTCTTTTTTTTTTCATGAAGCCACCGCTTTAGCTGTCTCGCTCCTTGAAAATCTCAAGGATCACGTGTGTGAGTCACCAGCCATCGCACCCCCAACAATACACACACTCAACCCTCATCCTCTGCTGTGATGATCACAGCCACACACACACACACACACACACACACCAGCTCAACACACACAACATTAATCACTGCTGCAGTCTAGAAGGGAATCCGCCAGTGTATTTCCCTCAGGGCAGCACTTCTTCTACTGTCTCAGCTCAGCACCCTCGCTGGGTAAATGTAGCTTTTCACCCTGAGACATAAAAGTCTACTGTCTGAGTGTGTGTTTGAATGACACATGAATGTGTATCTTTGTAACACTGTGCTGTGAGCGCAATGGCTGTGTTGAAATAAACAATAATCCACAATATAGTGTCACGCTACATATGAGACAGAGAAGCAAAGAAGCTTTTCAAGCATCTGCACATTTCAGCTATAGTGACACTACTAGTTATATGACACTGTAACTCACTGAAAAGTTCTGCCAATATTATCAGTGTAATTACAATTTGAAGGTCATATTTCAATATTTAAAGCATTTCCAGTAACAATTTGTTTTTTGGAGGAAGCAGTTTTGTTTTACAAAATGTTAGTATACCATATAAAATCGTCTACTACACACCCATACACTACCACTTTTCTCAGAAAGCAGCAGATTTCACAAGAAATTTGGGTAAATCTTGTACATTTGCAGATGTACAGTATCTGCACATCTCAAGCAACAGCTATCACATACACGCATGTAAGGGCTACTGTGAGTTACAAAAACTGCTTGTGTCTGCAATTTGCTCATGTCTACATGTATCTAATATAGCATATGAGACAATTGTGTTATATCAGTGAGAAAAAATCTTCAAGTCAGCAAGGAGTCTGTGCTAGCACTCATATATAGCACCCAAAACACCTCTGGTTAAGGTGGGTCAGAGACATGTCTACAGCATTAAAGATGTGTGACTGTATTGCATCCAGAAACAAGATGGATTGTACTCGGCTCATCTTGAATATAAGCCAGAGATAGGAGAAGAGCAGTGGCCAGTGACAATGGGGACTACCCTCATGTAAAATAGAAGAGCACAGCAGTAAAAAAAAACAATCAACACATACATTTTACCATTCAGCGTTGTCTAGCAGCTGCCATGAATATTACGCAACCACCAACTATTAATACCCTCAAAGTTTGCCCAGTGGAGGTTGGGGTGGATGAGTGGCACAACAAAGCACAGAACTTTTAAAGCGACCTGTGGTAACATCATGATTGTCATGTGCCAAACATTGCTTTTTAGCCATTTTTAAAGCTAAAAAGAATAATTTTTACAGTGCTAACTTTTGTGTAACAAATGTCATGTTATGTCATGTCAAGTTAAGGAAGCTTTAACTTTTAAAGCAAATGTTTATTTTTCCTAAGTCTAACCATGTACATTTAGGACCTGTACCAAATCCCACAATTTGTATGCCCAATCCCATCCAAATAGCATTGTTTGCACAAGTGCTGTCCAGCGTTTCTGACCCTTCTGAGGCATAACAAGAATTACACCAGCTGCCATTTTGGTGCCATTGTATGAGATGGCAACCAACAAGGAAGGAAGGAGACACACAAAAAGCCATTCATTACATTATACCGTGTTATAGGAGACTTGGCCCAAGCAGTGCTAACAATGCACTTTGCAAAACAAGCCCAGTAACCAATTTTCTCATTTGAAAGTAGGGTTATATTGCTTTTACCAATAAATATTATGTCTATGTCTGAGACTATTGGCAGTTGGCAGTTATCAGTATTGATCGTACTTTGTTTTGTTACAGCTAATTTGCAAATGTTAAATTTTACCACATCTTTAAACAGAATAAAAAATATGCTGCAAACAGTTATTTTATGCTCCCATAGTTCTGTGTGGCCAAAGCATAGCAGCGGACAGCAGAGAGCCTGTGTGCACTCAGACAGTGTCTCTGTCTGAGGTCTCAGTGTCTGTGAGCCTCCACACCTACACAAGCGAGCGCGTGTTATTTGACAGGTAAATGGAACCCTCTCACTCTGTCTCAGCACCAAATAGCCCATATAGCCTGTGCCTCTCTCCTTCTCTCTGACACGAGTCTCTTCTCAGCACTAATAGTCTATCAAAGTTCTCAGCCTCTGCTGTCCTTTTGTCACTGCTTCTTTTGTCTCTCTGTTTTTCTCCACACCCTTTCTTGACCTTCCCCTACTCCTGTCCTGTTGTACTGGACTGTATCTCTCCTTTGCAGGTACATTTAACTACGCTGTCTCTTGCATTTCCTTTTTGTTTTTCACCTCATTTAGTGTCCTTTCTCTCCTTTCCCATTTGGTTCTTGCAGCACTGAAACATGCAGAATGAGGATTAACATCAGTCTACACAAACACCCCGTCCTTTAATTTTAATTTCCCACCACTTTTAAGTATCCTTTCTCTTCAAGATTTCTTGGTGCTGGTAACCACAGAGTTCTACCCTCTTGTGTAGTCCTCTGCATTGTCCCGACAGGAAGGGCCCATTGGTTTCAGACTTCGACTTCGACAGTGACTGTAGTGGGACAAGAAGGCAGCAATGGTCTCATCACAGCCAGGTCTGTCAAGCTGTACTGAGTTGTGCATTATATTAAAATGTGTTTCTGATGTTTTGACCACCCTATTTACATCAATGAGTGGGGTCTGATATGGTTTAACATGTTTCTTCCAACTATGACAGAACCTTTACCACCTGTTTATTACCACGACCTTATTTAAACCCAAGAAGCCACTGATTTAGGGAACGAGTAAAACATCCAAACTCCACAAACGTAATGAGAAACCTTTAAGAAAAGTATTCAGACCCCAAACAAATGCTGCTGCTCAGTGGCCAACACTCACGCCAGAGAAAGACAGGGCTAGAGTGCAGATTTTAAACAGCGCAGAAAATATGCAAAATTAGTATTATTCTTCTCTATGAGCTGTCATATTTCCAATCTTTCTCTCAGTCTCCCTTTAACGGAGAAAAAGACCCTCCAATTTTGCACCTTCTTATCAGCTTTCACTCCTCATTACACCATGCTCCCCTCCACACAAAACTGCTGTTTGGGTGCTGGGCCAACACATTGCTTTCAGTGAAATTTGCTACCTATTTTACAGCAGGCAGCCCCCAGGCCATAAATCATCTTCTGGCAGTCTAGATGTATGAGTGTACCCACACACTATGATGCTGCTTGTGTGTATTTATTGTTGCTCACAACCACCAATCCAAAGGTCAGGCCTATCAGAAGTGCTGTGTTTTTACGTTTGGAGTATTTCCAGACATCACATTCAGGAAAGGCTCAAAAAGAGTGTCATTCATTGCATTTGCAATCGTGACTGTATTCATATTAGAAGAATTAGTTGACACTTTCAATTACAGCCGCTGCTCTTGATAATTACAGCCCAATTAGAGAGTGAGAGGATAGAGTCTGTAGCAACATTTGCATGTCAGACATTAAACTCACTAGGAAATTCTGAGGAGCTATAGGGACTATCTCTCTGCAGCTAATTCAACACATTCAGCTGTCAGTTTTTTGATCATTTCAGATGAGTTGTATTGCCATGGCTCATCAGATACATCAAGATATTTGGGACAGTATTCTTCTTAGGGTTACAGTTTGACATGTCTGCCTAACCTCCTGTTATATTCCATCAAGTACTTAATTCATTTGTGCAGAAGATTGTTGTACAGTTTGGTGAACTGCTAATTCTCCATCTTTTCCATGTTGTGACTTCCTATTTGATCCCATCTCCCAACTGAACATCAGATCTATCTTAAATCGATCTCTCATGGTCTTCATCTATCATTTGTGCTTTTTGATAAGTCAAACAAATGATGGACCACGCATGTATGGTTAAAGGGGCAACCGTGGCGCAGTTGGTAGAGTGGTCAGAAATCATCTATGAACCCCAGGGTTGGTGGTTCGCTTCCTGGTCCCCCTCTTCAATTCCTGGCCACATGTCAAAATGTCCCTGGAAAAGACACTGAACCCCAAAACCTTGGTGCCTTAAAGGGGCAGCCTGTCCACAAGCATTTTGGACGACTATGGCACAGTTGGAAGGGCAGTCAGCAGTAGTATACAAACCTCAGGGTTTGTGGTTCACTTCCAGGTTCCCCTGATTCCTGGGCACATGTGAAAGTGTCCGTGGATGAGACACTGACCCCCAAAACCTTGGCACCTAAAGGGGGAAGGCTGTCCACAAGAATTTCCCCAAGGGGATTAATAAAGTATCAATTATTATTATTATTATTATTACTATTAATAAAAAAGTGCGCTGTTACATGTATGCCATCCATAGTCTTGAGGACAAACACTATCACACAGTAACACAAAAATGGAATAGAATCACTATAAATATAAATAACATGGTTCACTGTGATGTAAGAATATCTTTTACAGGTCTGCCCTAGCAAGCAAGCTTATATAATGAGTGAACTGATGGACATAAAAAAGAAAAGAGCTTGAAACTGATCAGTAGAGGAATTCTCTCGCAACATTTTCAAGTGGAGTTTTCTGAGCCTGATCTATTCACTAAGAGACACATTTCACTTTAACATATTGCAGCAATTTTCCACCATTTCTCACTACAATCTGACAGATGGCCCTAGAGAAGTCATTACGGTGGCAGATGTCCATTTCCAGAGCAGTTTCTGTGTGATGTATGCTTAACATTCATCAGGCGTCACTAATGAAATTTGGTGAACAAGTCACTCTTAACCTTGAGAATAATGAACTGACAAAAACAGTTTGTTTTGGTAGTGTACTGCCTTGTTAAGTTCCACTATATTTAGTCTCATTTGTGTCAGTTCGCCCACACACTAACACACAGCCATCTAAACTCTGAGTTTTCTACATTTATCGTTAGTCCCAGTCTGTGTGTACATGTGACAGAATATGTGAGCATAAGTTTGATGTTTATTCCTGCCCCTCCTCCTGTGATGGTGAGATAAAACATGGAGTGAAGGGGAAGTGCATGAGCTCTGAGGACACAACCCATGCAGCTGTAGACTCAGTCAGACAGACAGTCAAGGTTAAGAACTACCACACTCCTGTTGTGTCAAAACTGAGTCAGATTTCTCAGCGAGTACCCAAATCACTGCACATTCCAGAATAAACAAAGCTTGCAGGGACCTCTCAAACAGATCATGCTGAAAGCTGTGCTATAAATATTTTCATCCTCTCACAGTTTGGTGTCTGTATGATGTGACAAAACTACAGGAAACTGATTTGAATGGCTGCATTTGGAAAAGAAAAAAGTGATATTGTAGAAACCTATGATAAAGTTCTTTAAAGGACTTTAAAGTGCAGAATTTAAAGTTCTGTTGTCAGAAATCAGCACATTGAGTGTAGGCACTCATATTAAAATGCATTGATGAGAAGCTAGACTCTGTAAACTATGTTTAAAAAGCAAAGCAATCTGTGACAAATAGTAGGCAGTCAAGGAGACGTGACAATCCCAGAGATGATGAGAGAAAATTTTACAGCATGTGATGTTATGCTGACGCAACAGAGAAATAGAGGACCTGGACACCAACCTGGATATAGACTCTGACACTCTAATTCTGCACTCTGTCAAGCTGGCTGTCAGAGTGAGTGAACTTTTATAAAAAGTCCTGAACTCCATAGGCTGCAGTGCCAGTAAAATCATTACAAAACTGCTCCTCTGTGTCAATTTAGTCAGTTTAGCATTATTTTAGTTATCTACAAGATAACAGAAAATATTTTCCACCACTTGTTCATGCCAGTTAAAAACAAATCTATTCGTGCAAATGATTGTTGCATGGGGCCCAGTTTCCTGATGAAAAATCTTTGCAGAGAATGATCGCAGCTTATAATGTTAAATGAGAAATCTCCCTGATAATGTGCTGGTCATCATGGTTTGTTTCTCCTCAAGTAGTATAAATTAATATTTTCTTAGAGGTGTAATCTTGTAAACTCTACATGGACATGCATGTTTTAATTTTCAAATTTACTGTAGTTAAAAGAAATGAACAAATATTTTGAGATGATTCATTTGACTGCTGCCTTACCAGTAGGGCAGCCAGACTATTTCAGGAGTGGTGAGCTGTGCTGAGTTTGGAGTGGTCATCTAAAAGGATCTGTTGTTTGCCTTTTTCCAATGAGTTTTTAGAAGCTTCTGTGATTATCGTAATGTATTCATTAATTTAGAAATGATTGAAGATTCTGTGTGGGATGCCCTGTGGGGTGGCCAGACTTCAGCCAGAGGTGACCATGGCCTCCTCTAGCCAGTAGCACCCCTGTGCCTCACATGAACCTCTTGTAATATTAGCTATTGCTCTTATTTTTGAAGCACAACAAAGCACTAACATCATACGTGAGACATTAATATTCAGTGCCAGGCTTGTCAAGGTTTTTCAGTTCCACTGTAATATAATTTTTCTTCTGACACAAACTTTGGTACTTAATTAGTTCCGCAAATCCGGCTTGTGTCTAAGTCTTCTAAATACTCAAGTCTGTCTTAATTTGGATTTAGTTGATGGACCCAGACAAATAACTGTATGCATATTAGTCTCTTACCCTAAGTTTAACAGAAGATTTTAAATACCTTTGTCTGAACACTTTCTGTTTAATGTGCCATACACATAAGTTACTTACTATACTATTACTACTTTGACATTTTAATATTTTAACTGACACATACTGATTGTTGTTTCATCAGAAAACAGACAGGGGTCAACCCCTACCTCAAGGGCACTACACCAGGAGTCAAGGTTGTTGGTGACTGTGTTGGCCTTCATCAGGTTTTCAAATATGAGACCCTATTGGAGTTTCTAGGCTCTATTCTATTATGTCAGACCTCTCAGATATTGAGTGATTACTGTCCAAAAATGAATGCTACATTCTGATGAAAGACATAGCTTTGTTTCAAAATTGCTCAGAATGCAATTTCATCATTTTCAAAAAAAAAAAAAAAGAGGGGGGGGGATTATTGTCTGAAGACAAAAAAGAAGAAATAGAATTTTCTGGGAAGCTGCTTCATTTTTCATATCCCCGTTTATTGATTTTTCTTCCCACCAAAAACGTCAGTTTCTCCTTCTCATCTGTGAATGTGTGTATGGGGGCTTCTTACTGAATAACTGCTCACTTCACCTTCTCTCACTCTTCATCACAGCCTCCACTCTATTCATTTTCATGCCCATCAAACAGGCTGATACATGCCACCCACCTCTCCTCTTTATGCTGTAAGGAGTCCTCATCCTCTGTGAGCACAATAGGCACAAGAACCAGCTAAGTAATGACATTTATACATACACTGTCCTCTCTTCAAGCAACTCCTGTGACCTCTAGCAAATCATTCCTTTACAGTAAATACACTGAGAGGCCTTTGAGAGGCATGTTTATGCACGTCCATAGCTATGATTATTGCAAAGGCACAGATAGAAACAGAATGCAAGGAAAGTGAATCACATAAACATTTGTCCTTCAAAATCAACATTCTCTAGATCTGCGACTACCAGTGGTGGGGATGCTGGAGACTGACACAGCTAAAGTTTCCTTTTAAGCTCCTAGACATTTTCTGATACTGATACTCAATAAAGAGCAATTCATTATTTGTTTCTATTTTAATATGCTGAGCAGAGTGATTTGATTATTAGGTGTTTTAAGACTGTCACAGTTGCGCCAACTGGCTCAGGTTAGCTAGGAAGTTTTTTCACTGCTCTGTTCAGTGCACGGAAGAGTTCCGCAAGCTGGCCTATTAGAACAGTGTGGACTAAAAGAGACAGGTGCTAAAACAAACCATTTCAGACAAAGAGTTATTGCATAATTTGTCCAACACAATTTTAGCACAACCCCACAATAAAAATAATTAATTTAATGACCTATTTATAAAGACCAAACAATGCTGAACACTATACAAGATAAACAGAATTACAGTGGCCAGAGGGACAATTTCTATGGGAACATCATGACACTGTGTAATTCCTGATTACATACGTGCATACTTCTGTTTTAGATTCTGCGTAGTTGAGAAATATGTTTACAGAAATGTTCATCTGGCCAGAATTACAGAAAGACAAAGCTCGATATCAACAGGTAAGACAGATGGTCATTATGTGATGCTATACTGACATATGCTGGTAGTTGGCTGTAATTTGTGAACTGGCATTGCCACTAACCATGTAACAGGAATAAATAGCTTTTTAAAGCAGCATGTGAGAGATGCATCTATACAATGAACAATATTAAAAACTGTCTATAAACAACTTTTATTTATTAAACCCCTGTTTTTAGGAGAAAGAAAAGATGGCTGAGAATATTGAAGACTAGTAACTGCTTCTGCCTAATTGGATTTTTATTAATACTTACTACTGTACAACTTGCAAAACATTAGCAAAACTGTCAATTGTGGTTTACAAAAAAAAATACCTATCAATTATACAGGCTCCCCTGGTGTTTCAGCAGCCTAGGAGATTTGATCTGACATTTGATTTCCAGACAGACTGGCGGACATGTAGTCTGGCTGGTGTCTGAGAGGTAGGACAACAGATGGTAAGGTGTGACTGTTGTTACTCACATCAGCATCATGTCCACCTTGTAAAAGCTGGCAATTAGTACCAGCATATAATTTCACATTACGAAATAGAAAATGACTTTAAGTGTTTTTGTAACTTGACTTGTAGGTTTGAATTTTACTATTCTAAAACTATATGATGATGATGATATCCTTTTTTGATCCCCTTGGGAAAATTGTTGTTGGACAGCTGTCAGACAGAACATGTCGGCACTACTACGGGGTTTCAGTGTCTTGTCCAAGGACACCTCAACATGTCAGGAGGAACTGGGAATGGAACCATTGACCATGAGGTTTGTAGACAACTTCTCTACCAATTGAGCTACTCCTGAGAGGGAAATGCAACCTTTAACCCTTATATTAGTTGGCTAATGGTCATTGCACCACTACAAAGTCTCCTAAATTCTAAAATAACCACAACTAATTGTATAACATAGGTAAAATGTGTGTGCCAAGATTTGCCTTTCAAATAATGTCCAGAAACTTCACACTTTCTCCACTGAGATCAGTAAGATGCCCTTTAATTTCACACTGAGACACACACACACACATTTGATTTCTTTCTTAAACAAGTAGTTCTGTCCATGAAAAGTACCCGAAAAAGCAGCGCATCATTGGCATTAAGATGGGCAACAGGTGTGCCCCTTTCCATCCAGACAAGACAGTATGCTCCAAGATCATCTTCATCTGTGTAACGTTTTCTAAGATCAAATGTATCTGCACTGAAGCAGTGGAAATTGGTGAGACTCGCACTGTTATTTGCTTAGGCATGTTAAACGATCCCCTGTGATTTCTGCCCAGTTCTCACTCAGAAAGGCACTTCTGTGCAGCCATGCGTTGCTAGCAAAAACAATAGGCAGCTCTGTAATGTTTTCTATGTGAGCTACAGCATTTCGAGGCTATTAAACATTGTTTTAGGCACAGAGAGGTGTGCAATTTATTCACTACCATGATCAAAGCTGAATCAGTGGAGCAAGATAACTGAGAGGGAAGGAAGAAGAGGAAATTGAAAGAAGGGCACATAGGAGTTGATAGATTCAGATTGGCTGAACTCTAACAAGCAGTCTGGGGTGCAGATTAAAAAAGCCCCTATTAAATGCAAAGAAAGATCTAATAGTGCGAGAAAACAAAAGAATCTTTTAATTATTGAACTGCCTCCAGTTAAACAGGCTTCATTTTCTACCTGCTGCCACTGTTCACCTATAAATCTCATAATTATGTGATTGGCCATATGTGCAAAAGGAATTTCCATATTCTCTATACACAAAAGCAAAGGTGTCTTGTGGACAGCACACAAGAGTATAATTGACCTGATTTACAGTAGAGAAATTATATAATAAATCCATGTATGATATCTAATGGAGGGACGTGTGTCCAACTTAAACCAGTCTTTAAAGCAATTGTTATTTCAGCTGCTAATTAGGAATTCTAATTGGAATTAAGCCTGAAGATTTTTGCATCATTAAGACTCTAATATTCCGATAGAAGGATAATATAAAGTGCTGTGAAAAAATATTTGACTCCCCCTGATTTCTTCTTTGACCTGTCTAGGGTGTACCCTGTTTCAGC
Organism: Ctenopoma kingsleyae; assembly: GCA_032353495.1. Classification (NCBI taxonomy): domain Eukaryota; kingdom Metazoa; phylum Chordata; class Actinopteri; order Anabantiformes; family Anabantidae; genus Ctenopoma; species Ctenopoma kingsleyae. Next base: position 2,885,765 of record JAUBNQ010000001.1, on the reverse strand, counting down.
TAGGACTGGTTCCAGCACTTCTACGACCCTTAAGAAGACAAGCGGTTAGGATAATGGATGGATGGATGATTTCTTCTTCTCTTTTGTATGCCATACGAAACTTTTTCTTTTTTCAGATCCTCAAACAATGTCTAACATAAAATAGAAAAGAGAAGACTTGGAACAACAGTGAATCACAGTGATGACTCCACCACATGATAGACACTGGGTAGAAATGGCATACTTGGGGGAGTGGTGAGGTGAAAAGTGATGGTAACCCAGAGGAACATTGCAGTTTGTCTGAGTCAACACATCTCGATGACTGTGACAACACACCTGGATGACCCTCACACCTTTTAGGAGAATGTTATATTGACTGATGGGTCAAACCTTTAACTGCTTGGAAGACAGGTCCTGCTAAATTTGTTGGAAACCTAACACAGAATTTCATAACAATAACATCAAGCATAGCGGTGCAGTGGAGGTGATTTGCAGCTTCAGGGCAGGGGCGACTTGCCATAACTTTACTTTACTTTACTTGGCAAACGCTTTTATCCAAAGTGATGTACAAGGAGAAGACACAAGCAATTACCATTCGGGTTCTGTAAATTATGAGTTACTACAAACTAAGAGCCCTGATAGGACCCAAACTTGTCAAGAAGAAGAACATGCTAAGAATTGTTAAGTGCTAGACAATTTTTTTTGGTGTGTGTGTGTGAGAGACTCATTTAAAATACTTTTTTGCTGGTAACTGAAAGAAACTCTATTCTACTCTCTACCAGAGAATTCTGAAGGAGAAGATCAGGTGATTGGTCTTTGACTTGAAGCTGATTTCCTAATGGCTCACAAAAGTAAAGGTTTTGAGAAAGGCCAGACAGGACTAGCTTATAAATTCAGGGTGAGTGCAAGGTCTTTTTGCCTCAGAAAATATGTATGTGCTCAGGTTTTCTTTAATTTATGTTAAATTCTGTTTTCTTTAACAGTTTAGTATGGGATAAAAACAAAATGAAAATATTTCTCCCCACAGCACTGTCTTTGATCATAGACATAGTCCCATTAAGGTTTGACTGACTTTTTGAGGAGAGGGCAGGCTAACTCAGGTGTCCTCAGGTACATCTTACACAACAATAACTTTGTGAATAAGCGACAGTAGCCTATCAATCATCTCCCACAGCTTAAGGTATTCAGGATTGTGACCCTCTCTCAAAAGACCTTTGACATTTACATTATTCAGAAACAATGGCATCACATGAGGGACATTACCCAACCTGCAGGAAATCTACACCTCGCAGTGCAGAAACAAGAATTATTTAACTACCCTAGCAACAGCCAACTGCTGCAGTGAGGCAAATGTCTGTCATAAGTCATCTGGACAAAGTCATAAGACCCTGCACTGAGATGCTCAGGAGGGGACTCGGGCTACAAGAGTTGTCTGGGGCTACCAGTGTTCTGTTCTGCAACAACATGTACTGATGAACTGATGTACAGTACATTATATCTTTACCATGTACTTACCTTGGGCTATTAACTATGTACTGTACCATCTGTACATAAACTGAACATAAGTATGTTAACACCATCTGTAACTATCCACATTGCACATACAGACAAAAAAGACATTTTGATTTATGTGATTTATGTTTTCAACACAGGCAACAACACTGCCTTGTCTGAAAATAACCTGGGGCAAAGCTATACTTAAACCTACAGTATATACTCCTTAAATGAAATGTTATTCTGTTTGTGGGACACAAGAACACAGATGTTCTTATTTTAGGAGCTGGCTCATGCACAAAGTGGATAAAATCCCTTATTGCAAAAGATTTTGCTGATCATGGCTTTCTCTAAAAGATAGCACTTACTGATGGAGCAAAATCTCTTTGCCCTGGAACATCATCTCTGGATATCATTAGGCCTGCAATCCTGATACTGTGGACTGCCCACACACACAGCCTGGATTTCAGCCTACGCTTTACGGCGTGCCAGAACTTGACTAATTCTGGCCAGGTTTGGGTCATTTCTTATTTGTGCCAAGTTCAGGCTGAAAATGTTCAGTATGGGATCTGATCTGGCTCAGATAGATGTTTCAGGCTTGGACAGACTTTGTTTTACATCATGGTCCAAGTCTTGGATTGCTGCCCCACATGGTGTGTCATATTGATATATTGTGCACTGATACACATGGGAACCAGGTTTTTCAGTTATGGTCTGAAGGTCTTTCAATGAATGGCTCTGTAATCATAGGTAAAAGGTAAAAAAAAAAGAGGCTAAAATAAAGATATTGGTGATTTACAAATGCAACTGGGTGTGTTTATACTTTGATTAGAAATCTACTACTACTACAACAATGGGAGTGACCGTCAAGTAAAAGTTAAAAATTCACCTTTTCTTCTGGTTCTTGGTCTTCTGGGTCCAGGACTTGTTGTCTTGTAACCATCCTTGAGGATAAATTTGGGACGCCCTAACCAACTTTTGTCAAACTGACAAAGCTACTTGGATGAGTAGTGAAATGCTCTGAACTAAGAAGACAATTAGTGACTCAACTTTCAGATAACCTCACCTGAACAACTGGTAATCTTCACCAGCAAATTGTTGTAGTGTGATGTCGACTGAGTGCATTATGGCCACTGAAAGAAAGTAAAACTAAAATCGCTAACAGCTAACCAGCTAAGCTAGAGAATTACTGTATTCTAGAGGTCTTCACAGGTCCACTAGGTTCTAAGACCCAACCCGGGATCTCAGTCAGTACACATCCAAATTCTGCTCAGTCTAATCAGGTTGGGTCTCCTTTTGTTCTCTAAGGTTTTGGGTGTGTGTGTGTCAGTATGTCCAGAACCAAAGTGGACCCTTAACAAGACAAGTGGTTAGGATAAATACTTCTCAAAGCTTGACATCTTCTTTCCATCAAACCCTATAATGAACACACAATGTGCACTGAAAGCCCAGAGTTGCAGGTACAAACTGCAACACAGGCTGAATTTGCCAAACATTGATAGGCTCATTGTGCACAAGCCTGGATGGGAGTTGACAGCTTGCCATATCCATATTAGTGCAAGTTTTCCTTAGCTGGAGTACTGCAATCACCATATGACTGTATTCTACTGTGGTTAATCTCTTTAGCATCTACATAATGATGCAGAATGTGTCCAGTGATGTCAGAGTTTGATAACAAAGGGATGGCTGGAATATTTCATAACATGAACAACACTGTCCCAAAATAATATATAGACGACTTGCAAGAACATTAAGGCTGCATAGGAGGAGACAGTGAGGAGATGAAGGAAGGAGAAAAATAAGGACATGACACAAGAAAGAGCCAGGAGAGTACATGCATTGACCACAAGAAGAGGATGCTCAGATCAGGTGTCAGAGCAGAGAACAGAATAAAATGTAGAGAAAGAGAATAAATAAATAGATACCTCAGTGACAGGCATGTCCCCGCAGATAAAAGAATGGAGGTATGGGCGTTAACGGGGTAACAACATCAAGAGGGTGGGAGAGAGAAGCTGTCATGCAAAATGATCAGAGAAGGAGTTTGAACAGATGGGAGAAGAGAATACAGACGAGAAGGGAGGAGAAAGAAAGAAGAAAAAGTGGAGGGAGAAGAATAATAAAGAAGACACTTAAGGAATTAAAACTGAGGGAAGAGAAGAAGAGAAAGAAGAGAGGTAGAGATGTACAAAAGAAGAGAAAGAAAAAAGACTAGAATTAGAAGTGTGAAAGGAAGGCAATAAAAATATATAGCTAAAAAATAAGTCAAAAAGGGAGGAAAGGGCAAGAAAAAGATCAACTGAAAAGGTTATGTTAGAAACAAAAAATGTAGAACATGATAGAATTGAAGAAAAAACTGAAAAGAGAGGAGAACTGACAAAATAGCTAACCAAGGAGAGTAGAATTAATGAGAGGAGGAGGAAAAATACAATTGGAGAACAGGAAATGAGAAAGGAAGGCACAGAGGATAGTGAAAAGACAAGAAAGGTGGAGTGAAAATGGAGAAGGCAAAAGAAGAGAGGACAGATGACTAGGATCTGGGAAGGAGGAGTCTTGAGAAAGATGATGTCATGCTTAGGGTTCGGAGATACATATGGGAAAAAGAGAGAAGGGGAGAGGTAGGTAACGTCAAAGTAGAGGTGTAAATAACTATAATGAGCTTGTACAGAAAACAGAGAGTGGAATGAGACTGAGCATCATAAAGGAAAAGAGGAGAGATGTAGAACCGGCTGACAGAGGGGTTTGAGTAATGTCATCACTGTGCCATGTGCCTCAAGCGAGATGACAGAGGAGGAGGAGGAGGAGGGCAGGTTACGGCAGAAATAGCATGTGTGATGGAAAAAATGATCAAAAGAAAATACGGAGAGTCAAACACGGTGATAGAGAGGGTACAAAACTGAGGGCGTTAAAGGAACAGTCAGAGGCACTGACATCTGACAGGAAGGATGTGTGAAGGAAAGCTGGAAAAACAGGATGAAGAAGGAAAAGAGATGGAAGACATTGAAAGAAAGACACACAGAGGTCGGGCAAGGTGTGAGTAATGCCTCTGTGCTGTCGACCTAATGAGACTCAAGTTTGCTTTATAGATCCGTCCTGCATCTCCCAGCAACTTCTCTGCAGGTATCAACCTAGATTAATGGATATACACACATTCATAAACACTCACAGAGGTAGGTGCAAATTGCGAATGGGGAAATTGCAAGCATTCCACTGTGCATAATGCTTAGCACAAATAAAGCTGTCCAATAATCAATATGGGATCATTTGCATGCTAGCTGATGTGCTCCTGGGTTTTGTTTGAGTGGAAATGACTGACCTGATTAGAACCATGCAGATTATTAAAAGTGAGGTGTGAAGGTTTTCACACAAGACTTGCATTGGCCCCAAAGTGCTGGGTTAAGGAGGATTTCTAGTCACATTAACCTTGCTGTAATTTGCTACATCAACAGTTGCATTTATCTACAACTTAATTGCACTGACTAGCACGTTTTGGAGGAAATGCCTTCAGTATGTGTTTTTTTGTTATTAGCACAATGACAGAATGTTCTAAAGTGAATGTGTTGTTTTCTACACTTACAGAAACACTTTGGATGAAAAATACATTAAAGTGAATGTGTGTTCATGATTAGAAGAATAAGATACATCATCATGACTGCTAAAAATCTTTTGAAAAAGTCATCAGATTTCAGTCATTATCATGCCCATAGTTATGGTTCAGTAGGGCACTAGCCATAACTAGTAGCTCGTGTTTCAATGATACACATGATAATTTGGTGACACCTAACAGCTGTAATCTGTAAGCTGTGATCCAAAAGCAACAAAATCCACATAGCATGAAAGGGTGGAGGAGTGAGAGACAAACCATAACTGTGAAACAACAAACACTAGTTAATTTCCTGTTGCAGACCAACAGTTAATTCCATTCATCCATTACCTCAACAGCCTGTCCTCGTTAGGGTCGCGGGAGTGCTGGAGCCTATCCCATCTGCCATTGAGCAAGAGGCGGGGTACACCCTGGACAGGTCGCCAGTCTATCGCAGGACTGACATTCAGAGACAAACAACCATTCACACCTACGGATAATTTAGAGTCACCAATTAAAACTAACATGCATGTCTGCGGATGGTGGGAGGAAGCCGGAGTACCCGGAGAAAACCCATGCAGACACGGGGAGAACATGCAAACTCCACACAGAAAGGCACCCGGCCGACCCACCCGCTACAGTGTCCTGGCTGGACAGCTGGATCACACTGTTTCATAGTTACTATTAATCCCTATGAGGAAACTGCTGTTGTTGGAGAGCTGCACACAGACGATGCTACTACAGGGTTTCAGTGTCTGGTCCACCTTAACGTCCTCTGAACCCACAATCCAGTTCATTGATGACTACCCTACAAACTGAGCTACAGGTGCCTGTTTTTGGCCTAGCTATTAGTAGAACCAGCAAAGCTATAAAAATTAAATCTAGTATATAATCTTACAGTAGAGGAGTAGGTAGGGCAGTCGCCGATTGCTAACTGTCTAAGATCTCCAAGGTTGGTTGTTTGTGTGCTGGTTCCAAGTCTGGATAAATGGGGATGGGTTGCATCAGGAAGGGCATCTGGTATAAAATCCTTATTAAATTGAATATTCAAAGGCAGATGATCTGCTGTGGCGACCCCGAAAGGCAGCAGCTAAAAGAAACTTACTTACTCTATATGATCCTAGTTATTATTTAATAATATACTAGACTACATAATAAAAAAAGCTTAAAATAGTGTCACTGAATGACAAAATGATGTGTCTGCTCTGTACTGATTAGTAAATGTAAAGAATAAAAAAAACTTCCTAACACTTCCTAATTATGCTAAAACCCTCCCTTTGAAATCACTTGTGGAGCTATTGGCCCAACTTATATTTCATGTTTTCATCCTAATTCCAAACCACAGAAGTGTGACTATTCATTATCTGTTTGACTTTTGTGTGTGTGGTGCATTGTAGTGCAATCTCCCAGTGGAGTGTGAAAGTAAATTTTCATGACAAAACCCAACCGAAATTAGCTGGAGCTTTTTTGTGGCCTTCAGCAGAAAGCTGTGGGTGTACTGGGCAGGTCCCAGGTTAGCACAGGTGTACCTCTATGAATATAGAATAGGAGAGTTTTGAGAGAGAGAGTAAGAGCTCAGCAAAATCCTTCCCTGGATAAAAAAGAATGAGAAAGAACAAAGGAAAACTGAGCGCAAATGTTCTTGAGAGACTGACCTGTTGCTCGGGTTACATGTTAAAGGAAAGATCTTAAATTTTACATTCCTGCTCTTATTTTGGGTTTGTTTTTTTTTCATCTAGATACTTTCTACCAGCGTATAACTGCAGGGACTTAAGTTATCAATCATCCTAGAACCCTTACCACAATCAACATACAAATCCCCTGATTATTTCATGGATTTAAATGCATAGTTTCACTGGGGCCAAACCAAAAAAACAAAAACAAAACACTATTACACAAATCAGGTTCCAGAAGACATCAAAATCCTCCGTCTGTCTGTAGCTCCGGTGCTCTGTGTTAATATTTTATGCAATTCTACTGATAGCACATGAGTACCATTATCTCTGCTGTAAGATGAGAAGATGTAGCACCTGGAAACCTCATTAATCTCATATGATACGTGTTATATTCTATCTACAGGAAGAGTCTGGTGCAATTTACAGAAATCATGACACAAATCAGTTACAAGCTAGAATACTTATTTTCAGTAAGTCACATGAGACTGTGTACTGAATACAGTACATGGCTAACTGCCCAACTAAACAGGGCTACAGTAGTCGTGTGTTCCTAATAACTTTTCAAAGGACATATATTAAAAGTTAGCAGTAATTTGCAGAACTTAATTATAAGTTGAGAAGTAGGGTGAGTGGTTCATCATCGCTCAACAGTGCACAGTGTTGGCATTCAGCCAATGATATTTAGGGGACACATGGACGATTATGCTGTTTATGTTCTCATCAATTAATCACTTGAGTAATTTGTTCTCTTTTAATCGGCTGTTTTACTGTGACCTTTAATTACTTTTTTATCAAAAAAGATTCTGTTATGTCTTCATTCCGTTTCATGTGAGTTATTGATCTTTTTGCAGTTTCACTGTGAATCCTTTTATGATACAGTGTGGGAAACGCAGTTGATTTGATTTTGAACACTCCCCCAATAATAAGTTGTATGTCTTAGAAGACTGGTATGAAAAATGTATGTATAGGTCAATATGAGTTTCATGTGAGTTACAGGATAAAGTCCAGCTAAAGGCCTCCAGTAAATTAAATATGGACTCCAGATGGCCTTGGTACCCTACCACAGCAAGTGCATGTGTGTGTGTTTATATATGGTGAACTGAGATGAGCAATGAAAAGTGGATTAAAGTAAACAGAAGCAAGTAATGGCACACAGAAGGAGGGAATTATATAGTGAAAAGCAAGAGCGGTGGCATGGAGAAATGCTTTCAAACATAGTGGGGGTCTCCAGTGGACTGGATAGATAGTAAAATGAGTGCAAGTTATTACAGCAGACAATAGCAACATGCAGTGAGAAGGATGGAGAGACGATGGATGTCGGGGTGATAGCAATATGCTGGGCCAGTGCTACTGATGGAAAAAGAGCACGTAGAGAGCAGAATGGTGAGGGCAAGTGCAGCAGAGACAGAGACAGTAAAATGCAGGATTGAATCAGTGCATGTTTCCATCAGCTTTCTTTTTGTGACCACAAAGTCATAGTATATAGCAAAGAACTTACTCTGACGCTTCATGGCTTTTAAATGGTGCTACAGCACATGCTGTATAAAGTAGAACATACACCAGAGGTGACGTAAGAACACACATTCAATACTCGTGCAAAAGTAATGCACTGAAAATAGATGTACCACTTCAAAGTCTTTACGCAAGCTGACGTTCATACTAAAATGACCTTAATGAACAAAAGTACAAAGAAAATAATGTATTTTCAACAATATTGAATTGATATTTTTGATTGCATGAATGTGTATAAATAGGGTTTAAAACTAGATTTTGCTCTTTTTGAAAGAGAAAATTAATGTGAACTCATTTCACATTTCTGCTGTCAACTGCAAACAAACTTGTAAAAGTGAAAAATATGGCAATACAATTTTTCTAGTAACTAAAATAATAATAATAATAAGGGCCAAAGATCAATGTTACTTAAAGACTTGGTGGGGAACAAAAACAGCACAGCTGGTCAAGATGGAGCTTATTTTAATCACTGTGTTATCTTTGCTTCCAGTTAAATGACCTGAGTGACTATAACAACTTTTCACATAGTGAACCTTAGAGTCATCATGTGAAGACTGGGTTGGAGGTAGGGCTAATGAAATGCTGCATGAACAGTACCAACAGCAAGTGGCGGGATTACTTTTAGGTGTGAATGTGATGTGTTGCTATTAAAACTCTTATTTTCTTTTAATGAATTCATTTATATGCTTTGATCTGTGTTCAAAGCGTCATGTTTTGTGGACATCTGGACTTTAACTGGGAAAACTTCAGTCATGTGTTGTACACTCCTACCCTTCTTTGTTCTACGGGTGTTCTAGTGGAGTGGTGGCATGTAATTGAGAGTGGCAGCAACATGAACACTTTGTCTACAGTAGAAAAAGGAAAAGCAGGTATCGCACTGTCAAGGTGTATTTGAACAATCTGTTTCTGTCAGGCTTTGTCGCATCTTGTGTTTTTCGCATGCCAACTTTTCCAGCTCAGCCAAGAATACAAACTGTCTTGAATTTCTTTTCTTTTTTTGGGCAAATTCCAGGGTTTTTTATGTGCAATATGTGCAAACTGAAAATGTGTAGCACCAGGTAAGGTAGAAGGAAATGTACCTAATGAAAGAAAGAGTAAAAGAAGTGAGGGTAAAGACAGGGGAACAAAGTGTCAAACAGAAAGAAAGAGGAAGCAAGTGACGAAAAAGAACAAGGGTGAGGGAGAGGAACACACAGTGGAAAAATAATAGAATAATCATGAGTCAAGAGCTGATCTCTAGGAGTCACATTTAGCAACTGAATGACACAAGAAATTCCATGTGTGGATTAAATATTTAAACAGCAAGGGGGAGAAAAGAGATGAAGCCCTGTAACTCTCTGTTATTGCTGCGGTCTACCCCTCCTTCTCCCTCCTTTATCTCTCGTTCCCTCACTCCGATGCTCTTTTTCATGTGAGATGCTGATGCTCAAGAGAGGGAGGGAGAAGATATGAGGTAAAGCGAGGAATGACAAGTGCATGTGTGAGAGAGAGAGAGAGAGAGAGCGAGAGAGAAGGGCTGAAGTCTGTGCTGCTTTTTGGCAGCTTCAGTGTTTGATGTAGCAGAGTCATTAAAAGTGGGCGATGCACCCCGGCTCCATGTGGGAACCCATTACACCAGATTGGCTTATAGTGGGAATAGGATTTATTTTTATACCGGTCCTGCCTCTCCCTCTCCCTGCCTTTCTTGCTTCCTCTCCCAGTCACTCTGCTCCTTCCTCTCCTGAGAGCCCCGCCAACTTAAAATGCAATGATCAGTAATTACCAAGGTGATAGTCATGCAGAAGGATGGTGTGGCGGACTAAGACTTTAAAGCATTGTTACAGGACAAGATACGACTTCCTCTGCAGTCTGCAGAGAGAGAGAGAAGCAAGGGAAAGGAAAAAGCAAGCAAGAGAGGGAGAGAGAGAGAGAGAGGGCTGAAGAAAAAGGAAAAAAGATACTCTCGGGACTTATCTTTACATCACGCTCCAGATGCGTGTTAACACATGAAAGTGAGCTTCAACCCCTATACTAACACTCTTTGACACATGTACAGCACACGCACACACACACATGCACTCAGTGTTCAAAGACTGTACAGCCCTGGCTCTCTATAGCTTGTGTACATCCCCAAGTAGTTCTCCAACACATGGGTGAAGAAATGCATTTGTATTCCTACAGTACACACGTTTAGACACAAACAGTAGTATCTCTGTACTTCTATGTTTGTGAGCACGTTCAGTGACATCAATGCATTATCTTTACCACTTTTCTAGTTAAGGGTTGCTGGGGTGATGGAGCCAATCGTAGCTCACATAGGGCAAGAAAACACCCTGGGCAGACACCCACTCGCATTCACAATTCTCATTTTAAGTCAGTACTTAATCTAACATGCAGGTTTTTGAGTTCTCCACACAGAAAGGAAGCAGCCAACCAGAGGGGTCAGACCCAGGACCTTCTTACTGTGATGCTCCACCATGCCCCCCTATAATGTACAGTCAGGGAAAAAGTTATTTGAACCCCTGCCCACTAACAAAGAAATGATCAGTTTATAATTTCAATGGTAGGTTCATTTGAACAGTGAGAGACAGAACAATAATAAAAAAAATCCCCAAAAATAAATAAATTAATTCGCATTTTCATTAATGAAATAAGTATTTGATCCCTTTGCAAAACGTGCTTTAGTACTTGGTGACAAAACCTTTGTTGGCAATCACAGAGGTCAGACGTGTCGTGTAGTTGGCCACAAGTTTT
>JAUBNQ010000001.1:2848047-2871197 GCA_032353495.1 Ctenopoma kingsleyae | reverse complement strand
GTGAAATAAAGTGCTAATATGTCTTCTGTTCCTTTGTACATTCTGCCACATTCCTGTTTAATAACTTCATTTATTTCGAAAACTACAAGTGGCGCGTGTCCTCCTTTCAAACAGGAGCTCATCCTGTGGCACTTGAATCATCCTTCTTGTATTTTTTATGTTGCTATAGTTATTATAACCATTGTCCCTTCCTAGCCAAAACTTTTAACATGTTATATCTTGTTTGCTGAGAAAGAAAGAAGTGTAAAGATAGTAAACTGTGGATTACACAGAGTTTACATGTGGGTTTATTTCATGGCCGACTTCCTGGATATCAGGAACAACATATGACATGTTAACCATAGCTATTTCCCAAATCCAGTATTGTACTTATATTTCCGATTCTCAATTATTCACAAGAAATAAGCTACAACTGGACTCGTTTTAGTTGTCATATTGGACACTGTCATCATCAGACGTCCATACACCTTTTGAATTAGCCATAGCATCTTCAAGAATCAAAAGGAAGCAGAAACCCTGGAGCCCTGGATTTAGTCATATTGACATTAGTTACCATTGTTGCTGACGTAGAAAAAATACAATAAATACATGAACATCACAGAATGTGCATGGTACCTGATTAAAGTGACCAGATGTTATGGAGTTAACTGTCATTAAAGATATGAATGTATGGCTTTATAAACCATAGGGAGAAGAGAATAATGTAAACTAAGCAGTATGAAAAAATATATTCTAAACCATAATGAATTCCATATCATGGAAAGGAGATCCAGATCATGTGAAAATGTCAAAGTGGTCCCTCTAAAGCATGCTGCGCAAGTTGAGAATTTCTTTTATTTTAATTAAATGAGTTGTGTAATTAGGGATAAAGTGAGGCGAAGCCAAAGCAGTAGCAAAACAATTATGTTTAAGACAGGCTCTGTTAGACTTCTGGGGTACTAAAGCATAATTTGTAGTGAGGGATCACAATGTAGTGTTCTTTGCATGATGGGTGGCCAGCTCCCTCCAACAACAATGTTGCAATACAGTACATCACAGCCGGGGCCGCGTTAAGAAATCTTAAGGCCCTGGGCTGCTAGCATTTGGGGCCCTATTTGTCACCTTAAAAGAAGTAAAACAATTTATGCTTATAAGACTGTGCTGCTACTGATTAACAATAAACTAAAACACTAAAAAAATTATGATTTTATCACTGTAGTAACATGATGCTCTGGTTTTTGTAATGGTTGTGAGTCAATATGTGTAGGTGCTGAATCCTCACAGACAACGAGCACTTCGTATATTTCATGAATATTTTGGGGAAACTGTCTTTTGGATCCAGGTTCACATGAGCAATGTAACAATTAAAATTAGTGATTACAAAACAAGAGGGAACATGAAATATACGTACAAATAATTTAAACACAATTTAAAAAGCTAAACTATCAATCCGTGTAGCTCACTGAGGCCCCCTGCTGGTGGCGCTCTAGGCTGCAGCCTATGCATCTAAAACGGCCCTGACCACAGCTGCAGTCTATGTAATCCCATTTTGAAATCCACATTTAAGAATCACTGTGAGAGCCTTCGTACTAAAGTTACATGGAGCTGCATTAGCACAGATATGGAGTTTGCCCTATGTGATTTCTTGCATGATCGAACTAATACATAAATATAATCATTTTCTTTCTCTGACAGCTACTTCATATTCAAAGCTTATTATTGCTTTCTAACCCTGTGACTGCATATGAATACTGCAGATTTGAGGCTTCTGCTGCCTTCTCTGTCACGTGACCCTCATATTTGCCTCTGTAGTGTCTTCACTCATAGTATATTTTAAGCATTTTAATATAATATCTGAATGCCTAGGATGGGCCCTTGAGTTGCCTGAGATAAATAGTGTTTTTCTTGTCTTGTTTTGTTTTTTTCATAAAGCACCACTCCTATCATGAACTGAAATACATAATGTCACACATAGAAGATGTGGGTACACTTAGAGCAGGGGGGAAGAAGAGAAAGATGTTTAAGGACCATTTGCAATCGCATGTTGGCACGTCCAACACACACACAAACACCACTTTACACCAATCTGCTAAATATCTGCTCAGGCACGTTGGCCAGCACGACTGTCTTCTCTGCTTTGCCATCATGATCTCTAGGCGCTTCTCAAATCTCAATTCCCAAACTCAAATTCCAAATCCAGGTGAAGTAATAAGCACCAGTCAAAATCCCCAGTGCCAATGTGCTTACACTTGTCCCCACAACTGCATACTGCTGAAGGCACATTGATGCCATGATTATAAAAATATCTGTCTTCAGCTTCAACATGTCGACGGCATCTGTGCTATGTTCTTCTTATGAAATGCTGTGTTAGTTTTATGCCAGATGTAACAAGACACTTTAGCTTTTGTCTCACCAGTCCACAGTAATATGTTCCCAAACCTCTTGGGGATAATCAATGTGTCGTGGCAAATGTGAGACAAGCCTTTATGTTATTTCTGGTAATCAGTGGCTTTCATCTTGGAACTCTCCCATGGACAATGTTTTTGCCCAGTCTCTGTCTTCTTGTTGAATCATGAGCACTGACCTTAACCGAGGGATGTGAAGCCTGCAGTTCTTTAGATGTTGTTCTGGGTTCTTTTATGACCTCCTGGATGAGTTGCCTTCGTGCTGTTGATGTAATTTTGGTAGCCTGGTCACTAGGGGACAATTACTTTTTACACATAGAGCAAGCGAGGTTTTTCCAACTGCATTATGTATTTACTCAGGTTATCTTTGTGTACAATAAAAATCTGTTGGATGGAGAAAAAAAAAATCAGCAAGGGGGAAAATACGTTTTCACAGCACTGTACCAGTGAAAAGATACGGTAAGCTTTAATGAAACAAGCCTATTTGATAAATGCCACCAACTGTATAAATGGGTGTGTCTGAGCTAGTGTTTTCTCTTTAACTGTCGTATGTTTTGTGGCTTTATTGGGATTACTTTGTTATAGTAGAAAATTCAATAGCATAAAGATTCACACAGTCAACATTTTCTCTGCTTTATAGCAGTGGCAGTGGGGTTCCTGCTGAGGTATTGCATAGAAAAATCAGATCAGAGTATTCCCGCACAACATGAGCCTTAAAAAGTATTTTATCTTCCTCCCAGCGGTAGGTGTGAACACACTGTTAATATGCCCAATTTACTGCATTTTCTACAGTTCCTGGATGGAGGAGTAAGGTCGATTTATGTAACTTTTCAATACTTTTCAGCAGCTTTTGACTTCACACCCTCTCCTTAGTCCCCCTCAGTTCTCACTCCACTCGCTTCTCGTCCCTTTATCCTCTCTGTCTTGCACTTTGTGTCCCTCAGGTTTGTTCTCTATCGCTGTTTTTTTCAAGTCCTTCTCAGCCTCACTCTCTGTCCCTCGCTCCCATGGATTTACACATCATTGCAGACACAAATCTTTCAAGACTTATGTCTTTCTTGACATTTCTGTCTCTCCTCTCACATTATTAAATCTTTTGTCTTCTCCCTCTCTAATCTCAAGCTTGCACTCTCTCATTTAATTCAGACATACATACTATAGATTGTAAACATTCTCAATCATGATGAGACAAAAGAGGACAGTCAACCAACCCCTTCCTCCCCAGTATATTTTCTTACTCCATTTATCTTTCTCCTTCCTCCATCCCCAGCTTCAATGTTATATCTCAGTCTTTCTATCAGTAGGGTGCAGCCAGTAAACTGATCTTGTTCTAGTGGACTCATCCTTCAGAACTGCTAATTTACAGGCTTTTAGTCACTATATTACATCCGATGTGGATAGGATTTACATTACTCCTCCTTTTTCTTCCTGCAGTCTCCCAACAAATTAGTTACAAAATAAAAGCTTTGCCTTCAAAAGCAAATTCAGTAATATAAGCATCTCACGAGCTTACCAACACGCTTTACTGTATGTTACTGTTAATGTATTTGTCATATGTTTATTGCATTTATACATACGAAGAATAAACTTTCTCCAGGGATAACCTTATAATAAATTGAACAATTATAATAACAGTCGCACACACATTTCAATTAACAGTTGACCTAACAATATTACAATGGCCTTATAGAGAACTAAGCAAACTGCAACAGCCAAATTAAAATAAGGTAGGGAGACCAATTAGCGTAGTTATAACTGCAGTGCACATTTCAATGAACAATTAACTGAAATAAAAATAAACAAATTGCCTAACAGAGCTGAACTAAGTTGGTAGCACATTTGGGGCTGACACATTTCAATAAACACTTGACATGAATGACAATGAATGGCGTTACATAGAGAAATATTTGACATTTCGGATTCACTTTAACAGCCAAACTAGAGGCATGACGTTCACTGCAGTGAGTGAAAGGGATGCCAGGCGCCCAAGCTGAGATATAGCCTATGTATGTCACTGCAATAAAAATTTAATTATTACAGACATCTTACATTGATTCAAGAGAGGTTTATTGTCAATACAGCAATAAACATAGTATATAGCGTATCGAAATGCCGTTTCACATAAGCCCCCCTGTGGTGCATTTGAATGTCAAAAATATTAAAATATACACACAAGAAATTATACATTAAGAAATAATTATCTAACTAAGCTTTAGTAAAATAAAAAAGGTTCTAATTGTATAATATATACTATATAAAGTAGACAAGGACAACAGACAGTACAAAGGGAACATGTGCTTTTGTGGTAAAGTAAAATGTTGTGCAGGTGGTATTTAACATACAAAATACTAATGACAAGACAAGACCAGATATAGATGTGCGAATTGTAAAATTTGGCATGAGGTAGGAAAAACATTTTAGCTATACACAAGTGAGGTGTTGAAAATATGTGTATGTGTGTCACAGTTCAGCATGTGTATTTGTGCTTTGGTGTGCAAATAAGTGCGTGTGTGTGTGTGCGTGTGTATAGTGTTAGACAGTCCTTTTGTGTGTTTTTAGAGTTTGTAGTGTTGCGTTTCACAGTCCTTTGAGTAAGAGGAAAAGAAAAAGAGATATCTGAATATGAACGAATATCCAAATATTTAGGTCCAGCCATAATTGAAACCGTTATGAAATATACTCTGAAGACAACATTCTTCATTTGATGTACATTCAGAGTACACACACACACTGCTCTATCCACTGTTTTTCCCATGACCCTCTCATCGAGTGCAAACTGGCTTTGAGCTTTCCATTTCTCCAGATCTAGCTCCATCATCTTTTTTTCCTTCTCATCCATCTCTTCTTGTCTCAGCAGCTGTTATTAAGGAACCCCGCCCTCCACCCCACCCCCACTTCATTAGTCAAGAAGTCCTGCTGGATGCATTTACACTTCAAACACTACAGAAGAAGAGGGTAAGAGACACAGACAGGAGAAGAGAGGCAGAACTACAAAAGAAAGGAGAGTATGGCATAGAAGTAAAAAAAAAATATGTGTGAAAGAGTGCTGGTAGGTAAGGCAAAAATTAATAAGAGACTGAAAAAGCGGAAGTGCAGAGAGCATGGCAGCATGGAACAGAAAAGTGAAGGGGTGAGAAAAGCTGTAAATTGGCTAGAAGAGAGTACAGACGAGCGATTTGGTACTGGTGAAACCACGAGCCTCGGAAGTAGAAAGCGCCTGGAACACCCTTGTTAAATCCAAACCAGCAACCTTGAGTCATTTGTCTAAAGTGAATCTCAATGAATATGATCCTATCTTTATTACTACATATACAAATCTGCAGCATAACAGATTCCTTTTCTCAATGCAAAGTGGCATTTCCTTCACCCACATGTTCAATAATCAGAAATCCTACCTACAAACTCTACCAGGGTTTATTTTCTCTTAACAGTAGACTAACTGTTAATTTATAGGATTTTAAATTCAATATTTTAAACAGATTATTATCATCAAAAGCACTGGCTGTACAGTAATTGTCACAATTAACAAGATTCTAACTTATGCATTATAAGCTATTTAGCATGCTGCTAAATTAATAATGTGTGTTTGGAATATTAGCAGACACAAATAATAATGTTAATCATTTATTTTAGCTCAAACATAGGTGAGCATAAGATTCAGCTGCCTAGCTGAACACAAACCTACTAATGCTGGCTACTGTAACTCTAACCGCAAGTCAATAGACACATGAACCAACACCGGAACATTAGTTACTGCTGCTAGTGGCTGATAGGTCATTAGGTTCCCTTCTATAGGTTTAGTATGTTCCCACATACAGTACACTTGACTCTAACAGGTACATAGACAATGATAGAAAGGTTATGTCTTGTGTATTCTATTTGTAACCCAAAATCAAGACAATTTCCAGTATTATCTTATTGGATATCAGAACTGCACACTGGGACATATGGATCTCTGTTGGTTTTTTTTTGTTTTTTTTGGCTAATCACATATGACAAACTCAATGAGAAGGTGGCTTTCATGAATATAAACTGAAGGCTGATGAGGTTCTGTAGCTTCATTACATTAGCTTTGGATAATTATACACCTCACTGCCCAAATCCCACTGCAGCCCCTGGATATTAGCAAGATTGTTACTCCCCCACAGCACACAACACATACTATAGCGGTGGGGTTTTGATGGGTTTGTTGATTAATTCCAGGAGTCAGTGATTACCTTGCCAGCTGGTTAAATGTTTGACTCTCAAACACCATTATTATATCCTCTGTTTTGAAAGAACTTTACCCATCATGTCTTGGAAATCTGTGTGGCATGCATACAACTTTTGGCATGTTGCAGCCTCCCCCCCTCCAACCACAATCACGACTTAGGCTTGGCGTTGTTTCCATATGTGGATCAGATCCTGCATATAATGGATTCCGCTCAGGCAAATTAGCTTGCTTACTTGTCTCTTGCGTTTATGTCAATTACAGACCAGTGTACCTCAAAATGACCACTGAACAAAGAAGCTGCTGCTGTTGCATTACTGGCTGCCAAAAGATGTCAAAGTTGACCTAATGCTTCTCCGATAACAGTGTTCTCTTCAGCTAAACTGAATTCAGCAGTGCCATAATTACAAATCCAGACTTCATGCCAAGGCTACATTAAGGGAATACAGGAAATATCAAGCAAAAAATAGCTTAGAATGGTCATTTTTAAACACTTTGCTTTGGGTTGCTAATGTGATAATGTGTATGCATCAGTGCGTGCATTATCTTACCTGTGTGCAGACACACACCTGGCTATGACAGGTAGCACCTGGGCTGACCACCAGTAAACCAAAAAACGAGCTTCTGCAGCAAGAAAGAGAAAATAACATTGGTGAGTTCAGGGATGAAATAGACAGACGGGGAGCACTGAATACATAGGTCTTGAGTTTGGACAAAACAGTGGCCTGATCATTCATCACAAAAAAGAGAGTCCAAGAGTTCATACTTTATGTTCACAAACTGCACAATGATATGTTTTCTCCCATCTTAATAGACTGGAAGGGAGTAGGACTGCACATGTACAGATGTAAGACAGATGACTGACTCTGCTGGGGTTATCTGAGGAGACTGCTGACAAGCCTGGTCAGAGAAATGGCTTTAAAACTACACAAGTCCTAAAACTCCCATCGGTCATGTTCCCACTTTCTGTATAGAAAACATTTCATCCATTTTGTGAAATGGAATAAAATGCTGAAACATTTTCCACTTGATCAGTGATTGATAACTTCATATAGCCTATTTGAATGACAACAATTTAGACCCTTATTGATTAAAACACTGAGGAGCAGGTTTCAGAATGTTGTGGATTTAAGGTTTGTGCAAGAAGCAACAGTAGCTTACATGGAAAGACAAAGACAAGGAACAAGAACATTTTAAACTGTCCGGAGGCTGAATACCAAACGTTAATGTAGTATACGCAAAGGAATAACACTCTCTCACCCCTTTTTTCAACTCTAGTAAAGCTGATCGGCAAATGATAGAAAGCTGATAGAAAGCACTGGGCATCTCCTGCATGTGTTGCATGTATACTGCATACATTTAGTTATGTTGACAGTATTTGTAAAAAAAATTTCTATCTTGATTATAACCTATACAAGCTTCAGAACCATCAACTCTTATGAAAATGTTTGCAATTTAAACAAGATTTCATGACTTTATCCCTTGAGTACTGATCACGAGGAATTAAAAACAGCTCCACACATGCTATCCGTGTTCCTTATCAAATAATGCATGGTGATACAAAAGACAGCGTTCGTGTTTTTACTGCATAAAGGGAAATTAGTGCTGACATCAGATAGCAAGCATTTATTCATGCTCAAAAAGCCTAAAACAGCAAAGTCAACTGAGGGCAAACTCAAATCTCATCTGCTGCTGATTTTGATCTGTTCCTCTGGTGTTCTTAACTGGTTTTAACATCTTGAGGAACAGTGTTTGTCAGTTATGGCTTAGCTTGACTTACAAGACATGCAATTAGATTGATTTGGACTCCCCGTTAGTGTGAAAATGTCAAAGCAGGCAGGATGACAGTTTAATAAACCTCTAACCAATAAACGAGATACTCATGAGTTCATGTGACCTTTGTTTATAGGCTTGGTTATAATGGACGCATTCCACAAAAATGTTTTCAGGTGACGTGGGGAGAAAGAAAAGACCTGTTACATCGTAGTATGTGTTTTAGATAACAGAAGGTCAGATGATGTCTATGTTAAAAGTACTTACTTTGGTCGAGAAGCAAAACATTTAATAGACATTTAGAACACTATATACCAAATGTGTTGTTGAACAATGGTCAATTAAATGCTATTGGAACAAGTGTTACTTACAGTGTGTGTAATCTACACATCTTAATTTCTACACATATTTTTACCTGTAAATTACTAAATAAATGCCTGCTGGGATGTTCTCATCTGCCGTTTATGTCAGTTACAGACCAGTGTACCTCAGAATGACCACTGAACAAAGAAGCTGCTGTTGTTGCATTACTGGCTGCCAAAAGATGTCTACGCTGATCTAATGCTTCTCCGATAACAGTGTTCTCTTCAGCTAAACTGAATTCAGCAGTGCCATAATTACAAACCCAGGACTTCATGCCAAGGCTACATTAAGGGAATACAGGAAATAATCAAGCAAAAAATAGCTTAGAATGGTCATTTTTAAACACTTTGCGTTGACTGTAAAAGTTCTAGCGTGAGCAACATAACAGCTTTTTCCAAAAAAGTAGAAGTAATATAAGTAGAAGTAAGTAATTTAAAACTAGGAGAATTTGTATGCATTTGTGTGTGTGTATTAGCTTACCTGTGTGCACACACGCACCTGTGTATGACAGGTAGCACCTGGGCTGGTCACCAGTCAAACAACGAGTTTCTGCAGCAAAAAAGAGAAAGTAACATTGGTGAGATCGGGGCTGAAATAGATGACAGGGAGAACTGAGTTTGGATTTAAATAGTGGTACACTGTCTGCAAAACAGTGGCCTGCTCATTCGTCTCAAAAAACACTCTCTCCGTTGGGGTTATCTGAGGAGACGGCTGAAAAGCCTGGTCTGAGAAATGAGACCTCACCTGAGTCCTGAAAGTCCCATTGGTCATGTTCCCATTATGAACATCATCATGTTTCCTCATTATTTTGTGTAGACAGTCGAAACAATCATCAGGGTTCATTCATGAGTGCAATCTCCAATCATGGGATGAGGTTGGTGTGTTGGGAACTCTTTCAGCATTCAGTGGAACAGATAAATGGATGTAAGTCTTATTTAATGTTCCTACATCGTGCTTCGCAATGTTTCCATACTTACAAAGTGTAGCTATTGCCAGTGGTGTGGTCATACTACAAATACTGTTGAGTGTGATTAGTGAAAGGTCCTAATGGATGTGCAAGTGTGAGTTTTCTGAGTGATAATCTTAAGCCTGATATGAAAATGAAACCTTAAAAGTCTCTTTGAAAAACAGCTACATCACATGGATCATTTTCAGCAAGGTGATGTCTGGAGTTCAGAATTAAAACAAGTTTAGAGGTTTAGAGTGGCCAATTTGAATACTCTAAATTTTGACCTAATATCGTAATTACATCAGCACTCCATTCTAAATGGAGATATTCTGAATCTGAAAATGACGTCATATATAAGGTTCAAAATAAAGTATCTTGATCATGATCTAAATCCAAACGCAGCTAGTTTTCCTAGTGATGATTTTCTACACTCTTCAGGTTGAGAATTTGGTTGATGGTTTTAATGTTCCTAAGACCCTTTGCAGCAATCAAAACTTCGTTGTTGGATTGTTTTTAAAGAATCTGACATGAGTTGCATCGCTCCAGTATCAGTATGCCTTCTTATCATTAGTGTGTGTAATTTGTCCCATTAGGATTCTGTCCCTGTTATCCCAAATATCGTCGCAGGTGGATGCTTTCTTCCACTTTTCACACAGAAACAAGATAAGAAGTTTGGGAGAGCCTCATCTCTATTTTCAAACACTCCTGGCTCCTAAGTGCTCAGTGAACAATCAAGATTCTCTGTTGATAGCATCTCCCCAGCCTGGATTTATCTTGATTACTATCCAAAAACTTGTTTTTCTAATGAGAGCTGGAATTAATTTTCATGCCCCTGTAGTGTGAAGCAGAGTGAAGAAGTGAAGGCTGGTTGGTTATGGATGCACTGAAAAAAACAAAAAGCATAACGTCTTCAGAGACTGAGCTACACGAAGATGGTGACAGGAAGAGAAATCAGAAAGTCCAAGAAGGTGACATAGAAAAACACAATGCAATGAGATGGGTGACGGAGATTAGTCGGTAACAATCAGAGCGGCAGGCCAAGTGAGGAGTGATTGTTTAAATTGTTTTTTAGTTTTTCCCATTGTGCTGTCTCCTTTTGCTGTGAGGACAGTTGTGTCTTTCCGCACGACTCTCCCTTCAAACCCTTTGCATGAAGAATCTTTTGATCATATCTTACAGAACAGCTTTCTCTCCACCCACACCTCTTCCATCTCTCTCTGTGTCTCTCTCACGTCCATCTCTGTGTCTCTCACTAGCCTCCCTCTCTCTAAACACCTTTCTTGCCTGCTCAGCTTTTATCACTTAGATTATACAGCATCATAGATTCAAATTCAGAAAGCCATTAACACTGAAATGACACTAAAACCAGTACAGAATAATTTGTTGTCCCATTGTCTGATCACATCACCTCAGTCATTTTTTGTTTTCCTATATATAATTTAGATTTCTCACCCTCCTCTCTATCTCCCTCTAAACCTCTGTTTCATTTGTTTTTGATTCAATCTTGCAAGCATTAAGATCATTTGTGTTTTAAAGCAGAAACAGCACAAAACATTCTGTACCAAGCACACAGCTAAACACCTTTGTTCTCTTCCTTTCTACATCTCCTCGTTTACACTTTCTCACAATGTAATTCTTACAGCATTTCCTTCAAAAGTGGTAATGAAATGAAATGGAGAATACAGCTTCACTGAAGCTGTCTCCAGTTAGTTTTTGCACTTTGCACAGATCGTCGGCACTAGTCAGACCCCCTTTGGTGGATTTTCAACAGATTCAGCATGTTGGATCAGCAGCAGACCTGTTGGTGAGAGAGACCACTCTGATTGGCCATTCAGCAAAATGAATCACTGCATGAGGAGAGAAATAGACCCCAGTGGCTTTTGCAACTTCTTATATGACACATTTTCAATAAACCATCTGTGGTGAGCAAGGGTGGTGTGAAAATAGGAAGTGAATGCTGCCAAGTGGTGCTTTGTTTACAGTTGTACGTCTGTACGAGTCCTGGGTCTTCTTTTTCCCTGTTTGAATACAGACTACTGCCACTTGCTGGTATAGAGCTTTGTTTTTGACCAGACGTGAGGCAATGCAACAGTCTCTCTCTAGTTCTTTGATGTCGGCTTGGTGCATCACCGACCTATCATCCTTACTTTGCACATGTTTTTTTTACATAAAATACACACTACTTATTGCATTGACACTCAAAATTGCAAATGCACAAAAGCTGTAAAGCCTAGCATCATCTGGTATTGGATGAAAGTGCTAATTTCTAAGAATATTGAGCTATATAAGCAATAAATAATGAGTACTTTTGGGTGTTGAGAGAGTTGATAATTTGAATCACACGTTTTGACCTTGAATATATTCAAACCTTTAGAAATGTATGAAGAAAAAGAACAAAATACATTTAATAGGTCACGCATGGTTGGGATGCAGCACAAAAAAAATCTAATGGCAGGTGTTCAAGTGGATGGTTGAAAATATAGACCCCATTGCGTCAGTGAAAACACAAAAAAACATTCTTAAGTTTAAACAAATTGACAAATTACAGATTTTTAAGCTAACGACACAGAAATGTATTTTATTAAAATGTACAACACAAGCCACATAACAGGCTTAATGCTTAAATTAATGTTGTGTTCACCTTGTCATCACTATAGGTTACTAATTTTGCAGAGAGGTATTTTAGGTTTTAGTGATTTTAATGGCATACTTCAGCGCAGCAGCTTCTACATGTCTGTATTAAGTAATGTAGGGAAATTCTCAGGATTTTAATATAGGTGGAAGTACATTATCAAACTCAGTTATAACACCCAACCGTGTAACATTGCCCACTATAGGCCATAATGGTGTGAACTCTAATAACTCAGTGATTATATTCCCTGAAACACTCACTCATTATTTCTGACATTCTCTAGCACTGCTCTGATGACACGTCACTAAGACATTTTTGTGAATGACAAATTTGAACACGTGGAAAATTAGGAGAAAAAAATGGACAGAAATACAAAAACATTCTTGGATGAGGCCCAATGAACTAAAACCAATATGTGAAGTGTCAAACGTGACCTTTCATATTATATGTACTGTATTATATGTACTGTACTGTATCTATATATATCTGCATATACAGTATATACTGTATATGTCGACTATAACAAATGGCAAATGTCAAACTCATTAGTGTTAAATCATTTCTAGTGCTTTTGATGTTATTTTTAATCACTTCTCGTTCCATGTGCAAATGCATTTCATGTAAAGACACATAATGAAATGTAGTTTTCAGTGCTTTATAATTAGTGGTTAAAGTATGAAATGCTTTCATCTCCTGAACTTCTGGTTTCACTTAACACAGGTGCGTTGATTCCCTGCTTATTGGTCTGAGCTCATTTAGTGTCAAATCACCCCAATGTTCTGACACGCCTTGGTGCATTTCTTAATGTGTTACTTATATTTGTTAATTGGGTTTATGGATTAGAGTCCCATCATACACAGGGGCATAATACACATAAATGAAAAGCAGCCCAGGAATTTGTCATTACGCAGCCCCACACACATCATAGTAAAACTGTCACAACACGTTTTTCTATCCATTAAACACTGATCAATAAAACACAATCTGCTAATTTGTGTTTATATGACTAATAGCTAAAATGATGGCTCTCATTTTCCAAAGTTGCAAGAAAAAGTAAAACAAGTAAAAAAAAAAAAAACTCTTTGCAATTTCTTGGTTTTCTGCAGTTCTGCAGAAAGCAGAATATATTGGTTGCTGGACACCAGATTGGATTAATAGTTTGCTTTTGCTATCACAAATCTTTAAAACATTACAGTTTTAAAACTGAACTAAATTAGAACATATTAAAGGCAGTTGTTATGTCATCTTCTCATCAAAGAAATACTGGTGAGTGATAGGTCAAACTTAATGTAAAGCAGGGACTGTGCTCTGGGAAAGATCTTCATATCTGATCTGCTTCTCTCTGCTGTAGCCACCAAATGACCAGCTAAAGTATAAGGTCACATATAGTGAATAATCTGACATTGAGTTGGAAATCTACATTTTGTTTCTCAAACTGTGTCTACAAACTTCACTAATGCAAACACCACTTTAACTAGATAAGGAAAAAGTTCCTGTCCCTGTATTAAAATATAAATTGTTTTAGAGCAGGCTCCAGTCTTGTGCTTTAAACTTGTTTGTGTATCTAAAATCAATACATTTATCTGCCTCAGTGTGTAGTCTGCATGTCCCTGTCTCACCTGACTCCTAAGCATTTTAATAAATTAGGTCCGGTGTCTGTCTCTGTCGATCTTCCGTTTACTTTAAAGCTTTCATGTTTCTGTTGTCCTGAGTTTCATCGTGAGTTTCTTTCATTTCTGTTGCCTCTCTCTGAAGCTCATCATTAATCCTAATAAAATATTAAAATCCTCAGTCTCAAAAGTTTGACAGTACCAAGTAGTGTAGTAATGTGCACAGTGTTATTTACAGCTATGGACTAACTTTAACACTTTCAGGTGTTGCCTAAATCCATAATACTTGTGGTTACATGTTAGCAGCATTAACATGCACCATTTACAAAGCTAACATGATAAACTGTGTATCCACATGTGTAAATGGCTACTGCAATACTAAAGATTCATACTGAATGACGCAACAAATGTCAAAGACTGACTTCATATGTTCATGTGTTACGAAACAGACAATTATGAACAAATTGCATGTACAGACACTTTACGTAAGTGACATAATAATCACAACTCAGAATATTTGCTACCTCACAACTAAACATATTAATTGAATTTATAAATCGATTAAAATATAATTAAATGGGGCTATCCAAAATAGATTTGACCAAATGATTGTCGGCTGACAGCCGGCCCTGAAGGGGCCCATTCAGCTACCCTGCATGTGCTGCACATGAGGGATCCATATAAGATTACACATAAACAAATTGTGCTGCACTGATTGAAGCAGGTAGTGACAAGGATCCAAGGTCCAAAAAATATTGATCCTAGGATTTTTAGTGGAAGCTCAGCTAGATGACCCCGAAATATACAGTAGATTGTAGGTGTCTAAAGCTAAAAACATTTTTTAACTTTTTTAACTGATGTTAGTTTGTCTTAGGACAAATACATTAGGGGAAAACATGGTAAACATTACTCTTTTTTGAAAAGAGACTTCACTGCTAACTTTAGATTGGAGTTGATTCTGTATTTTAAATAAAGCAAATATGGAAATCCAACAGAAAATTGAGAATGCAGTTTTATTAAGTTGTCCAGTGTTTAGAAAACAGTAGTGCAGTTTTTGGTCTTACTGGACATTAAAAAAGGTAACCAAATATAAGCGAAAACCCTCTGAAATATGTTTCTTTAAAGTAATGCCCAATCATAATTAATTTATTAAAATGCCTTAT
The DNA here is from genome assembly GCA_032353495.1 of Ctenopoma kingsleyae. NCBI lineage: Eukaryota > Metazoa > Chordata > Actinopteri > Anabantiformes > Anabantidae > Ctenopoma > Ctenopoma kingsleyae. The sequence continues at coordinate 2,856,113 of JAUBNQ010000001.1, read as the reverse complement.
TACATGTTTAATGTTTCAGAGCTTTATTCTGAAGGGCAAACTCTGTTTCATTGTTTGGCTTTTTTCTCCTTTCTCATTCCTGGGCCAAATGATGATGTATGTTGGACCTCAGGACTCAAACTTGCTGGTTCTCATTACAATGTCTAATCAGAGGCTGATTTATACTTAACGTCCCAGGTGAAATAACTAATTGCAGCTACAAGAACTGAAAGCTGATCGAAAATCTGCTTTCCTCTGAGAATGCTGGTTTGGCAGATGAAGCCATTGGAACGTTATGAACATTTCAAAGACCATAAATGTACCATCTGTTTGTTGTCTTGCATTGATTAGAACCATTGGAAAGCGATTCGCAAGCAGGTCAAGGGTCAATCACAACCACCAGGCTTGACCAGGCTGACAAATAGGCACATAAATAGAACAATAGGTGTCCATTAGCAGTAAAACCTCAGCTCATCAGCAGTCTAATTCCAATAACGCCTGGGTAAACAGGGCGCTAAATTAAGACACTTTGTATGTTATCTGTAAATGGAAGATCTTTAAGACTTCCAGTGAAACAGTGATTGTTCATTTCATAACCATGACGAACCACACATTCCCAAACCAAGTATTTTATTGTGGTTAGTAAATGCTTTCCTTAACTGTACTATGAATGTACCATCAGTTATTTACTGATAATAATAAAGTCCAGTGCATGCTCCGGTGGTGTAAAATACTAAAATTATGACATTGCAGTTACTTTATACGGGGTTATTTAAACAGAATGAACCGATTACGAAGCCTTATTTCTCAGTCCCCAAGCATCTTCACAGAATGAGTCAGTTACCATTTGAAAAAGTAGGTTTCTAAGTTTTGAATAGTTGCCAAGGCGTCATTCCCGCCTCAATGCTCAGTTGCTTCTTTACACTCAAAATGGCAACACCTCAGCAAAAGGTGTTCTGCGTTCTTGAGTGCGCAAAAACTAATTTTATTGTCACGGTGCAGCATGCTGACATTTTCCTGTATGGATATGTTAAAGATAACTAACCTGGATGACCTTACACATCAAATAATAACAGTGGTCAACTCAGTGGATCGTGATATATATCTCATATCGCCTTGATGTTGCCCTTGCTGCAGGTGGTGGCCACACTGAACATTGTATGACAGGATTACCAGTGGAATACTTTTCCTTAATAAAATATGGTTTCATGAAATCCGTTCAGTTCTTCTTGAATAACCCTGTATACTGAAACATGTTACAGAAAAGGTAACATTATTATATTGCACTTAAACCATTTGTGTCCCACAACTTTTAACACTGTTTTTTTTTACAGTAAATACATCTAGTAAATAATTAATTCAATTAAAACAGAGCTGCAAATATGCTGAAACAGATTTTTACAACCAACTACATCAGTTACAATTCCATATCTTAACCCAGCTACGTAGCAAGGTGGTGTTCCAAGACAACTGTTTTCCTTTGTGCTAACATGGCTTTGGTGCTTTGAGCGGACTGGCCGAAGATGCACTGTGTAATGGCAGCCATTTTCAGATACAAAGTCTATTAAAGAAAAGGTGTGACGGCTGTCGCAAGATATTAACCGACTCTTTAACCTGTCAACATCTGTCACTGGATCAGCGAAACAGCTGACACCTTGGCTCTATGAATACTTTGATGTCTGATGTTTTCTGTAATTAACCGTAGCACAGTTTAGGTGGCACGGAAAAAAAGACCTGTGACAGTGAGCCATTTAAGTCACTGAAGTGTGGCAAATAGAACAAATTGAACAATATTTCAACTGATGGCAAAAGTATAATACATATAGGAGAATGAGGTAGAAAGAAATCCCCCAAATCTCTTTGACAATACAAAAGTGACAGCAGTATCAGGTAGGAGTATGTGTGATCAATAAAACAGACTCAAGTTAAAGTCCTCTGAGTAGCTGTGTCACTTTTAAGAACATCTCATCCATGATATATTGGCATCTTTGATGGTGAGTTCATCAAGTGGTCAGAAGATGGAAAACTGGTAACTTCCACGGCTACAAATAAACTGCAATGAACTGAACATGCACAATTAGTACAGTTTTGAGGTTCTTATTCTCTTTCTGCATTTGTAATTTCCATTCAGCACAACTTCGACTACGTTTCAGAGGGAAATATTGTACTTGCCAGATATGTCTGTGGTGTGGATGCATTTGACGACATATCTTTTGTAGTGTAGACATTAATATGGAAAATGGAGGGAGTAGTTATTGTTTTGGTGAGAGTGTGCTGATTTCATAATGGCAGCGCAGTGTAGAAGCGCTGAGAGGGAGAACTGGGTGGAGCCGAATTGATTGATTTCGAGTCTGCTGAGTTGCATATTGTAGCTTTAACTGAGTACTTTTTGTTGCCTAAACCTAACCATATACAGGACTGTATATAGACAAACTCAGGTCTGTGGTATGACAGGTGTGTGTTTTGTATGCATGCCATCCACCTTGACATCTCATTTTGACCCCACTGCCATCAGCAGATGGAAGAACTTAATAAATATTGGGTGTTGTGTTGTAGATTAAGTACTATTTGTACTTTTGCATAAGTAAAATTTTGAATGCAGGACTTTTACTTGTAACATCTGACTATTTTATTCCCTTTATTCCCTTTCTCTGTGTGATATCTCTACAGGCTTTTATACAATCTCTTCTTTCCTCTCCCTCCACCTCTCTTTTTACAAGAACCTCATCCATCCCCATCATCTCTTATCCCTCCATCCCTCTCACCCTCTATTCCCCTCACCCCTTCCCATGACTGAAACCCCTCTTCTCTGCTCAGCCCACCTCCCTTCATTTTTCTTCCACTCCGTTACCTGTGGTCCACAACAGGACTGGCACGACTCTCTGTCCACAGGGAGTCGGCTGTGAGACCTCAGGCCATATGCTACAAGAGGAGAGGAGGGGGGAGGGTGAGAAGAACAGCCATGTTATGAAGAGAAAATGAGGCATGGAAGGAAGACGGAAAAGGGGAGTAGAGAAATTAATTCAGTGTTGGGAGGATGAAGAAGGAGATGGGGAAAAGTGAAAAGACAGAGAAAAGCAAACATGAAAATGAAAGCATGGTAAAGTATGGTAAAGTGTGAGGAGGACATGGTTTATGCAAATATGTGATGTTTGATGTTTAATTAATGTGACATAAATAGGGTTAACAGGCTAAAACTGGGCTCCAGCTCTTATTGTCAGTGGGACAGATTTACTAAAACTTGGAGCCTTTTTTGGATTTTTGTGTGCAGGTGTAGCATGTTCTGCCCTAAATGTGCTGTATGCACCAAACCGTCTTTGTATGCTGCAGTCACAGTTTGCGCGTCATTTGTGCAGGTTTTTGCATTGTGCGTCTCACTCCTCATTGCATATGCAGTTAAAGGTCATGTAAATAACTGTATTCAGAATTAATTGAGGTTACATCCACGCTACTCGTTTTTCCTCTCCACTGTTGCCTAGTGCTTGCTCAAGTGGGACAGTTGGGTTTTCTACAAATCTTTTGTGTAAGGTCATAAACCTTACACTGTAAAGAGCCTTGAGATGACTTATGTTGTGATATGGCGCTATACAAATAAAATTGAATTGAATATACATTTTACAGGGAAATTCATTTATCTTTGAAAAAGAGGTAGGAAACAAAGACGGGATTTACAAGAGCTCCGAGTAGCTGTACTTGTAGATATGCATTTGCATAAAGCATAGGCTTTTACATAACAAAAGCTGATTAAAAGGAAGGAAAATGAAGACTTCAGGTAATTTGACTGCATTTACCTCAATCCTCAACAACACCATTTCCACTTCTCCTTGCTCTGAGTTGTTGGCTCTGCCCATATGTACATACTGTGTGTATTTCCTCATAACAAAATGGTTACATGCTCAGTAATACCTCAGCAGTTTAGAGGTTGGTATTTCAACCTAATGGACAAACATTAGGTTGCATTCCTAATAATGTTTTGGGACCAAATTACAACAGTTTGAGTGCAAGACATTTCTGAGATGTGCAAACATCCTAAAATGTCCTGTTCCTCACAAAGATAGAAGCCCACTACAATATGAGCGTTAATTTTTCTGTGCCTGTTAAGACAAAGCTACATTAAACTTTCCATTAAGCTCCCAGTATCTCTGACTCTTTTCATCTGTTGTCTCTCTCCTCTTCTGTTTCACATTATCTCTCTCTCCCTCATTCACCATAGCTAGTACACACATTTCTATTTGCTGTGTTCAGATGAGTCCAATCACTGTTCCCCCTGCAGTCCAGAGAAGCAGCTAGCCTTTCATCTCTCGGACTAAGTCATTAGCTCTGCTGGGCTACCAACAGGGCAACAGAAGTCATAACAACATCAGCATTTAATCACACACGTATCCACACAGGCTGCATACATCGACAGTCCTGATGCATCTATTTAAACCCTAATCAAACCAAATGGCTCATAAACACATTCATAAACATGTGCACACACTTGCTGTGCACACCAGCATGCAGAGAAACTGCATGCAGCGGCCTCGTTGCCTGGTAACAAAACTTACTTTAGGAAAATAATGTCATTGAATTAAGTGATGAGAAGATAAGGAGCTGTGGAAAAAATGAGTCAGAGAGAGCGGAGAGAGAAAGAGATAAAATATATGATTTTGAGACACCAGTGAATGAATATAGTATGGACTGAAATATGAAAATAATCTTCAGTGAGCATTTTAAAGTTTGTTTTAAAAACTCAAGTTGACATTAAGATAACTTTTTCCAAAATACTGTATGTGCTCTTTTCCTGCGTTGTGTGTACTAAACACTTGGAACTATCATTTTCAGAAGACTTGGCTGGAATTTATTTTCTATTCGTGACAGACTTGGTATGCATGATGTACTTAAAACTTGTTCTTGAACTGTACGTAAGCTGAAGGTCTAAAATCAGATGTTATATAGACACTGGTGCAAGAGGACACACTCAGTCAATGTCTTTAACAGTTTTAACACTTTAAAATTAAAATGATGTCACCAGAAGGTTTAGACATGATTGAGCACGATTTAAAGCGTGACCAAGAGGTTAGGTTAAGGTTAGGTATCTCTACTGTTGGGTAGGTAAGTACACGTACACATCAGTTATAACCACAGACAAACAGTGGAATTTGCCCGAAAAGACTTTTTGAACGACGATTTTGAACTGAATCAGATTCACAGCTGAACTGCCGTATCGATTTGGTTTTGTGTGTGTGCCAGTTTCACAACTTTTTTTTTAATCTTTGCACCCCACACGCACCCACGCACAAACAAACACACAGCCATGCAGACAACCACACAAACATACACAATACATTTAATTTTCGGTAGATGAAACTCACACCAATGTACTAGTATTTAAAACATTTCTAACTCATTGTTTGGCTTCACAAATATTTATAGACTCTATTTTACTCACAGTCACACACACACACACACACACAAGTTAACCAGATACTCCGTTGCTGTACATTTGAAGTCTCACTATTATAAAGTAATTCTCCAGAGCCAGGCTTTGAGCCCCAGGTGCGAATGACCTCTCCACAGCCCTCCATTCCCATCATGACCCTGTTACTCTCAGGGGGCACTGCTCTTTGATTCAGTCAGAGCTTCCAGTCTCACTAATTGGCTATTTGGCACGACAGATGACTTTTAATTTATTTAGACGGATGTTAATTGGAAGTCTTTGGGAAGCAACAACTCACAAGCTCAACAAGGAATACCAGAGGGAAGAGAAAAGTGAGGGAGTGAATAACAATTATATGGATGGAGTTACTCTAAAGGGCACTGGTTGGATTCCCCAGGCTGGTTAGGTGATATATTTGGGGAAGAATGAAGAAGTAACTAGCTTCTTGTTTTTAAAGTGCCACTGAGAACAGCTAAGTTCATTTTTTATTCTAGTGCTTCAGTGGTGCAAACTAAAACCGTGTAGGAAAATGTGTACGTGCAAAGTTTTAAATGCAGTTGTCGAAGGCAGATATGCGATACAATTTGTTCTTCTCCAAATATGACAAAAACCACTGTTCTGAATTCATGTAGTTACAGTTATAGTTTGGGTATTTCAAATGGAATTGACAGAAAATTGTTGTTTAAAAGCTACTAAATTATATTCATAATCTGTTTCTAATAGCTGAACACAGGTTTGAATTTCAAATTAAAAACTCATTGCTCAAATATGCTTGGTGAATTTCAGATGCAACTCAAAATCTGAATATGAAAACCAAAGAAATGTGAGCGGTTGGCGACGACATTTAAATGATTTTACTCATTTCTGGTTGTCTGATTTCTAGCATGAGCAGTGAGTGGTTCAGATTTGGTAGACAGATGGCTGACACTTCCTTTAAGTGACTGGCACTAATGCAGGAAATATGTCATGTTTCTTCTTGCTCTCTTTGGTGTTTCTCATCTATTGTAAAACTATCTGGCAGAACACATGAAAACAGAGCACCACTGAGATAAAACAGAAAAGAAAGTGCCCTTTCCACTGTGAGCAAAATGATTATCTATTGTAACACAGGAACAGCTGAATCTGCTTGAAGTCTTGAACTACTAACATCATCATTCCAACATCATCATGCCAAGGTATGGAATAAATGGTCCAGTTTCCTTAAAATATTCAAGCAAGCAAAAGACACAAGCGAGAGACATATGAAGAGGTGGTGCCAGAATAAGCATGAAAGAAAAGGTTCCACGTGTTTATGCTCAAACATCTGTATTAAGTCTCTAACATAAAGGCAATGTTTACTAGAGTGGATGTTTCACAGTATGATTATGATTATGATTTACAGTATATTCAGTGTCTTGTCCAAGAACACCTCAACATGTAGCCTAGAGGAACTGGGCATTGAAATTGAATCACTCACCCTTTATAGATGACTATAACACTGTATATTCAGTACAGTGAAAGAACTGTGGTTTATGTGGAAGCATTTCCAGTGTGACTGATTTGATTACAAAATGAATGATGTACTTTTTAATTCAAATGTCCTCCTCTCCCAATCTCTACTTAGTATCCAGTAGAGGGAGCTCTGAGGTGATGTGCATCTACTCCACCCTCCTCCCCATCTAATACAGTAGTTATGAGTGGGAGAACTTCCCAGGCAGCATCCTGACCAGCTCAAACTAGATTTTGGGTGCCCACTCCAACAAGGGTAACCACCACACAGTCAATGTGGCACCACCACCACTCTGAATTTTATTGTGCAGATGTGCCATGCCATCCCCAGGCAAGATGTCGCCCTGGGCAGCTGCATATGTCGCTCAAACCTGAATCCACTGCTGCGTTTAGTATTTGCCGTAGTTTATTTAACTGTTTAGACCCTTGATTTGTTAAGGTCAGGTTAAGGTTAGAAGAAAGCTATTTACATTTTAAATGGAGGACTGTGTTAGATGAGTCAGATCTACTGGCTTCACCAGGCCAAGACCTCCAACATATATTTAAACATTCTTCAGCCAAGTGTGAAGCAGATGAAATAAGACTCCTCACCTCCACGGTATGGTGTATTGACCCCTTCAGTTTAAGTTGCCTCAAGTGAAGTATCGCAGGGTCTTGTTCACAAATTTGGAATTCGAGTAATGACTAAGGTATAAGATCTCCACAGTGATCCAGTGATGCTTAAATGAGACGTTGTCCTTGACCAGAGTAGGGATTAAAGGTAGCTATTAACAGTTGATTGATCTAGCTATTTGTATGTAGCTTTAGTTTAAGAGACGTGGTAATTGGGCTATGCAATTTCCTCTTTTTAAATGAAGACAAGAAGACAAGCAGGAAACTTAATGGCAGCAAATTCAGAAAGACACATTTCTCAAAAAAGATGCATGTAGTGAGATGTACACACATACTGCGACACTGTCTTTGTGTACAGTATGATACATTCTTCTTTCAGAGACCTAAACTTTCTCAGTACACGTACAGTACACATCCGGATTTCTTTACAGACAGTGAATGGGTGATTTTTAGAGGGGAAAGGGGAGAATAGTGAAAAATGGAAAGAAAAAATGTGATTCAAGAGGAGGTGATATGAAGGATAAGAAAGAAAGGGGAGAGAGGGTGGAAGTGACACAAAGAGGGAAGT
>JAUBNQ010000001.1:2832059-2847947 GCA_032353495.1 Ctenopoma kingsleyae | reverse complement strand
CACAAGGGGAATAATAATGGGCTCACACACAAACATAAACACGCACACACACATACAAACTGTACTGCTACAAACACACATATTCTTTATTTATACTGTGAGCTAAGCTGATAAAAAATGTGGTCTCGCTCATCAGATCACAAAGCAGGAAAAGCTGGTTTGGGATCGTTCGTAGCCTGCTGAGTTTGTGCATTCTGCCACAGACTGACAACATAATCTCTTTGTCACTGTGGATTCTGTTTCCATTGAACTGTTGGAGAATTCAGGATTCTGAACTGATGTGTCGGTTTATGTTTTCTGCACTGCACGTCTTGTTGTAACACTGTTGTTCTTTGTGCTGACATCTTGGCCAGATATTTCTTGAAAAGGGGATTTTAGTGTCAATGAGAGTTTTAAACCTAAACCTATATAAACTCAACCAAACAGTGATGTACAACTGTAACAGTTATGACAACTGGTCTTACCTTTGGCATAAGGCTTATATGTCAGCATTATTTGATGCCATATGGTAAGAACAAATTCTGTATAGCTGCTGATTGGACTTTTGTTTAAGGTGTCCTGTTACACAGTTTTAACTGATACTATCTTGCTATGGCAGACAGCGAGCCAAACAGAAGAGGGCCATTTTCCAGCCTTTTTCTTTCTGTTTTATTGGTTCCAGTGATCACATGTAGCCTCTAATACTGCATTTCCACCACCTGCCACCCTATTTCTTCTTTCTCGATATGTAGCCACTGATGTCAAGTACTTACAATATTTGAAGGCCATATGAATACACACATATTCCTGCTGCTCCCAACTATTTACACTTGGTTTTACCATGTTTCTCGATGAAATCACAGGTGGCCAGCTGAGATACATCACTTGTCCAAATACCTGGATCTGTCCAGCAGACCACTTCTGTTCACATTTCATAACTGCTCCCTCATGTTGTAACATCCTAGCCTGGGGGCTCAACCGATCTTGGTGCCAGCTTATACTTTAGCGCTGCCCAGCTGTGATCCGATCACCCAAGATGCATTTTAAAACCAAATGTGAACAGCGTCTTTGATCAAGGTACAATTCTCCTGCTGGGTTGCTATGACAACTGTGATGTTGGCACCAAATTTGCGTTTCCATAGTGCCAAGCTTTGACAGATCGTATATCAAATACTGCAACTGACATTTTAACTGACGTTATTTAGTTGTTTACATGCAATAATCTACATATCCAGGCACTGTGTTGCAAAAAATGGCAAAAATGCCTCAAAATGATTAAAATGGTGAAAGTTTGTCTTCATGCCTACCAATGTTTTACACATTTCGGTTTTGAATTGCACTCAGTCTTTGAAATCAACATAGGTTTTGGTTAGGAGGAGCTTTCTGAAGTCTAATGCAAGTTTAAAGTCTGAAAAAATAGTCCTGATTCTATCATCAGTGCTAAGTGTTTCAGCTTGGACTTGGGGACGTAACATTTTTAACAGAATGCCTTTGTCGCAAAGCGAGGCATAGATTTTGATTGACACTGGCAAATGTAGAGACCAGTGTTGCGGGACCATTTTAATGTATCTCTATTGCAATTTCCCCAATTCCTTTGTGGAAGTGGACCAATGTATTTCTGTGCTCTCAGTCCACAGCCCATTCTGTATTTACAGAGAGAGTAGATAACAGAGAACTAAACATAGTACTAGATTGAGAGACATAACTGTATGTTTACAGTGACACAGGCCTGACATTTCATCTTTCAGAGCTGGCACTGTACCTAAAACCTGATGTTTACTGATTTTATCATGGAGCCAGGCTGACTCTTCTGTGCCAGAAAAACTACAAAATCACCAGACTTGCAGAAAACTGGAAAAGACCAGTTTCCACCAATTTGTATCATGCATCTCATACATAGATGATGAACAGATATTTCAAGGCTACAAGCCCAGAAAGAATAATTCTTACAGTGAGGTCAGTTGGGGATCCAAATAAAATAAAGATGATCTCCTCAGACTTCACTGGCATGAGTGACTTTGTTTATGTTTAATGTGGACAATAATTACATCAACTCTCTTATTTGCCATGTGCAATTACAATAACATTTGTTGAAATGTTTTATTGTTATAGCTGCCTACTCACTTTCTCTTAAGATGCTCAGGGTAATTTGTGCAAAAAATATTTAAATTGATTAACATTGTTTCTGTGGCAAAGTGGTGTATTTTATTGCTAATCTGTCTTTGAGCTCTGTCAGTGGATCTTTTGTACATTTGCTCTTAAAGGCATGTTAACACGTCTGCATTAAAATAAATCTATGTCAGTGTACAGGCTTAAATAATGGGATTCATATGTTTCAGTGCAGTAAATAACAATGCAAGGTGAATATATGCAGAATGACCACATGACATGTGACAAGTTTCAAAAAATTAATGTGCAACTCTAAACCAAAAATGAAAATTCTTATATTTTCACCATATTTATCATAAAGAGGCTAATTTCAGCAAAACACCTACTTTAAATTCATAGTGTTCCTCTTTCTCCCAGTTGGGAACCTTAAAGTACAATGCGAGTCTTCTACTGTTGGACACTGCAAAGCTCTGCTGGGACAATTAGAAGCTGAGGGAAAAGAGAATGTGTCTCATTAACTTTCACTTTATAATTGGCTCCCATCTTGTTTGGAATTTGAAATAGCAACTTTCCTTTGTGCTTGCCCCCCAGTACACCGCACGCTCATTCTACTATTAAATGGATTTTTTTTTTTCTTAAAAAAGGTTATTCTGGGCACATCCATGGGTGTAATTTGAAAGCACACTCATTAGGGAATACTGCCTGTTTGTTATACATAATTGAATTTCTAATGCTCTAAAAGCAAGAAAAAAAAGTTCACACACCAGGTTTTCTCTGAATCTTACCAACTAATTATAGCATTTTCTCACTTGACTTAATATTATTTGGACAATGATTGTATTTATAGTCATTAACCAGCAGTGTGAAAACATCTGTTTCAATACGAATCGTAACATTATACAAAATGCCATCACATCCACAAAATTTTGGAAAATACAGAATAGTTGATGCTGTCTCTCAACTTGCATGTCCATGTCTTTTGTTGTCTTCATTCACTGTTTTATATAATATGATTAGTAATTGAAAATACTCACTGAACTCTTGACCTTAATTATGTGTAACTGGACTGGATGCTTAGAAATGTCAGACCTTTGAATCATCAAAGAAAATTTGACTTGTAGGTGGTGATTCAGAGGTCTGGTAAAAAGGCAGAAAATGATGTTTGCACATTAACTGATACCCCAACTTTAAAGTAAAATGCAAAGACCATTAACTGCAATGGAAAGCTACATTTCAAATTTGAAAGGTAGAATATGAGATGTACAGTATGTCTGTGATGCAGAAATCCAAAGGGAGCCATATTGAGCTAATTAGGCATAGTATGGTGATTTAAGAGAAGACTCTTGTGCCTCCCAAGCTAATTATCCAGGTCTCAGTAAGTCTAAACCTTCCCCTTTTCTCTCTGCCAGTCTCTTCCTCCATTTCCTGCTTCTTCCACATTCCTTCTTTCCATAAGTCTTTTTTTTCTCCATCTGTGGCCTCTTTTTACTGCTCCCTCTTATTTCTTTTTTTCTGCTTCTGCTCTAAATGCTCTTCCTTTCTATACTATCCAATATTCTCTACCTTTCTCTAAGATCTATCTCCTGTTTTCGCAAAATTTGTTTTGCTTAGTATGCCTCTAAGGAACTGTAGGAATTTCATTAGGCTTTTGTGTGTGTGTGTTTGAAATGCCCTTGTTTCTATGCAGACTGCAGGTTATCATTCCTGCTAAGATTTTTTTATTTAAAATTTCTTTACATATTGTAAGCCACTTCTATGGCTTTCTTTACATTTACGAGTTCTAAGTTTATTTAATGCTTTGCTCAGAATGCATGGATCTTTTCCTCAACGTATCATTTTAAGGTAGTTGTGAAGTTGTTGTGAAGCAAAGTGTATAGTAAAGTTTGGAGGTGAGTGTGGTGCTTTGATGTCTATGCAGGAGAAAGGAGTTTGTGTTCCAAATACTGAATGTGTTCCAGTACACCAGTCAGGTTACCATAATAATACCAGTTCTGGTCAGGGTTGCACCATAGTAACATGTCCACAGATACAAGTTGGACAGTACTGTATGACTGTTTTAATGAGACATAAATAAGACATTGGCCACTGGTCAACTAAATGTCAGAGTGTAACACAGGACGTTTGTCCATTTCTCACTTCCTACAACAGTCAACATTAGTCATTCCCTGATCTCAACAAAGTGTTCAATTGTCTAACAGTAAATATATATTAAGCAAATTTTATCTGCCATAATCCTGCCATAATTGTTCCCTAACTTTCAGTTGCCATGCACACATATTGTAGCAAGCAAGAGTTTTTAAAAACATTGGCATCGGACATCAATTTGGGACAATAGAACTGCTTAGAAATGACATTCATACACAGCCGTTTACATTGGGAAAATATATTTTTGTGACACACATTGCCACCTGGATTATGATTTTCCTCAAGATACCACCATCAGACATTTATATTGTACATGTAGTGTGTGTGTGTGTGAGTGAGAGAGAGTCATTTGTTGCTAACCTTGTTCACTTGGTTATTCCTCCAGCATTAAAAACTGGGACAGTATAACATCATGAAATCTGTTGTAAAGATTAGCATCATTATTGCATTAAAAATGATAATACAGAATAGAGATATTGAATAAGACAGAAAATCTGATCATTTTTGTTCAAAGTAAATGCCAATACATTAATCCCCCAATCTGGCCACTACATCCTTTTCTCTTTATTGTACAAATGTCACTCATCTTCCTGCATTGGTAGCAACTGTGTTCACTGAGCGTAAATCATTAATGTTGATTAACTGAATAATTTGAAGGTGACAGGCTGTGACAAAAATGTAACACTAAGCTGGTTTTCAGTCCACAAACATTCACTTATTGCATGTCTACGACACCCTCTCTTGCCTGCTTCGCTTCCCCTTTTCCCTCTGTGAATCTTCAATCCAACATCCCCCCACTGTCCCTTGCTATATTAGCGTCTCCCTCTGTCTTCCATTAATGCATGTTTCCAGAATCCCTTTAGCTCCTTCCTTCCCTCCTGTTTTGCTTTTGCCTATCCACTCCCTGTGGTCCCCATTACAGAGGAGAACAGAGGATGTTTTTTCTTTTTTTTCCTCGGGGCAGCAGTGATCAGGTGCTGTTAAGGCTTGGAGCCAAGAACAAAGCTTTACATGTATGCACATATCATATTTATAGGCATTAACTGCAACAAAATGCATGTGAATAAACATAACACACACAATAGGGCTGTTCAAAATTAAATGCCCTGTTCAAATGTTAATCAGCCTGCCTATTCATTAAATAGCACAATTCATGCATCCTCAGCCTTTTTTGATTTTTATGCAGATCACATATGCATGCACACTTCTCTCCATCATTTGGATAGCTTTCAATAAACCTGCAGCTGTCCATTCCATGCACCATATTCTGTTAGCATCTAGTACATGTGACTTCTTAGAAATTACATTAAAACCATGACTTTTTATAAGAGTAACCAAATGTTGATCCTTCTGCAAATCATCTTTGACCACATAGACTAAAACATGATTTCAACTTCTTTTTAAAATAATGAACATTTTCAGTAAATAATATTCTATGCACATGGAAATAATGCACATGGAAAGTCGCCCACATATACACGCATTCTTGCTTTGCACTGACTCACAAAAGCTCCAGGGCTTGTCCTGCGTGTAATTATAATGTTCAGTAATACTAACAGCCCCTGGTGCTCTTCAATTGTGTGCAAGTATATAAGCACAGGCACATGTGTCTTTGTCCATCCATGTGTCCATATTGTGTGTGTGTTTGTGTGTGTCTTAGTGCATGGATGTGTGTGTAATGAAGATAGGGAGCTTCATTTATACTGGTCATTAACGGGTGCTTAGAGCTGAGCCAGCAAGAGCATGCCACTAGGCTAAATGAGACACCAAATGGAAACTCTTTTTCTTTTTCTATTGCAACGTCTCTCTCCCTCTCCCTCCCCTTCTGTCCATTTATCTCTGTCCTTCTCACTGCACTTTTTCTATCTCTTGAGACCCTTTTTTTTCCTTCATTCAATATGATATTAGTGGAGAGGTTTGAAAGAGGACAGGCAAGGGTGAAGAAAGGAAAGGAAACATGGAAAGAGGGTGAGAATGAAGAGAAGAAAGCATGAGGTGAGGGAGGAATGGATGGAAGAAAAAATTTAGAAATTGAGAAAAATGAATAGAGGAGGAAGGACAGGGTCAAAGGATAGGATGAAAGCAGAGAGAAATTCATGCGAGAACAGAAAAACAGAAGGAAACATTGAAGATAAAAGATCTAAGCACAGCAGGACAGAAGAGGTTAAATCAAACAAAATCAAAAGAGTGCGTTTGACAGGTAAAGAGCACAAAGATGATGGGTTAAGGCAGGGGGCCAGCAGTTTATTTTCTTTTATTTGTTTGTTGCAGTGCACATCATCATAATCTAAATTTCTCTCTCTCTGGAGCTTTTGACCGGCTTGTGAATCAGTGTTGTATCCATCAGTTTCATGTTTTGTGAGGCTCTTATGCTGTGATTTTATATATTTTTGTTTTCTTTATATATCACGTAGAGCATCTTGATTATTAACCCTCTGATATATATCTGATGGTAAGAGTTCAGTATTAGTTTTATTAAATAATGCATGTCTAAATTGTCATCTCGTAGACATAGCCTCAGGGAGGGAGGGCACATGGGAATGAACTAATGACTTCATGTGTGTGATTAGGCGTAGGGAACATAAATAAACATGTTGTGTGTTGAAGTCAGTTCATTCTTTCTGTATTAAGGCAGACTCTTTCTCTAACCTTAACCAGATGCAGTGAGTCCCTAAACGATGAGTCCCATTATGTTAATAGAAGATGTAATCCAGTTGTAACTAGGTTCCCTACAAAAATGTATATGTGGTTGCAATTTAGTGTTATAGAAACATAACATTTAGTAGAGGTTTGATGCAAAAGTAATACAAATGAACATTGTGTAGGGTTTAATTATCCATAGCTTGCTATTGTGTGTTGTTGATTCTCTGTATTACCTGCTACAACAACCCAGTTTCAGTATAGAAAAGTTTTCCAGGCTGAAGCATGGGTCTGGTCTTTAGAGACAGGAAGGAGGAAAAGGAAGAAGAGGAGATGGGGGAATGAGATGAGAGGACGGAGGGAGGACTTTGGTCCCCATGAGGGCAGAAGACAGACGAGAGTAAGGGATAAACAGAGGAAGTTGATAGTGGAGGGCCTGGTCTTTGGAGAGTAGTGTAATCTGAAAGCAAGAGACCAGCCTCAGGATGGACCAGCTGATGAAATCTGACAGAAAGAAGGAGGAAGAAGGAATAAAAAGAGCGAGAAGAATGGAGGAAAACCATAAGGAACCAGTGATGGATCATTAAAAAGGCATGCTTGGATGTCTTTCTTTTCCTATTTCTGATGTTTCTGTGTGTATTTCCTCATTGTGCTTGCATCCCTCTTGCCCCCTGTTGACTCTGCTTGCCTTACTCGCTTACTATTACTATTGCTATTTCCATTTCCAACCAGCAGGAAAAGTCTTTGTATGCCCTGTAGAAATCCTGATAGGAGGGCAGATTTCTACTTCTCTAAAGATTGCCTCAGAGTGCGAGACCATTCAAAGCACATCTCGTAAGGGCTGTTCAGCTTTACAAATACAGAAAATTGTAGTTATTGTGAAGTCCCATGTACTAAACACTGGGCAAAGAATCAGGTACATGCTGTAACCTGATTCACCAGCATCTTGAAATTTGGAAATTCTGCATTAACACTTACAAACAGGATGAAAAAGGGAGAATCAAGAATGATTACTGTTTACCAAAGCAAGTGCCAACAATAAATATCTTTTGTTTGTTATTATTAGCAAATCCTACGACTAAGCCAAAATCAGCATTTAACTAAAAACTAAAAAGTAGAAATTGCCCTCTGTTCTAGATCTGTTCCATTTTCATCCAAAAAGTATGAATAAGACTTAATGCCTTTAAGTCGATTGGCATTTTTCTTCATAGAGTCAACATTCTTTTATTTAATTTTAGTTTATTCCTACCCAACATGAAATTGCCCAACACAATACTCCTAGCAGTCAAAAAGCCATTGAGGTATTATTGTTTTGGTCTCCTATTGAGTCACTGACACAAAGTAAAATAAAGGGAGAGGTGTGTTAGACGTGGACATAATTTATAGAGGAAATTGCAGTAGCAAGTGGCATGATCAGCATGCTAATAGTAAGACATATGAGGTTATTACGGCTGTACTGTACTAACAGGTTGTTATGCCATAATGTCAGATAATGGCACTTGTTTTGTCCTTTGGCGTCACCTCTGACCCCATGGGAATAATGGTGGTTGCATTTAAGGACCTATTGTTATGACAATGCTTGTTGCTGTGGAAACATCAGAGACTGGTTGAGGTTAGGCACAAAGACAACTGGGTTAGGTTAGGTGAAGATATAAAGTAGGTGTCTTAATAGATCTTCGTAGGTATCTTAACGCATTTTAATAGATCAATCTCCTTGTTCTGCATTTATGTCAGCAATGATGATAACTACTCCTCTAGCTTGTTGGTGCCACCGTTGCAAGAAAAACATTTTACGAGTCAATCAACTTTAAAAAGCTGTGTGAAAGTCATGTCAAGTAGGCTTTATTGTACATCCTGTACTGTATGCAGATACTTGTCACGCTTGTCTCAAATAAAGCTGCCTTTATGAATGTTGGGGGCTGCACAATCCAATATATACAATATTGCAGTTTGTATTTAAAATGCCAGTTGTGATACTGATGGCTTCCAGTTGTATTGATTTCAATATACAGGGCCCACTCATGTTGAATGGGTTCAAGTGCGTGATAGTGGGGAGTTGTTGAAGGTTATGGAGTTTTAATGACTTTTTCTGCAGTTTTCTTGTGAGATACAGGACCTTGTTAAATAACACATAACTTCAAAAGTCAAAGTTCTCCAATGCTCCATCTGCCTTCTAGTTTATCAGTCAGTAAGACATCCTAGCAGACAGTGAACTTGGCCAGCACCAAGACATAATCATACACACGAATGTCTACACACACATCCACACACGCCAATAATCCAGTGTTTGTTATGTTGTAGCTGATAGGCTGTGCCTGGTCAGCGCGGAGACACACAGTCCACATTAGATCTGGATGGCTGATCTCCCTTACCAATTTACTGGACATCTCTCTCTGACTCTCACTCACCCCCTCTTTCCAGCCTCTATCTATAAACCTTTTTTCCATCTCTCTCTGTCTGTCTATGTCCTTTCTTCATGACTGTTTGCAGCCTCTTGTCTTAGCAATAATAAATCAGGCAAGAAATGTTAAAATAATATTACACATTAACACATTTACTGTATGTCAGGCTCATGTTTTACTCTAGAAGCTGACTGGATGCGTCATATTCTGAAAGACTTTTGTTCACTTTATTTGTTTTCAGCTAACCGACGATTAATTTGATGACTAGCAATTACATTTATGATTGAACTGTGTCTCCAGGTTCATAAACCGATGATGACTGATTATGTTAAATGTTCAGTAATGCCATAAACACACAGTGACTTGACCATTCATTAATATTACACAACAGACGTTCAGCTTGCATATTTATCCTTTCATCAGAGGATGATGAGTCATGCATTAGTCATGCTTTAATCAAACAGGAACTGTGTACTGTCATTAAGGGATGTGACCACTAATTTTCTTGACTTTTCATGTGATAACCTGAGATGGATGATGATGCTCTTGTGTCCCATTAGGTTAATTATAACCTATATGTGTGACTAATTTAATTGAGGATAGCATACTGAATTTCTGCTTCAACATGCTGTTGTTGATCTGTCACAGACAGAATTTCTGAATTGTGAAGCAAATGGATATATGATCTCTAAATCTATCTCTAAATTAAGAATACATTAGTGGATAAGGACCAGTTTTGGTGTGCAGTCTGAGACCAGGCAAACAGTGTAAAAACTGACAATGCATGTTATAATATTACCCAACATTTTTCATATCAGTCTTTATCAGTGTTGTGTCAGATCATTCGAGGGAGTCACTGTGTCAGATTAGGCATGAAATGATTCATTCATAAATTCTTGCCATGACTTGGCAGAAGGCCATGGCAAAGTACATGTTGGACACTACCCGATCATAGCCTGCCATGTTTCACTACTTGTGTGATGTAGATTGGGTACCAAGAAGGATGTGACAGAGAGTGACCTTCACTGCTCCAACCTATCCATTATCAACAAATTTTATCATAAGGTAACTAGTGTCATATATTAGGTATGATGCTCTTGACAGGCAAGTGTTTACTGTGCAGGTCTACTGAGAGAAAAGATATAAAGATAAAGATAAAGATACATGAACAGAAAGATATCTTACCCACTATTAACACTATTAGTTTTGAACATTAGGATTCTCTTTTCCAGTGTGTTCCTGTAGGATCCTATCTGTATTCTTTACTTGAACATCTCACTGCTTGCTGGTTATGCTACACTTGTGATTTAAATAAGTACCTATACTGTAAATAAAGTAACTTCATAGTTGTTTTGTTAAAGCTTCCTCAAGTTATGAATCAGAAGCAGACTGACTCATCTGCTGACATAAGAGTTTAGGTTGGTGTTTAATGCTGTTGTTCTGTAACACAGATCATTTTTGATGGATCAGAACAGAGTTTGCATACAGAGCTGAGAAAAGTGCTGGTGGTAGAGGAGAATTAGGTGTTGACTAAAGCAGTGTCAGAGATACAAATGAATACAAAACATTGCTAATTTTTTAAATTCATTCAGGTGCACACATCACTCTTAAGTATTAAAACACCTGAGCAGAAAGGAAGCATCTCTCTCATTCTAAACTAAAGCACATTGCTCCCAAGGCTGTTGAAGGCAACACAATGATCTAATTTCTTCAATGGTATGTGATTGGCTCTCACTGGATTCACGTCACTGTGCAGCTGCAGATAACATTCCCAAACATGGCCATAATTTTCTGATTGTGAAATTAAAACACTTCCATCCTGTCACTGGTTTCACAGATTGCTCATGGTGTGATCACACAGTCATATACAAGGCTTCATCAGCAAGCTGCCTCAACCATGACTCCATTAGCTCAAGCTGAGATTGCTGCTGAGTCAAGTTGTTCATCAAGGAAAGAAATATCTGTCTTTTGATGGAAGCAAGGAATTGGTATTCTCCTCCAGACTTTTTTTTTTTACCACAGCTGGAAAAAACACAAGTTTATTGGAAGACTTCAACAGCTTCCTACATGCTGTCCAGTAGATTTTCATCTTTAGACTCCTTAAGTTACAAACAATAAATACGTCTTTCACCAAAAGATGCATTTGTTTCATGGGTGTTCACACAATACAATTACAAAATACACATTTCCTGAATCTTCCTCCTAACATGTCACACAGATGTTGTTGTATGGTGTTGAAAATGGTCGTGGTTACGGTAATAAACACAGACGGCATACTACTTGTCACGTTATAATGACAAATGTGCAGTTGATGAACAGTCATGGTTTGGTTGGGTTGAAACATGGAAGGATCACAGTTTGTGTAAAATAAGAACATTGTTAATGTTAGGGAGAGATTGGTTAAAAATACATGTGGTTAAGGTTAAAGAAACAACAATGGCCATTGGTTTTAAATGGGAAATAATTCGCAGGGAAGCATTCTCCCATGTCCAAGTCTTTCTCATATAGCCTCTGTGATCTAGACTTGTCCTACAGTACTGTAGGCTATAGCATGCCACCATTCCTGCTCCTGTCATAAAGTCTGGGTGCTTGAGTACTTGTAGCCTACATCATTCATTGTTTTGCACAGTATCTCGAGAGCAGCACTGTGCCGGCAGCGTAACTCTGATCTGTTGACTGTTAACAAGTGCAGATCACAGCAGGCTACAACTGTTCAGACAGCAAGAAGCCATTTGAGCAGGTTGTTTCGATTCCAACTTTAAAAATCTAGACTTCCATTATGATTTTGTTTGGTAGGCGTTGTGTTAACAGGCATTTCATTCTTCAGTTTCGTTACTTTTATATTCAGATTATGTGCAAAGTATCCAAAGTATCTCATATATTTCATTACAACATACTTTCCCAAAGAAATGCATCCTTTTATATTGTGTATACACTGAATTGACATATTTGATTTGCCAGTCATTTAAAAACACTGATATTCTTTTGAGCAAGCTCGCATTTTGATAAACTCTAAGTATTTGAAAACCATCTGTGTGATATCAGTCATACTAGATCATAACTGTTGGGTTTAGCAAAGCCAGATATTTCAAACACAGCCTGACTCTGACAGCCTGTCAGGCCGCTGGCAGTATCAGTCCCATACTCACCGAACAACGCAACACAATGCACAATTTATCATATACAGACACATCCCCAAATATTTTATTTACACTTACAGCTTTGTCTTCTCTTTCCGCCACCTGTTTTCTGGGGTTTTTTTTCCTTCAACCTCACTCAACAGATTGAGTTGTTAAAATATCTGCACACCAGATGTTAAACTGACGGGCTAATTGTGCTCTGAGAAAGAAATGTTCAAAGCGTCAGACCTGTTGCCCCGTTAGGATGAAATGTACTCCTCGTGCACGGTGTGATGCATTGGTTTAAATGTCATTTCTTTTAAAGACTGACCTTTGGCTGATACATTTAAATATGCAAATGTGGACACACGTTTGTCCTAGTGGATGTATAAGTACAAGTACTGTCTTTCTCTGTCTCTGTTTCAGACTTGCCAGAGCCTACAGCTCTTTTTAATGATTCTGCTAAGGTGATAAGTGTGATTTTTCATTTTACATATTTAATATTCTTGCCCAAAAGGCTTCAAGAACGCCTACACACGTTCTCACATCACATCACCCAAACACACATGATATGCCTCTCTGTCATTCCCAGCCTCCACACATCATGCCAGTGGGAATCTGGCTGGCCGTGTTTTTACGCACATACAGTCTCTCTCTCTCTCTCTCTCTCTGGGGCAACCGTGACAAGAAAAGTCTGCTGCTTGTTAGATGGATAGCAATGACCCTGAAGGACGAGGAGGCAACTCGACAAAATAATAAGAGTGAGACACTCAAAGAACCAGCAAGAGGAAAGAATGAACATAAAAACAGAAAATACCAAAGAGTCAGAGTTTGCCATTTTCAGCCTGAGAATAAGATGGTGAAATCACAGTGGGGAAAGTGAATGTTTCAAGAATTTCAATCACCACCTCTTTCTGAATTAGCAACTCATGGCCTGTGAATAAAAACTGGCTGACTTCAGCAACAGTGCCCTAGATTATTTTGATATACCTGAATATGAATTAGAGCAGGGCCATGTAACTCTGTAGCACTTTGTATCATGGTAAGTCATGACTTGAATCACGATGCAGTGATTATTATCATGAACACCATAAGATATACACAAGCAAAATGTGGCTCTAATAGTGTCGGATGATTTTTTTTATTTCAGCATATTCAGATGCAGTGGGAGAGTTGAAAGCCGATGAGGTCAGTAGGTTTTTGTTTATGTAACCTGGAAATACTCCAGGAAACTCTGAGTGGGAAATATTAGAACCTCACACAGAGGAAAAGATGAATATAGAAAGTACCTTTAAATTCTGCCACACTGTGAATACATATCACATGAACTGAGGCTAGCGAGTTAAGGTCTCTGTCTAAAATGCTTCATGACAGTTTTACAAGTTTGATATGCTATAGGTTGCTAATGGAGCATTGAGGATGAGACAGTGGAAATAAATATGTTTCCATTCATTCTTGTGTGCTTATAGCTTGCATCAGACTGCTGCAACCTATTCTGATCACTTTGTGTGGTTTCTTCATTACAAATTGCTTGTTTTTATCTTGCAACATTGAACACATCTCTATAGCTGTATTATTTCAACACAAACTATTTCATGTTGGAAGACAGGGCCTCAGATGGAAGGTCAGTTGTCCACAAACCCCAGGATTTGTGCCTTAATAAAGTGTTATAGTGTGTTCGGTGACGTGCAACGAGATTCATGACTCGTGAGGCACTGACTCCTCTGGAGTATGAAGTATATATGAACCCAAAATAGAAGCTTATATTTCAATAGGTAAACTTTTAAAGCGCGGGTTACCTTTCTCTTACTTCTTTAAAGCAGATCAGAGTCGGTCATCCTCTCTCTAGTACCTCCTGTTTCGACTGAAAATCCAGTTTAGAAAAATCCTTTGACGAGTTAAGACGATCTTCCATTTTTTGGAACAAATTTAACTGAGTTTACAGACTTGTCGGTGACAGACCCCCGCCCTCTGCGTAAACAGAGCACGCAGCGACATGCACCTGTGAAACTGTTGTGTCTGTGGTGCTCAGCACTGCCCCCTGTCATACCGGTTTTCTGATATGATGGCGCTACAGGTTACCGGTGTTGTGCCGCTTTATTAGTATTTGCGCTGCTATTTTCACTATGTATCAGGGATGTATTGCATATTCTGGTCTATGATCACCACTTGTTGCTGTCCATCTGAGCTTCCATGAGGGAAAAGTGAGTGCCCTGCATTCTCACACGTTGAGCCTAGCGCTGTTAAACGCACATTCAGTAGAAAATAAAACCTTTTTACTGAACGAGTTTATAGTCTCAAAAAAACTGGACTTTTTTATTGCTCACGGAAACATGGCAGCGCGACTCAGAATATGCATCTTTTATTGAACTGTGCCCGGGCCAGCCTCGGACATCGGGCCGAGGAGGAGGCCTCGTTGCGGTGTTTTCAAGCCGGTTTTCTTGACGTTCAACACAATGCGGTAATTCCTCATCCTTTGAGCTGCTGCTCTTTAAAGTGAAAGGATCCACTCTTCTGTACTGTAGTGTACCGCCGACCTGGTCCAAACAGTGCTTTTTTAAAGGATTTTAGCAAATTCTTAACCTCCACATGAGTTTCATCAGCCTCATGAACTCTTTTAACTTTTTACAGCATGTCTCTTGGCCCACTCACAACAAAGGACATAATCTGGACCTTGTTTTTACTCTGGGTTTGAACATTGATTCTATTTTTATTGAATGTTTTAATTTCTGATCATCAGTGTATTCTTTTTATGCATCTCTGGCTGTGACAAAAGCTCTTATTCACCGTGTGGTCAGTTCTCGCTTTCACTCCACTGCTCATAATTTCTCTGCCGCTTTTAATTTATTGCTATCTCCTCCCAGTGATGTACATCTTTCTATTTTAGACAGCATCTGTCCATTTAAACAGAGATCGGTTTCCATCCATACATCTTCACCTTGGGTAAATGATACTATCCGCTGCTTAAAGCTGAACGCTTGTGGAGGAAAAGCAAATTGCTAGTTCATCTAATTTATCTAAAAGACCTTTTGGCTTCTTTTAATAATTCCGTAAAAGAAGCGAGGGCTACCTATTTCTCCAACTTGGTTACTAAAAGCAAAGGAAATCCTAAAGTGCTATTTAATACCATCAGTAACATTGTTTCTCCTGCTCCACTTTCTGTTCCAATCTCATCTGACTTGGACTGCGAAAATTTCCTTTGTTATTTTATTGAAAAAATCAGACATATAAGAGATATGATTTCTCAGTCAACTGTCCCTTTGCTCACACCTGCTCCAGCTCGGTCTGTTGGATCATTTCACACCTGTTTCACTGCTTAAGATCTCTTCTTGCTGCTTAGATATCTTACCAGCGTCCCTGTTTAAAGATGTTTTTCAATCTATCAGCCTCAGTATACATGCTATAATAAATGCTTCATGTCATGATCTCACCTGGACTTCCTGCTTTCTTTTGAAACTCCCAGTCACTTCCTGCTTTATTTTGACATCCCTGGT
>JAUBNQ010000001.1:2817301-2831959 GCA_032353495.1 Ctenopoma kingsleyae | reverse complement strand
TACAGACCAATCTCTAAATTACCGTTTTTTGCGAAGATCTTAGAAAAGATTGTAGCAAAGCAGCTAACCACTGCCCTAGACAAATACAGCATTCTTAATAAATTTCAATCTGGCTTCCGTAAAGGGCATTCAACAGAGACAGTTCTTCTCAGAGTCTCAAATGATATTATAATGCAAAGTGACAAAGGAAACTGTACTGTCCTCATGTTAGACCTCACCTCAGCCTTTGACACAGTTGATCATCAGATCTTACTTAACAGGTTGAGGTATTGAGCGGGGGTATCAGGATCTGCCTTACAGTGGTTTTCTTCATACCTCTCTGATCGTTCTTTTAATGTTGCTACTTTAAACTTTAAGTCATCCCAAATTCAACTTCAATATGGTGTTCCACAGGGTTCTGTTTTAGGGCAATTGTTATTTCTGGTTTATATGCTTCCTCTTCAGGACATCTTGAACACTTTTACTGATGTTTTATATCACTGCTATGCTGATGATTTACAGTTATACATCCCTCATGAAGTCTCTAAAGTGAATGTATTACATAAGTGTTTAGACTGTCTTGGATGGCTAAAACTTTTGTCCAACTGAATGAAGAAAAAACTGACGTCTTTCTCTGCGCCCCAGAAAAACATACGAAATTAATAATGGAAAATCTTGGTCCACTAGCTTCTTATGCTAAGTCTTCAGTTAGGAACCTTGGTGTAAACTTTGATTGTAGTTTCACCTTAGATGGGCATGTTCAGTCTTTGGTTCATTCATGTCTATATCACCTACGAAATATTGCAAAGTTAAGAAGTATCATTTCACACTCTGAACTGGAAATTGTTACCCATGCATTTCTTCAAGACTTGATTACTGTAATGCATTATTCACTTGTTTAAACAAAACATCACTGGACCATCTGCAGATGGTGCAAAACGCTTCTGCTAGACTTCTTACAAAATCATCACATCACTCCTCTCCTTATCCAGCTCCATTGGCTCCCCATCCACGTTAGAGTACATTATAAGATCCTAGTTCTTACTTATAGGGCTTTAAACGGTCAAGCACTGGCGTACATTTCGGAACTTTTAAAACAGTATGCCCCTAGCAGATCTGTGAGGTCATGTGACCAAGGTTTGCTGGTTGTACAACGTACAAGGTTGAAAACTAAAGGTGAAAGAGCCTTTTCAACAGCTTTGGAACTCTCTTCCTTTTACTTTGAGGGCTGCAGACTCTGTGGAGCTTTTTAAAAAGCAGCTAAAAACTCATCTTTTTAAAATAGCTTTTAATTAATGTATTTCTGTATTCTTTATGTATTTTAATGTCTCTCTGTACAGCACTTTGTGACTAAATGTCTTGAAAGGTGCTATATAAATAAAGTTTTACTTACTTACTTATCAGTGCGGCACGGTACTTTCTGCCTCACCCTGTGCATTTTCACTGCGCATTATCCGATTCATTTACTGATCCCAAAGACTAAATATGTCACACACATTCATTAAATATATTAGACAGACCGTGGAACGTCAGCATGTGTAGTACGTGTGCGCCAACTACCGTCGTCAGTCAATGTGTGTGGCACAGAGGTCCGGCACAGCTCATCACTGCCTCACCTCGCCCTTCTCTTATGTATTTGAACAGGAAATGCGTACATTCAGTGATTTTGACCATAACAATGTTGTAATCATACAGAAGACAAATTACAGAACAGTCAAATGGACAAATTGATTTTCTATCATTGTTAATATTTTACTTGTCATGATGACGGCCTCCCCTGACTGCACGTCACTGAGTGTGTTACAGTGTTATAGCGGCTGCTAATACTATCAACCTCTCAAATACTATTGTTGTTTTACGCATCACTCTCTTTGAATTTGTTCATGTTAAAGAGCAGAGAGTACATTGTTATCTAAAATGCACATTTGCTTCCAGTAAAAACTCCTGACTCCAGTCATATTTTCATAAGTGCATTTAACTCACAGGGCACAATAAGTATCACTGAAACTCAGCTTTTGGCAACCAAGGACACCACTCAGTGGTTGCGAGTAGCAGTAAAGCTCTATTGATTTTGTCTTGTACTGGTTGCTTCACATGTGACTAAAGTCATTGTGAAGTCACTTGAACTTTTCAGTTCAAGATGAACAGTAATCTAATTTCAACAATCTTATGAAAATCAATTATAGGAGCAAATATTTGTTGCAGATGTGAAAGTTTAATACCTTAATATTTACTGATTGATAGAATATAAGCCATGTGAAAAAAAGGAACAGGCAGGGAAGGAATTAGTAGAAGCATTAGTTGCTCTGATAAGTTATAAGCATTCTCTGAGATGACCTAGGAATGGAAAATAAGGAAAGAAAGAGCACTGGGATGAATCATGGTGATGTGACTTAATGCCTGGCTGGATGAATGAATCACCCAACACTCAGAGATAAGAGGGAAAAATGAGGGGGAAAAGACACAATAGAGGAACAGAGAAAATGAGACACAAATCAAGAAAGGAGAGCGTGAGAAAAAGGGTGAGACAAAGCATAAAATTGGAGACCACCACTTTAGAAGCTGAAGGGAGAAAAATTATGTAAGGCCAGAGAGAGTAAATACAAAAGAACCACAAGTAGCAGTAAAAGAAATTACACTTATTCTCATTACTGTATCAAAGTACTTGTACTTTTTTGAGAATTTCTGTACTTTTATTTTTGCACCAACCAGCACAAGCCTATGTAGTAAAGTTAATCAACTGTAGACACTGAATTTTCAAATGTATCTTATCTTAATAACCTGTAATTATGCTTCTATTGGTTCACAGGGCATTGGCGTAAACCTGGTCACAGCATTTCTCCTTTATCTGTTGTTAATCTAGAACAAGTTAAACATATTTGGTGTTGTAAGGTACTTGAAATTGTTGATGACCTAACTGGCATTTTCTGTCAACTAGCTGTCCATAACTCTACAACAGGAAACAGTACTTTGAAATAAAAGCGTGGCGCCGTGGGAAACAATTTTGTAGAGGAACAAAAAAGTAGAAGTTTACTTAAATTTTTATTTAATTTAAAATAAGTTACTTTAAACAAGTAATTTTACTTTTTATGGGTACAATGGTACAGTAACAGTACTTTTACTTGAATAAAAAAGGAAAATTTACTTCTCTGCCAAAAAGTGAGATGTACACTAATTTTGTATATGTAAAGAGAACCAGAAATTCCTGAAACATGTCTGTATCATCTGTCCCTACCCTCTCATACGACCCACAGCAGTGTTGAAACTGTTGAAATTGCACCCCATTTCTTTCAATGGCACCAAAGTGGTGGATGGCTTCACACAATTTCTCGTCCCAAAATGCCTCAGTGTTTTACAATGTCTCACTGGGCTCAACCTCCAATTAATAGCCAGACAACACACTACAGAACAGAGTAACTGGCAGATACTTTATTTATTCCCTTTGGGGAAATTCTTGTGGACAGGCATGTGGCTAGGAATCAGGGGAACTGGGAGTCAAACCACCAGCCGCGGGGTTCATAGACTACTGCTGACTGACCTACCAACTGCATCACAGTCACCCCTATATATGCATTTTGGGAAATATTGCAAAACACACATACTAGATCTTTATGGAAATATTGAAAGATAAAGTCAAAGGTAAAATAATGTCTTGTCTATTTGAATATGTTACATTTTGGAAACCAAAGAGACACAGGAAAAGGAGGTGAGGACACAGACAGCAGAAGAAAAGGACAGTAGTCCCAGTCTCCAGCCATCTCAAAATGTCATCAAACATCACAAATCTGAAGTAAAGGATTGGAAAGTGACAAAGGCAACATCCCTTTTTTCTTTTACCTTTGGGAAAACCAAGTTTTGAAAGACTGAAGGGTTGAATGCTTTACTTTAGCCCCTCAATAGTGAACTGTAGCACTGAGATAAGTGTGGAACCTGCCACTGACCTCTGAGAGATAGAGACACAAAGAGAATGAAAGATATCAAGCAATGCACCTGAGACTGAGATAAAGAAAGAGACAAATACAGAAACACAGGAGGAAATCAAAAGGTAGGGGAAACGAGAATGACGACAGAGAGACAGAGAGCCTTGGACCCAACTAAAGGTCATCTGTGCGACAAAGTGAAGTAAATGAAAAGAGACAGTGTAAAGTGGTGAGGGGAGAGGAGTCAGGAGATCGAGGACCATGGAAATGAAAGAAAATGAAAGAAGGAAGAAAAGATGAGCAGTGTGACAAAACCAGGAGAGAGATCTGAGAGACGCGTGTTCCACAGTGTGGCACCAGTCCACCGGGGGCAAATTCCCGACTTGTGTCACATGTCTTTGGCATTAAAGCAATTTGGATGGTGATTCTGACAAGACAACATGGATAAGCAAATATCTGAGAGCTAGATATGCCAAAAGCAGACCAAGCAAAAAACAGAAAAAGTAGAGCACATGGACTAGGAAGAAAAAAAATTATCTATATTTTATTTTATTATCTATCTATCTATCTATCTATCTATCTATCTATCTATCTATCTATCTATCTATCTATCTATCTATCTATCTATCACCCATAATCTAAGGGAAGAGTATGAAAAAGAAGAAGCACACACGAGTAAAAATGTTTCCAAAGTACTACCAAGTCTGCATGTCCACGTGTTCACTAGGGTATCAGTGACATGAGCTGACGTGACATCACCTCCCAAGTCCAGACTCTTCTCTGCATGTCCATGTGCAGTTCTCAAATTTGTGTTCACACTGTGAGTGCACTGACTGTAACTGACAAGACAAGTAACTGACATTGTCATTTCATTCACTGGAGGTATGTACAGCTTACATCCTTCACAGTGTTATTGTGCAGCAGTTACGTACTATACTGCTTTTCACTTTTTCGTCCTGTTCAGCCACATACAACAAAATGGAGCTGGTCTTCCTGAAGGTTTTTACTGTTTTGTTTCCATTGCTGTCATGTTTTCTAGCGTGCATGTGTGGAATGTGTCCATGTACAGATACTCAATTGACTCTTGTATAAGCAAGTGCACCTGCAGTGTGAGTCAAAAGGCTACGAATTGGCCTTAAAACACACAGTACTCTTGAGGCTGATGCAATTGTCAGTTTTGCACGTATTTGCATGGAAACAAATGATATTTTTGACCTAATGATGATACTAGATGAGTTAAGTTGCACACTTTCAGTATGGCTGCCTTCGTTAAAGGGGACCTACACCCTATGAAGATATAAATTCATTCAGGATTTGCAATATTTCTTACTGTCAGGTGATTATACACTAATGAAAACATAATTATGAATAGTATATTCCATTTACTGCCTCTAATTATGTTTTTTTTACATACAGTTCATTCTGAATGGGATGTGTGTGATTGTACCAAAAATCATGAAAATCCACCAAACAGTGCGGCTAGAGGACACTTCATCCTCTGGTGACCAGATGTGAAGATTAGTTAGAGTTAGTCTGGTGAACAGTGGATAAACCAACACTGACTTAAGATGGCAGGCAGTTTCAAGAGTTTTATGAGTTTGGGCATCATGGCACTGGGTTAAGGTCAGGGAAAGGCTGTGGGCTGGGTTAACAGACAAATATCTTACAATCACTTGGCCCACAAAATGTCTGCATTCAAATTTAACCAATAACAAATCTTCCCTTTAACCCTACCCTCAGTACTTTTCTTGCCTAAACTTAACCTTCTGCAGGACTTTGGTCTCGAAATCGGGTCTGCGGCTTGTCAGCCCAGCACAGTATAGGCCTGCCATCCACCACAACCACCTCCTTGCGACTCAATTCTGATAATAAATGTAGAGCTTTATTCATTTAAAAAAAATATGTTTCAGCAAAACATGATAGTTACATCTCTTAGAAAAATCCAGTCGTGGCTGCAGTTTAGTTGCATAGGAACGTAATTTCTAGGAGACAGGGTTACACAAGGAAACAGGAGCAGCAAAGAAACAGTGTCTCTAGAATATAATCCCAAAAAGTCCAAAAAACCCAGACATTGAGGTTGCAAGTCCCAAGCTCTGTGAAAATTGGGTAGGGTTTTGTCAGGAGCACAAAAACCTGTGCCAAATAAATATGTGGACAATGATTTGGCAACCACCATGGATAAAACCCCTGGACTGATGTGAAACATCGTACAGTATAATTTTCTACTTGGTCATCTTGTACTGTGATCAATACTCAAATTGATCATCAAGTACATATACACTTAGCTTGGTTAAGTTTGGTGCACAAAAATGTATTGTAGAATGGTACAATAAATGGAAGCATTATGCAGGCAGGGAGCCACTAGATGATCCTTCAGAGAAATATGATTTTATGTATTTAATAAGCTATATCGCAACAAATACAAGGAACTCTAAGACAGAGATGAGACACATAAACATACACACACACAAAACCCTTCTCTGGCTGAACTGCTACAGTAACTGAAGCTGCCGGAGTCCCAGACACCAAGGAAGACACCAACGAACCATAGACAGCAAAGCGGCAGTCTAGTTAGGCAATGTTTCTAAAATTCAAGGGTTAGTGGTCACTGGAGCAGCAGCAAAATCAAAATGAAACTCCTCTGGGAGAAGTTGACAAGAAAGAGAGATGAGAAATTAGAGTGTGGAAAGAAAAAGGATGGATTCATATTTGACAGGGACAGGAAAGAAAGTTACAGGTGTAGAAGGACAAAGAGAAAGTTGACAAAAAACAGAGACAAGACAGTAAAGGAGAGGAGGATGTGGAAGTTAAGGTTTTGTTTGGACAGTCACAAGTTTACATGAACTGCTGCTGCAGCGTCAAAATATCTTGTCCCATGGTTCCACAGGTGAGACTGTAAAAGGTCAGAACTGCCATCAAGTGCCGTGGGAGACAAGGAGAAAAATAAAACGCCAATGTGAAAAAAGTTAAGTGAGATCTCCTAAAGGAAAACACATCTTTCAGTTGAATGACTCAGTCATTTATTCCTCGCTTCTTTTATTTCAAATCAGCTTTGACATCTTCCTCTTTCTTGGTGGCCCCATCTCCTCTTCTTATTTATCTGAGCTAATTGGAATGAGTCTGTCTTTCATATTCAGTTTCACCCATGTCACATGAATAAGCATGTGTGCTGGTGTTGCATTTTCATTAGCGCAGTGTAGTGCAGTGGAAGATTGCCTTTTTCCATTTTAATGTTGCTTAAATATTTGTAGCAGCCATTTTTGTCTTCTCTTCTTATAGAACTGTCTATTTTGCTTTGGTTTTATATTGTTTAATTTTGGTCTCTTATTACGCTCTAACTCTCTATCACTCACTGCTACTTTATATATAAAGAATTTTGCTACAGTTGCAGGAAACATTTGTTTTTATTCTTTTTATATTTTCGTCCATATAACTGTCTTCTCCATTTCTGGCGTTTCAGTAGAATGCATATACAGTGCACCTATGTGCATCATTTTCATCTCTTTTGCTGTTGCACTTCTTCACTCTCAGTAAGCTCTTTATCTATTTCTTCCTATCGCCCCTTTCCCAACCTCTACATCCCCTGCGACGGAGCAAACCCTTTAATAATATACTGTATGAGCTCCTCCATCTCTCCTGGCAGTGGTGGCAGATTCCTACAGGATTAAATCACAGCCACACTAATGAGATTATCATGGCTAATGCACATGGCTCTCACTCCTCTTACTGCCTTACTTCCCTCCCAACAGGCGCCCCGCATGGCATGAGGGTACCCAGAATGTGTGGGTCGATTGTGGGGTGTGCAAACTAGTAAATCCCTCTGGTTTCACCGGGGCCTTGCTATAAATGATGGGAGGATAAGGTAACATCTCAGGTGAAGGCACAACAACCATGAGCTCGCCAAGCTAGAAGAGTCTCCTGGTGAAATCTGGCCCATGACAAATGTTCCTGTGTATGTGTGTGGAAAGGATACACAGGGAGTGTTTGGCAGACTTCCACAGCCTCTCTGTGTGTTCACAAATCCATGGTGGAACCTAGCACTCTAGATTGGCAAAATGAAGAGGAAGAGTGGATGGGAAAAAAAATGGATGAAGTGAGGGATGAAGAGGTGATAAAACAGATTAGAACAAACACACACCTGCAATAGCAACAGTGGATATGGTTAAAATGATGTATCACCAAAATCAGAAGTAGCCAGTGATGAATGCAAGAGTCTAACCACTACACACACACACATACACAGAAATATTCAGACAGGAAGCACATTAGCATGGTTATTTTATCTTATATCCTGTGTCCTTAAATTGTGTTGAGATCTAAAGTGTATTCCAATTAAGTGGATCCAATCCTTCACTGCTTTGATCGATTTCTCAGTCAAATTAGGTGATTTGTTAATCTATTAGTGAACTGAAGATGCATTACCCGAAGGCCCGTAAGCCTTACTTTGCAACTTAAAGATATATTACTTGGAGGTTTGCAACTATTATGTGGTGTTGGTATTGTACTCAAGGGTTCCTAAAGCTATCAGTTCACTTGAGACAAACAGTAGCACGGATTTGTAAATCAACACCTGGAACGGTGATGTATTGCTAAAAATGAGACGGGGAAAAAAAAGAAGTAAAAAACTAACGAAGAAAGTTAGAAGAATAACAAAAAACTATTTTTGCATTCCTCAAAATTACAGTAATGCACAGAAGCATGCACGTGTACACACACATAATAACGGAGTCCTTATCAGCAAACTCCAGTTATTTCTCCTCACATACAGCGGTGCTGTCAGACTGAGCTATCACCATGGTGATCAGGAAGATGTGAAGTGAACAGCAAGCCTTTGAGAGGTGATCTTGACTTCACACAAGCACATACACCATCTCCTTTACACATCTATAACCACAGTCTCACACAATATGCACACTACCTCATAGTAGCCTCTTGTACAAACACAGACCACAAAGACCAACAGTATTCTCACACAGACACTACATTTAAACACACATTCCCCACCCCCCCACGTACAACCAGGCACACATTGAGACTCCTGCACTCACAAGACCACCACCTGCGGCCACCCATGTACTTACCTTGACACACACTTATTTCACCACCAAATTCTACCTATACCTACCCCACAGGAAGGTCAGAGTACATGCATTCAGACTTACTTTCACATGTGTACACACACACACACACACACATACACACACACACACTAACATACACACATAGATTAATGGTGATGTGTTTGTGCTGCTCAAGGTGAACACTGAGTAAACTAACCTCTGGCTCTGGGAGGGTAGACCATTTAATCAAGTCACGTCAGGATCACACCAGCACGCTGCATGCTAAAAAGATGGGGCAGATCGCATTTGTCTACTGTGCAGTTCACACATGCATGACGTGAGCAAGTCTATTAGCCAGTTCTGATGAGAAAAGTTGACGGATTCAATTTTCTATTTTAAAATTCTCCACATGAAATTAAAATGAATTCATCGCCTATGCCAGATGTCTTAGCCAAGTTAATGAGACAGTAAATCCTGGTCTTCATCAAGATAATGATCAACATTATAAGGATACATGTTCTTATAATATTCATATAACACATTAAAACACCCCAATGCCCCATTTGCTATATCCAAATGACTCACTGGTGAGGATTTATCTTATATTTATGTTCATTTTTGCTAGCTCATCTTAGCTCTGACAAACTAAGGATTCAAAGTCAGTGGAGTATGCTGCTATGGAATTGCATACATCTAGTTAATTTTTTAAAAACAACTCAAAAGAGACTAATTTGCGAATGTGAACCAAATTAGCCAGTAGTTCAAAAAACATAAAACTGATTCATAAGTTTCAGGCTGGTGCAAGCTGCACTGATGGACACTCCGTAGCTGAAATGTGTGTCATGATTTTTAAATCTGCAAAGTGCATAATTCACCACAGAGAAAGAAATGCATGTGAAAGACACCAAATGCCAAGTACTGATGCAGAAAGAAACTCCATGAAAAAAACAGAGGCCTTGGAAATCTAAACTTTTCTTGGTCTGTTTAACATGTCCTACTGTAACATCTTCTAGTCACAGTAATGCTGTTCTTTCACATTGAGGACACATAATAACAGTCCCGTCTGAAGGTAGTTATGAGACTATGTGCAGTAAGCCTTACTGCTCAGATTATTTGTCACTCATTAGTACTTTGTGCGTATTTTTACACTGGCTCTTCATGTGAACAGAAGATTTAAATTGAAATCTGCCAGAGACAGGACATGCATTTGATTTAGGACCACATATGAGCTTTAGTGTGTAAAATCAGATTTGGGACACTTCAGCATGTTGTCTGAATGTAGCCTTAGACTAGAGTAGTTATGACTCTCAAGTGCTTAGCTTGGTATTTCTGTAAAGTTGAATTTCAAACAAGGGCCATGCATCCATGGGAAATGAGAGTTAGTTCTGTACCCATGGGAAATAAGAAAATAACTATTTAAAATGAACCATATGAACTGCATTACTTGAGAACATCGTGCTGTGGGGGAAAACAGGTGAAGCAGATGATCAGCATCATGAGATTAACAAAGAGAGCTTAAACATGCAGCTGGCAATATAGTATGTGTGTGTAGAAGAAAGATTTTTATTCCAACTAATTAAGCTGAGTGCCAGATGAGTATAGAGGTCTGTTTGATCAGGATTAGGTCCTTATTACACTTCTGCTGTTTTCCACAACAAGAAAAACTGAATTCAGTGCTTTCACAAGACTTAAAGTGTAGTTTTCAGTTATCTTGACCCATAAACACTAAAGTCCGCTTAGACAAACCCAAGAAAAATCTATCTCAGAGTTGTTGTTGAAATTGGCAGGAGAAGGAATGCTGGGTTTTGTATCATTCTGAGAAAGGGATAAAACCTTTTTTTCAGTGGAGAACTAACATTCAACATTTAGACAGAGCTTCTCCTTCTGTGGGTGCTCTTTCTTGTTATGATTTATAACACTGAAGTAACATACTGAAGACACTGAAATTACAGAACAAATGGAATGGATTCTTCTAGTCAACAAAAATGTGTTATACGTATAACCCAGAATATGGTTTACAGTTTATTATATTTTGAAGTGTTCAGATTAGCTACATTTGGTTTTGGCACCACACTCATGTCATTCCCTCATCAGATTCACAAGGTAGTCGCCTGGAATGGTTTTCAATTCACAGACTGGCTTGTCAGAACTTACTTCCTGACATTTCTTGCCTTCTTAATGTGCTTCAGACAATCAGTTGTCTCTATTAGTACTACTACAACCACTGTACAAATCCATATTATGTCAGGAAACACTCAGTTACGGAAAGAAAATAAAAGTCCATCATTAATCTATGAAATTAAGTCAATCAATCCAAAATCTGTCATTTAGGTCGTTTTCACACCATAGTTCGTTTGCTTTGGTCCGAATCAGTTGGTGAGTTTGTAACATTGGATCATTTTCCTCTTGGTTCGGTTTCCCTTCACTCATCCGACCAGACGTCTGTGCGACACTGCACCTTGTCACGTTTGCCCACCATTCACCCTGCAGCATGTTTTAGGTGTTCTAACGAAATAAATCAAAATTTACTCATGGTTTGATGTCCTCAGATAATGCGATTCATAGCGTTTGGACCTGAGTTATCCCCGGTTCGCGTTCTCAGCAGAGGGACCACACTAGAGTTCGGCACCTCTTTTTGGAGGTCTCGGTCCACCTGATTTAGTCGGCACCCGAGCACGATTGATGCTTTCACACCAACGAAAATGAACTTAACTAAGAGCTTTCGGTCCGAATGGGCCGCTTGGTGCGCACTAACTGCTGTTGTTGTGAAAGCACCCTTAGTCTGACGAGTCCAAATTTGAGATTTTTGGTTCTAACCACCATCTTTGTTAGATGTAGAGAGGGTGACTGGACGTCTGTTTCTGAATGTGTGGTTCCCACTGTGAAACATGGAGGAAGATGAGGTGTGATGAGGGCTTTGCTGGTGATACTGTTGGTGACTTGGTGAAATTGAGGGTACACATGGTGGTCGCCCTGCATTGCACTGCCTTTTTAAGTGACATCCCATCTGACCATCCCTAAGTGGTGTCCTGTTGTTTTCCAACCAGACAATGACCACAAACAAACCTCTAGGTTATGTAGGAGCTATTTGTCCAAAAAGAAGAGTGCTGCATCAGATAAACTGGGATCTACAATCACCTGATCCAAATCCAATTCAGATCCAGGATGAGTTGGACCAGTAAGTGGATGAAAATTAGCCAAGAGTACTCAACACCTCCAGCAACTCCTTCAACAGTGTTGAAAAACCATTCCAGCTGACTACCTCGTGAGGCTGACAGAGAATGTGCGAAGCTTTATAAAATTCCTTGTCTGTTCTTTCGTAGTTTGAATGTCTTCAGTATTAATGTTGAAAATAAAACACTGAAGGTGTCTTTTTACTCAGTGCTTTGATTTGAATAGTCAAAGTTATAGTTTCTATACTGTTAAATTAGGGAGGCTTTCTTTAAATGACAGTGAGTAAGTCAATTCAAAACTGGAAGGTGTGTAGCAGATAAGCTTTTAGAGACAGAAAAAGACAAAGAGAGTAAAACCGACATGCAGCTTTTTAAGATATTTGCTAAATTAGCCCATCATTTTAAAATGCAGATTGGAATTTAAAGTTTCACCTATGATTTTCCTCAACATCATACAGTATTTAATACACCGCAAGTTAAAACCCTTATAAATTTAATTCAATATCTCAAC
Source organism: Ctenopoma kingsleyae (assembly GCA_032353495.1). Taxonomy (NCBI): domain Eukaryota; kingdom Metazoa; phylum Chordata; class Actinopteri; order Anabantiformes; family Anabantidae; genus Ctenopoma; species Ctenopoma kingsleyae. The sequence continues at coordinate 2,819,316 of JAUBNQ010000001.1, read as the reverse complement.
TAATGAGTATGTGATATGTTACCGTGCAAACACAGAAGCCTTTCAACAGCTGCTGATGTTCCTACTGTTAAATCAGTGTAAACTGTAAATGTCAACTATTGTGTGAAAGACAAAAAAGAATTAACTCAAAATTTCCCACAGATAGAAACTGACTTTGCTCTATAGAAATGTCCTTCTTTCTCCCAGATGATCTTCATACCAGACATAATAAAGTCTAAATGTGTATGGGAGGATTGATTGAGTGTAACTGTTTATTATCTCCTTTCTTACTTTTAGCTATGTGAACTCTTTAAACTGCAATTGCAGACTTTACATAGCTTGCAAACATAATGGTTTGTGAGCAAATATATAGAGCCCTGCAGATTTCAATTGTCCACTGTAACGTGCCTGGTGAACAGAATAATGCAAAAAGGACAGCCACAGAGATGTATCATGTATGCAACAGTGCATGGCTGAGTTAGAGCATGTCTTGGACCTACTGTATGAATGTTTTCACTTTATGAAAAACCTTAAAACATGTGAAACATAAATGAATGTGTCATAATAATCCTTGCTGTTGAAACTGTCTGTGTGTCAATCTGTGTGATTTATTTATGAATATTAAAAAACAATAAACATACAGCCCAGTTTCTGAATGCAGAACTAGGACAGCGGGGCAACATTTCTGATGCAGGATTTTTATCCAGTAACGTCTTCAAAACAGTTTCAGCTGAAGAACTTTGAACAGAATACTGAAAGTGGGACAGAATCATAGAGGACACATAACCAAAACTAAAATAACCACAGTATATGGGCTGCTGTTAAAATATGATGCTGACATTGCTGTAGTTTACTCTAAATGTCAGCAAATTTCATCACCATGCATCATGGAAAAGCAGAATTTCAGCCTGACCTTGACACTGAGTCAAAGCCAGTGACAGATCCAGGAAACATAGTAGGAGTGAATTTTCCACAGCCTTTTCTACCTCAGCATACCTTCCCAAAATTGCAGTGTGATCATACATATGGATCAGCCCCCACTGCTATGGAAACAGACATCCCACTTTGCTAGCCAGGCTAATTCAGCCAGAATTGGTAGAACCATTTAAGTTAAAACACCTTCACATTCGGCTGCTTTTCACACCGAAATGCCACTGTCAAGTGCTGCTGCTGAATAGAACTTCAGTGGGTGAGCCGTCAGCTAAGACTGACTGTGCCTGTCAAACCCACCCCAAAGCACTGGACTTATTAGAAACTCCATGCCTCACTAGAATTGAATTGGAGTCAAAATGACAGCTGATCTACACTAAAGGGTTTTCATATTGGATAGAACAGCCTGAATTGGCTCACTCACCTCTACTTTAGTAGATTAAGTGAACTGCAGAGAGCGGAAGGAACAGAAGTCCTGCCTGTTTGAGGACACCAGTGATGGGGTAGAGCATCAGTTGAGCCTCCTGGGTCTGAATGGTGCTGAGTTGTTTAGCTGTATCAATGATGTGATCCTTTAAGTGTTGAGTATGCTCTATTTTCCCAGAAGATGTTAATATAGTTGTGTGGTGGTACTCTCTGGGTGTCGTGTGGTCCAGCTGGATCTGATTTCCCTGCAGCCAATCAAGCAGAGAAACATGTAGTGTCCCAGCAGACAGTTCTTTTTTCCCAAGGCCAAAGCAAGAAATCACAGACGTAGAGCTGAAGGAGAGGAAGAGAAAAAGAGAGGGAAGGAGATGTTAATAAAACTTTAAATTACATTTGAGTCTGAGGAACATGCAGAGAGAGAGAGAGGTAAAGCTGGAGACAGAGATAAAGATCAAATCAATGCAAAACTTAAATTAACCAGACAGCCTTGATTAGGTGCGCATACCAAGTGCCCTTTTGCTGATTGAAAAATTGTGTGTGGTCAAATGCGCCCCATTATTTATTAGCAAATTCCATACCAGATTATAACAAGATTGTGTCTGATTATGTATGCAGGTGGCGTATCTGTATTTGACTGATAAACAGACAGAAAAGACAACTTTACCTAAAGTTCATGACTT